>VZTX01001957.1:0-101077 GCA_013400915.1 Pardalotus punctatus | reverse complement strand
TAAAAAAAAAAAAAATGTTTGTTTACGTGTGTTCAAAGAGACTCTACTGCTGCGTCGTGAGGTGCCCACCTGTTTTCCTGTCCCGGAAGAATGGTCTTTTGCAAGAATTGTGAAGTTTTTGTGGGGTTTGGTGTTTTCGTTGGAGAGATAAACGATTAAAACTGCTGGAGAAGATGGGTGCACCCTGTGCTCAGATTGTAGGAGGTGGACAGGCTGTGTTAGGAATGCTTGAGGTTTTTGTGGTGCTTCTCTGCTTTTTGGCGGCTCAGCGTAGCCGTTGCTTATCTGCAGAGATAATCAGGATATAATGTGCTCGGGCTGCTGTGGGGATCAGTTTGTCTTTTGTTAATGGTGCTTACCTTGCTGGAAGTTGTGTTTAGGGCTGCAGTTGGAAGTTATTTTTCCTACCTTGAGGGAAGGAATAAGAGAAAAGTTATGTAACACAAGTGTTCTAACCTATGTATCAGAGCTGCCTAATGGCGCTGGGGCTCTGTTATTAACTTGAAAATAAGAACACGTTTGTGTGTGAATCAACAAGTGATTGTCTCTGTGGGTAGATTTGGCACCACCAGAATCCTCTTTTTTTTTGTGTATAGTGCCTTTTCTTTCATTAGAAGGGCAGGCAGTTTGATTAAATTGCAGCATTATTTTCTGTACCATTAAATTTTTTTAAAAAATCTTCCTTTGAAAAAAGAAAAATAAGAGGTACACCTATGAGAGCATTGAGTTTTAGAGCTTTCTGTGTTTAGGTTAGCATTTTGAAAGCTATACATGTCTGTGTCTCTTGTTGCCATCTGTTGCTGCATGCATGGGTAATTCTTTGGAGAGTATGATTTTTCGCTTGCTTCCTGACCAATAGATGTGCATGGAGCAGTTGGATCACCTCTACTCAGATTTTATAGAACAATAAAGTGACTGGATGATGGAGGTGCAGCAGCCTCAGGGTTAGGTTTGTAGCACAGTGGCTGAACTAAATTCAAGAAGAGCTGATTTCTTTCACACATTTTCTAGACTTTTTTTTGTCAGATAAGCTTGTTTTTTGAGGTTTATTGATGGGTATTACATAGCCTAACCAAGTGCATTTGGTTAAGTGTCTGTGATAAATAATTCTCAGTATTGTTGTTTATGAGTTTTCATTTGGCTGAAATGTTTTTGTGGGTTTTTTTTCTTAAATCCAAATCTTTAAATAGGGTTCCATGTTAGTTCACTTTGAGTTGTTTGAAGCTGTATTATTCAATCTTAATATTAGTTTTCGTTGGCATTTAAAAAGGTAACTGCATTAGTGTACTGCAGAGAGAATTACTATTAAGAAAAGGAAAAATATATTTATTATCTTAGTCATCTGTCTCTTAAACTTTGCTAATGTTACAAGGAGAGGAGAACAGTCATTCCTTATTTTTGTTAATTGCTGGTACCTGAAATGCATATTGTGTATTCTGACACAAATTAACAAGTTACAATGCCATTTGAGTGAAAGTATGACAGCACCTTTTATATAAAAAATGCTACTTTCCTACTCTACACTTCTAATGCTTATAGTTTTGGGATAGCTTTTGGGCTTTGTATTTGTTTAAATGTCTAGGGGGATGTTCTTGGACCTTTTTGCTGGTGTGATATTCTTCAGACTACTGAGCTTTAAGTCTGTTAGCCTCCTTTCTAGTAGAACTGTGCGTGTTTTGACACAATTTAGGTTTTGACCTGTAAATCAGTTTTCAGAGGCTTTGGGATTGATGAAATGTGGATTTTTGCTGAAATGTATGCTTTCATATACCTTTGCAGCCGGGGGGTAGGTTAATCATGGTTCCCTCTATGAAAGCAGTAGGAGCAGCTTCATTATTAGTGACTTTGATAGGAGATCAGGAATTTTGGTTTTGTTGTTGTTCCTTTTTTTTTGTTACTAATGCTTCATAAAAATAGCTTGAAGTGAGTTTTTATTAAAGGTGTAAATCTGTTTCTGTAATGCATAAATAAGGAGTGAAGGTTATTTAGATGAAAGAGAAAACTTATTTGTGTATTCATTGTAAGGAAGACCTCTTTTTATTGTCACAAGAAGCTTCCTTAATCTTCAGCTGAAGAAATAGGGTGTTATTAACTGTTTGCAATGTTCTAAAGGATACTTAGATTAAATTTATAGACTTAAAGCTTAAGTAGCAACATTCTTAGTATGGCTTTGTCTTATGATTGATACATTTTATAAAGTCTGTAGGACAAAGAGTGAAGTGTGTAGGACTTAGGGGTTTTTTCCCTCTCCTGCTTCGTATTGTGGAAATGTGGGCAAAGACAACCTTTTGGGCTCTTAAGACAATGTTAAAAAGAAAATCGTTGCATACCTCCTTTTTCCCTTTTTAGGTCACGTTTAGCTAAACCACCCATGAGGCACAGCAAAATGGCAATAATGCCGGTCTTGGAAGGGTTTCTTCATAAGAGTTGCAGTGCACACATCTTGTTGCTATCCTACCAGCTTGGCACACTGCTATCTGGAGTGAGGGCATAATATGTAATAAACTTGAATAATTTCATGCTGCTTGCTTAGCTTCCCTATAATTCGAGATAATGGTATTTAAGAATTTTTAGCTGGCTTATGCATATCTTGCCTTTTGATACAGGGTATGCCAGATCTCTGTTTGGGTGGGATAGCTTTTTAATTAAAACATGTGTTTATTTTTTCGTACCTTGTTCAGTTATGTTTTATACTTACGAAGGGTATTAGACTGAATGTTTTGGGAACCTGAGTTCTTACAACTTACAAAGATTTAGTAAAGTTTTTGGCAGTGCTGGCTTCTCAGGCTTCAGTATGTACCTTAACTGGCTGTGTGGGAATTTGTGTTACTTAATCCCATGGCTGGCCTCTGAAAAAGGAAAGATTATGGATGGTAGTTTCTGAAGAGGCAACTAACATGCTGATTTCTTGGTGGAGACTGGACTGAGACCAACCAACTCTTCCCATTCAAGAAATTAAAACTGCAGTTCGATAGCAAAACATGGTTTTTATTGATAATGTTTGGTGAGATCTCTTTCAAAATAACTTTTTAATTTCTGGTTTAGCTTTTGGACTTCTGAAATCAAAAATAAAGGCAGTCTTAAGTATTTAAACCCACTTCTAATAGTGTTGGTATGCTATGTAGAATTTTCTTTACAGTAAAAAACCATTTAGTATTACTGATAGAGAACACAAAAACATAGTGTAAGCAGAGGTGTATACTTGTTTAGAATCATGCCGGAGAGGCTATTCTTGTAGTGGGATCCTGATGTTCAATTCTGTTACTATGAAAATTTTCTTACTTATTTAAAAAAAAAAAAGATGGTTCAGTTATTCTTATGACCCAGGTCCCCTTCCTTACAGTTCTTGACTAGACTTCAGTCTTGACTGAACTGCAGAAATGGAATTTGTCTTACAGCCATGTGCAGCACTGCTGCTGCATCTGTGTCATGCTGGTGTCTGGCTACACCACTCCTTGATTGCTGCAGCTGAGCCTTTCTGCTGCTGCATTCCTCTAAGATACGTATTGATTTGTCTGGGGTCACTTGGAAAAGCGTGTGATGTTCTTCATTATGCACATATGTGGGCTTCCTTTCATTTAAAAAAAAAGGAGAGGACAAAAATAAAAAGCTATATCCAAAGACTCAAAAGTCAAGGCTGACATGTAATCAAAAGTGGATTCTGTTTGGCCCTGTTGGAGGATAAGATCTGCTCTGAGTGTTCTAGAGTCTGTGATTTGCTGCCTGTTTGCCTTCGAAGAAAAAAAAAAAAAGTGGAATTACATTTTACCGACTCTTGAACATGTTCTTGCTGCCTTCATGAGCAACAGCACAAGCAGTCAAACTTCCACTTTTGGATACAACAGAGCAGTGATCTTGTAGTAAGACTCCTGTTTCTTCTTGCCTGTTAGCAGGTGGTTCCTCAAGAATGGAGTTAAGCAGTGGTAGCCAAAAATGCAAGCATTTTCTTGTCAGCTCAGCCTGGTGACAGTGAATGTGCTTGTGTTTTTTCCAGTGCTTTTTGTGTTTCTCTTTTACCACATTGTAGGTAACCTGTGATGATACTGGAAGAGGAGAGAAAGTGTTATCAGGTTTTTTGTTGGGAAGCTCTGGATTGAGTCCCTTGAGATTTGTCTGTTCTCCCTTTGGGAAGCCATTATTTCTTGCTTGAATTGTGATGCAACAAATGCAAAAAAGCTAGGAAGATTATTCTTCCTTCCTCTTCATTGCAAGCACACAGCATGTCTATGTTCATACCAATAACTGTGTGTGGAATTAATTGTGTATTTTGTGCTGGAATATAATGATTTATTTTGTAGTACTTTACTAGTATGAACTCAGTCATCTAATTGCTAGTAAATTGCAAATCCTAAACAGAACCCTCTGATGAGCTCTGATAGAGCTCAGTACTTAGCTGGAAATTGTATAGGGAGCTACTATGCTGGAAGCTTTAGTACAGTTTATTGGAAGTATTGTTCATATTACTTTCTCCCTAAAATTATGTGCTGCAAAGTGTCTTCTTAATAGCTTTTAACTGATCTAAAGACTTGGTATTAGTAGGGCTGACTGGATGGCTTGTGTCCATATACAGCATCACTAATGACTGTGAAAAACATACCTAAAACTTATTAGCTGAAATAAAAATATGTGCTGTCATACTTGCCAGGAATAAACCTTCGTACACCATAATGAAGTGTTGTTAATCAGCCTCCAGTTTGATATCTGTAGTTTGCTGTTACCTTTGGTCAAATGCCTGCATACACTTGAATTTCCATGAGATTTGACTTGTTCAGCATTGTTTTCTATGAGTTGATATTCTGGAATAGTGGGAATGCTATATGTGATTTTTTTAAAAATTAACATAAATGGTTATATGATAGATACAGTGACTGCTACGTGATCAGCATTATGTTGTCTGCTGGAAATACAAAACAGCAGGGCAGAAACAGGTTCCTGGAGTGTGTATCTTCTGACACAAGTGGTAATGGAGAAAACTAGGCAAGTCACCTGCTGGACCTGTGGTTTGTGAACAGAGAAGGACTGATGGGTGATGTGATGGTCAGAGGCCATCCTAGGCACAGTGATCATGCAATGATAGTTTTCAATTCTTGGGGAAGTAAGTAGGGGAGTCAGCAGAATGGCCATCTCGGACTTCTCAGGAGCAGAGACTCTGGCCTGTTTAGGAGCCTGGTTGACGGAGTCCCTTAGCAGGCATTCCTGAAGAGCTAAGGAGTCCAGGAAGGCTGGACATTCTTCAAGAAGGAAATCTTAAAAAAGGTGCAGGAGCAGGCTAGCACCGTGTGCTGAAAGCTGAGCTAGTGGGGAAGAAGACTGGTCTGTCTGAACAGAGGGCTTTGGCTAGAAATCAGGTGAAAAAAAGAAAGAGACTGCCAACCTTTGAAAAAAGGGGCAGTCAACTCAGGAGGATTACAAGGATGTGAGGTTACACAGAGAGAAAATTAGAAGGCCCAAAACCCAACTAGAGCTTAATCTGGCTACTACCATGGAAGACAAAAAAATGTTTGTATAACATAGATTAGCAAAAAAAGGAGGGCCAAGTTGAATCTCCATCCTTTATTGGATATGGGGAGAAACACAGTGACTAAGGATGAGGAAAAAGTTGAGATGCTTAATGCTTTTTTTGCCTCAGTCTTAAATAGTAAGACCAGTTGTTTCTGTGTATCAATTCCCCAGAGCTGGAAGACAGGGATAGGAAGCAGAATGAAGCTTCCACAATCCGAGGGAAAATGGTCAGTGACCTGCTACACCACTTAGACGTGCACGAGTCTGTGGTGCCAGATGGGATCCACTCAAGGGTACTGATGAAGTTGGCAGAAGTGCTTACTGAGCCACTTTCCATCAGCAGTCCCAGCTACCTGGGGAGGTCCCAGATAATGGGAAGCTGGCAAATGTGATGCCCATCTATAATAAAGCCGGGAAGGAGGATCTGGGGACTACAGGCTTGTCAGCCTGACATCTGTGCCAGGGAAGGTCGTGGAACAGATCTTAAATGCCATCACATGGCATGTATGGGACAACCAGGCAGTCAGGCTCAGTCAGCGTGGGTTTAGGAAAGACAGGTCTTACTTGACCAACCTGATATCCTTCTGAGATGAGGTGACCTGCTTAGTGAATGAGGGGAAAGGCTGTGCATGTTGTCTGCCTGGACGTCAGTAAAACTTTTGACAGTGTTTCCCCCAGCATTCTTCTGGAGAAATTGGCTGCTTGTACCTGTGTGGGTGCCCTGTCTGTTGGGTGGAAAACTAGCTGAATGGCCAATCTCAGAGTGATAAGGAATGGAGTTACATCCAACTGGCAGCTGGTCATGAGTGGTGTTCCCCAGGGCTTATTGCTGGCAACAGTCCTGTTTGATGTCTTCATGGATGAGCTGGGTGAGGGGGTTGAGTGCACCCTCAGTCAGTTTGCAGATGATGCTGAGTGGTGTAGGAGTGTTGATCTGCTGGAGAGTAGGAAGGCTCTGCAGAGGGTTCTGGACAGACTGGATTGATGGGTTGAGGCCAATGGTGTGAGGTGCAACAAGGCCAAGTGCCAGGTCCTGCAGTTGGGTCGCAACAGCCCCATGCAGTGCTGCAGGCTGGGAGCAGAGTGGCTGGAAAGTGGCTCAGTGGAAAGGACCTGGGGGTGCTGGTTGACAGCAGCTGAACATGAGCCATCGTGTGCCCAGGCGCCCAAGAAGGCCAGTGGCATCCTGGCTTCTCTCAGATATAGTGTGGCTAGCCCCAGTACACTTGTGAGGCCACACCTTGAATCTTGTGCCTAGTTTTGAGCCCCTCACTACAAGAAGGCTATTGAGGGGCTGGAGCATGTCCAGAGAAGGGCAATGGAGCTGTTGAAGGGTCTGGAGCACAGATTTTAGGAGGAGCAGCTGAGGGGGCTGGGGGTGTTCAGCCTGGAGAAAAGGAGGCTCAGGGGAGACCTTTTCACTCTCTACACTGCCTGAAAGGAGACTGTAGCCAGGTAGGGTTGAGTTTCTTCTCCCAAGCAATAAGCAATAGGACAGGAGGAGATGGCCTCAAGTTGCACCAGGGGTGGTTTAGTTTGGATATTAAGAAATATTTCTTCAGTGAAGAAGTCAAACATCTGAACAAGTTCCTCAGTGATGTGGTGGAATCACCATCCCTGGAGGTGTTTAAAAGATGTGTGGATGTGCTTAGGGATGTGTTTTTGTGGTGACTTTGACAGTTCTGTGAGTGGCATTGGACTTGATAATCTTAAAGGTCTTTTCCAACCTAAAGGATTACATGACTCTATACAACCATGTCTTTCCCTTTTGTTTCTTATCTTGCATTCAGGGGAAAAATAATGAATTCAACAGTGTTATATCACATCTTGTAGGTTTTGATTTACCCATTGTAAGTTTTCTCTATTTCACTTCATGTGTGGAGATGGGGAGGTTTCTCTTCTCTCCCTTCTCCAACATTTTTGCACGAAATGTCTGCTTCTGATTTTCTGATGTTCTTGATCCTGACGATACCTGGTGCATATTGCTACATAAAATTGGTCTTTTAGATAGGTCTTGATAAGTATAATATTAAATACCTAGGGGGCAGTAAATTAAATGAGTTGGGCAAAATTGTTACAGAAGGAGGTAGCAGGTTGTCTTTGCATTTCAGGACATTGCTGAGTGAGTGGCAGATTCTCTTCTGTAGTGTTGGAGAGCGGAAGTAGCAGGATTGAGCATAATCGAGAATTGCTCCAAAGTGATGCTTTTTGCTTTGCATGAGAAAACTGAACTGTGCTGTCTTTGCCCCCTTTCCATCTAAATCACTGCATTTTAATGGAGAAACATCTCATCCCATTTTATTGTGAGAGTGTATAAAGAGAGCTCTGCTGCAGAATTGTTTGCCAGCTGTGGTAGGGCACTGGTTTTGGTGATGAGCTGAGGGTCCGCTGCAGTGTGGTATCCTGCATCTCTACAGTTCTGACTTCAGTCAATATCATGTTCGTTTTGGAGAGCAGGGTGGTTATTATTGTGTTACGGCCTTTTTTCCTTTTGCTTGGTGTACTTTTCTACATTTGTTGTCTTCCCACCTTTTCTACATTAGGTATATCTCATATTCTGGTTATCGGAGACAAAACTGTATTCTTGCTTGAGAATTGCTCAGTTGAGTACATTTTTATTTGAGCGATGGTAGTAGTATCCTGCAGGTAGGATATAGAAATTTGACTTGTCATGTGTTCATTTTGTTTGTTTCCTTGCCTTTCTGCCTTGCAGGAATACAGCTTGTTTTATGTTTGAAAGGTGGAATTTGTGGAAAACCAAAGGGGGGGTGTATATACAACAGAGCTGCTGAAAATAGCAAGGGGAGGAGAAGAGGTTAATTATATGTATACTGTACAGCATAGTCAAAACCCTGTCAAAGCTGGTGGAAAAAGAAAAGTTCAGTAAACCTGGATCAAACTCCCTAGTGAAGGCACATCTTAGCTCAATGAGAAACAGCATTAGGGGCGTTCCTAAAAGTGGACTGGAGGAAGATTTAGGAAATAAACTTCTTTGCTTATCCGCAGAACTGGGTAACATACATTAATGTTTGTAAAGACTAATGTTTGTAAAGACTTTTGTTGGTCTATGTTTACTCATGGGGTTTTGGCTCCATGTGTGCATTGCCTTTCTGGAATAAACTAAGAAGTAAGGTCCTTTTGCTCAGTTGGTTAAAAAGACTTGAAGAATTAAATCAGAAACAATTCTCAAGGTGCAAGTCATTTTGTTGCCATCTTTCTAGCTGAAACAAGATAGCAAACTTCAGTTTTTCACAGGAAGTTGGGATGTTGTAGAGAGGGGGAGTAAAGAAATCGAGTCCTTGTAATAGCATGCTAGGAGTAAATTAGCATTATGAAATGGTTATATGTAATCCATCATGTGTGGTTTATGTTTACTGTACCTCTTGATTTAGCCTCCTCATAAGGGGAGATAGGTGGAGAAGGAAATGGTCGAGTCTTCTGGTTTTGTTTTTTCTCTCCTCCCTGGTGTATAAGATGAATAACTGCAGGAATGCGGGAACTTAAGTTTAAGAGAATGGTGGGACTGAATCTCAAAGTGGTGGACCGTCTAAGCTCCCTCTGTCTTACTTTAAAATGTTAACTCTACCATTTCCAAAAATTATGCTCAGAGTGCAGTATTTTTGTTATCCTCCACTAATCACTAATTTCAGAGGCTTTTTTTTCCTTCACTGGTTTTGAATTTATCCCCCCTCTGCTTTCAACTGCTGACTGCCTTAAGGACATATCCTCTAGGATATGACATGGAATACATGCAGTAAAAGCTTTGTCCATCAGCTTTCCTGCTTCAAACACTCCTAACATTATCACTTTGGTGATAAAGAAATCCTTTGGGGAATGAGAAAGCTTTAAACTCTGGTTGTGAGAAGATCTCTAATTGTAGGTTGTTAACTTCTCTGAACTGCTTATGCTCGTTAATTTTGAGCCTGTGGTGTGGTCTGACTGCTGTTGACATTCCCTGCCTTTGGCCGTGGCAGCAGAACTTGGAAATGTGGAGTTTATTGGTTACAGTGGCTTGAGTTTAAAACATAGATTTTCAGATTTTTAACTGAGGTGTGTTAGAAGTTTCATCACTTTATATGCTTATAGAAAGTTGCCATGGAAAGATTGCTTCTGAAACGTTTTCATTGGCTCAGTGGGGGAGCTGGTGAGAGAGAACCAATTTAAGTGCTTTAGGCCAAGGTTAAGTATAAACCTCAGGAGTTCTTAGCTGTTTGCTCCACTGCTGCAGTGTGCTGCCTCCTCTCTCTCTCATCTGTCTGTTGGTTGTGCCGGTGGAGCTACAGTGGGGATGCATAATGAGGTGGTTCAAGAAACTGATCCAATCTGAAAATTTCAAAGAAAGCCTGCAGGAGTGGGGATGGGTAGATAGGAAGGGGGAGGGCCTCCTTAAAATAGTTCTACTTCTGAAGTAATGTCTTTGTTGAATTATTTAAATGTATAAAGTTATTTTGTATTAACCTGAACTGTTTCTCCTGTCTCCCTGTATGGTGTGGCTGTAGTCTTGGTCTCTCCCTGTTAGTCTCAGAAGACAAAACTTACTGTAAGAATGGGTCTGCTTCAGTTTGTGGCTTCAACATGAGGCAGATGCTGTGGAATCTGAAGTGTGGAGAAATGAGCAAAGTGGTACTTGGAGGGCATAGGTTGTAGGAGACAAGGAGAAATGTTAGGGAAGGAAAAGTTGTTGTTCTTCTAGTGTGAAAACCTTACAAATGCTTGGAATTTTTTTTAAGGGAAGTTCAAACAGTTCTTATGTTTGGGAAAAATAAGGTTTCTCTCTAACTTTTTATCAATAAACATGATACGGCCTTGACTGTATTTTCTTCTCGAGTATGTCCTAGCCGTACTTTTTGCAGACCTTCCACACTCAAATTCCTCCTACATCTGCATTGATTTAGAGGGATGAAGTGCTAAATTCATGAGAAAAATGATAACCTTGGCTAGTGAAAATTGAAAGTGCTAAAGCTAAATTTTTTGTCTTATCTTAAAGGAACAAAAACTCTCTATAAGACGTTTGGAAGGCATAAATTTGAGTACAGGTTTTCTGCAACTGAACAGTCATTCTTTAATTTGTCAGTTTAAGTAGATCAAGGTTATATCTCTACCTGATTTTAATGTTATTGCCTATGATGTAAATAGGTGGTATTATCCTCAACAGTGATTTTATCCTAATCAATGGATATATTCTTGTGTACAGTGCATAGCCTGTATTGTGATAATACTTGTACATAACTGATAGAGATTTTATGTCAATTTACTTCATTTGGCTTGAGGAGTTCCCAGGAGTCTTAGTTACAGGCTCATTGCACCAGGCATTGTAAAAAAAGAATAAAAAGATTTAATTGTATAGACTACGTTGAATAGAAAAGGAAGACATACTACAGGTATTTAATGTGACCCTTATAAGTATTCATTTTGACAACTTGTCATCAAGGCTGGGGCTACTGCTTAGTATAAAAAATTATAAAAGTTAATTTAAAATAATGTGTTAGGGTGGTGTTTTGTTTTTTTTTTTTTTTCCCCACAGTATAGTTCCGAGTATTTTAGATAGTGGATAAATGTCTTGCACAGAAAGTGGGAGCCTGGGCAGATAGAACCTGGCAACCCTGCTTGCACTTTTCTGTTTTCATCTTGCAATTAATAATTGACTTCTCCTTTTCACTGTTTTGTAACTGAAAGGTGAAGGTTTAGTGAGAGTTGTGATGCCTTTGCTGAGCCTCCTGTCTCACAAGTCTGAGGAGGAGCAGATCAGAAGTTGTTCTTGGAGTGGACGTTCAGATTTTGCTGTATTGCCAAAGCAGATACCATGTTTGACTGTTTGAGGACATTGGAGGTATGGACACAGGTGAATTTGCAATTAGAGGTATGTAATGAGTTGCCAAAATTTTTGGAGGACTAGTGAGATGGGTTAGGATGTGCAGTCAGCTGATCTGCAGCTTGGAGAAGAAAAAAAAATAGCTGAGGGTTCAGTATTATTTTCATTTTGATGTTAGGAAGGGTTGTTTGACTATTGTGTAAAGATGAAGAGCCTTTTAAATATGAACGCCTGATTTCAAGTGCCCTTCAGTAGCCATGCCACTTAAAACAGTTCCTGCTGTGTCCATTTTGCTGGTACAGATGTTTGTGTAATGATACAGTGAATGGATCTGTCAGGTCAGAAATGGCTTTTCTCCCTCGCAGAATTTTCTCGACTGTATCAGTTCCCTGATCTGAGTTGCACGTGAATGGCTGTGTTAACACCATGGAGGAGGCTGGACCTCTTAAACTGGGCTAGAAAAGACTGACCCTCTACATGAAACCAAAATCGTTGTTTTAATTTTTGGCTAAAAATGGAATCTGACTGATTTGCCTAGGTTCTTATTAAAATAGCAATGTCTGTTAAAAATGTAAATGGATAACTTTCAGCAAGAGGATTTTTGAAAGCAATTTAAGTGCATCTGTGCTGTTGATTGAGACTGAGAACCAATGGCATAATAATAAAATCAGATCTATACAACCAGCCAAAATTCTGCTGAACTTTGATCATTAGTTATATTTCTAGAAATACATATTTTCATAGTATTACAACTTAAATACTGGCTTACAGCAGAAGTTGTTCTTGTCAAATTTCTTCTTTCTTCATGTTTAGAAATGTGAATTTAACAGTACACTTCACTAAAAGTGCAAAGCTAAACTGGAAATGGTATTTTAGTTTTGTTCACTTAGCGAGTGAGGAAAACTTGCAGATGCAAAAAAGTCTGTGTGTTTCTAATTCAGTGTTATACAATTGGCTTTAAAAAAATATTTTGGAAGTGGGGGAAGAAAGCAGGAGCCAAGTAATAGCCATATGCAAAAATTTGATTATTTTTTGTTGCTGTTTGTTTACATGATGCCTTTTATTATAGCAGTTGAATGCTCTGAATATGTCTGCTCACATCTCCCCTGTGAGATAGGAAGGTAGACTGACTCAGGCTTACTGTGGTTAGGCTTTTTCTGTGGTCACTTAAGGAAATATATGAAAATATAAGTGAATGTAGATCTTATCTAGCACAATAATCCCCAGAGCATTCCCCTCTCTCAAGTGACAAAGCTCACTGTGCTCCTTCTGCCACGCTCATCTGTTCCTCACCCATTCTGTGAGAACCATTTCCTTAATTGTTTGGATTTAAGCTCATACATACTGACTTTCTGAAAAGCTGTGCAGACATTTTGGTAAAGAAGGCACAGTGTCTCTATGATATGACGAAAACTAGTTACTATCCGCTTGGCCAAGCTGTAGCTCATTCGAGGAATATTTGGCAAAAGTTTCACTGGGCAGGACAAAATTAAGTTTTGGTGGGTTTTTTGGTTTTTTTTTTTGTCAAGACCAGTATTACCACTGATTTGCAAGATGTGTTGCTAATATGTGTTATTAATAGACACTTAAAGCATGTGCAACAGCTCTGTAGGGGTGTTTCTAAGAAATGCTGTGAGTTTTTAGAATTACAAAATTCAGTTTCCATTAATGCAGTATTCTGGCTTTAATTTAATTTTTTATATACTTTCCAAGATACTTCAGTTTAGCTACTTCAATAGGGTCTGGCACTCTCAGTGGAAATTAACTGTATCCTCTTTCAGCTTTGAATGGTATAGTAAGGTTTGACAGAATATACCATGATGGCTTAGTGAGAGCTATGTCTGACTGTAGTTTTCTCTAAAAGTGTGGTGGTTGTGAAAATAATATCAGAAACACAACTTATTGCAAGAAGTGAGTGGTGAGTGTTACTGCTTGGACAAACTGCTGACTGAAGGGCTGACTGTCTTAATTTATTTCTATACCACACCTAGTGTTGAAAACAAGTACTAATTACTCTCCCTTTTCTTTTAAAAAGGCACCAGCTATAGAAGAAATAAATTATATCTGTTATTTTGATAAATTCAGTCTTAGGTTTGATCTTTGAATTCATCTGCTTGTGGCATTGGTGGCTGATTTGCCTTCTCTTAAAAGCAACAGATAATGTTCCTGCAAAACTGAAACAAGGTCAGTCTATTTGCTGCCATTGGTCAGGTGTGCAAGTAATAACTCTGTACCTGCAGAAATGAGGGTTAGCAGCTTGGCCTTGACAATACACGTCAGTACACGGAAATAATTTTTTCCTGTATTTCTGGTTTAATTTGAGTACGGGCATTGTTTACTTACAAAATGTGCCCCTGAATTGCTCAAACTCGGGTTCTGGTTTGGTGGGGTTGTTTTGGTTACGTGTGTTCTCTGCTAGCTTAAGAAGATACAATGAGGAAGGACAAAAAGAGTAATTTTTGCATTTTGTATGAGTGGTGGCAAGAAATGGCTGTAAACATGTGTACACCTCTGTTATTTGCACAGCATTTAGCAAGTAAGTCTATTTCAGTCAGAACCCTGGACACTCTATAACTCCCTCAACTTCTTTGTGTATGTTTTGGACTGTGGAAAATACTATCTTACTGTTTGTCACCTGCCTGTAACTGCATTTTCTTTCCTAATAAGCATGCTAGGAAGTGAGGGGCATTTGACAGAGCACGAAAGATATATTTCATTTGACTGCTGCCTGAGACTTCTTTGCACAGATGGATCGCAGTAGTCAACCCAAATCTAAAGAAAATTTAACGAAGCGGAAAGACCTCACTTATGTCCTACTGAATGAGCTGGTGGTGGTTTCATTTGCTCCTTTATAGGCTTATCATCAAGAATTAGGTGTATCTCCACAGTATTTTGGTTTTTAGCTCACTTGTTATGAGCTGTTTGTAGTGATGCACTGCTGTGTTGGAATCAGTGTTACGTGGGAAGATCTGGGCTGCGGTCCTGTTATTTATCCAGTCTTTGATCAGGATAAAAAAAGTTTTAAAGATATATGTGGCTTTAAAAGAAAGCCTAGCATGGTATATTGCAGAAGATCATTTCATAGAATAATCTTGGTGTGGGGGTACTGATGAATTCTGTTAATCAGCACTGGTTGTGGGCACTCATATACATGCAGGGACCATTGAAAGATGCTTACATGCTGTTGACTAACATTGGATAAGCTAGCTCACAGTGAGGTCGCAATGCAGTAGCTTCATATTTTGAGGAACTCGTATGTTAAAGTTCTGTAAGGCTGTTCTGAATGATTAAACAAGAAACAAAATCTGCATTATGCTTAAAAATAAGTTCACATGGAGAAAGTAAATTCATAGACTGCTTGAAATAACTTCACGTTTCACAAATAAGTCTGAGATTTGGATAAGAGGACCTATTGCTTCTTTTTATTCGAGACTTCTGTGCAGTGATTCTGTAAGTGAGGCTGTTTTTTATCACCCACACAAGCTTATAATATGCTTCCTTTGTTCCTGCCAGGTTGAAGGCAAATTTTGATTACTGGGCTATTGGGGAAGAAATGAATGTGTTGGAGCAGAGTGAAACTGCTTAGCTTAGTAAGTGTAGTCTGCAGTGTCTAGATGGATACGCTTAGATGGCTCTACAGCTACAGGCTATAAATACTTTAGAGTCATGCAGCTTTACTGGGAGAGCTGCATGCACGTGTAGCAAGAGTGTAGGTGTGACACTGGAGTAGTGGAAGCTGTGCCAGAATCCTACCTTCTGTCTGAATAAATGATGAAGGCTTTGGATATTGTGTGTGTTGGAAAGTACTGTAAATATGTGACTGTATGTAAGTTGTGGCTGTTAACAGAGAACTTTTTTGGAGGCAGGACTTTGTCCCTTCTGCTGGGGATGGCATTATGGATGTGTACCACCATTATGGAGTTTTATATGATTGTGTTGTAGTCTCTAGCTGGCAGCTGGTGCATTGTCCTCTTGAGTTCGTGCATGAGGAGAAGTATGTACCAGCTGAAAACATTTTCTTTGAAGGCTTCCAGTAAAAAATTAATAAAATAAATACTTTTTTTTCATGTGGATGTGGGTAGACTTTGAAGGCCTTATCTATCTGAGTGTATTTGATTAGCAAGGCTTGTCCAGGGGGTTATTCTCAGTAGTTTTGCTGAGAACGTAGCACTTAGATCTAAGCACTTTACCAGGCTGTTACTATTAAGAAAGGCTATAGTTCTGTATTTATAATACGTTAATGACAGGAAATGCGCTATATGTCTTAAATATCAGTGATGGGTCGAAGCATGTCCCGTCTTCTTTTGTTCCTGTTAATAATGAAATGCCTTTTTTCTTTTTGACAGCTGTTCTACTGGTTATGTTACTCAAGTTAGGCTCCTTGTGAGAAACTCAAAGCAAGTATTGTCCTGATGAAAACTTTTTACTTGTTTGTCAGGGTAAATTCCAAGATTGAAAAAAAAAAATAAATTGAAGGAGAAAAATATGTTCTCCCTGTTTTGAGTTAGCATATATAACTTCTAGACTAAATAAATGTTACATGATTGCATGAGATTACAGAGGTTAAGAATTTTTGCCTGAGGTTGACCTTTACTATATCTCTATAGGGCATTTTACAACATCTTGTGCTGTTTCTGTTAATTATGTAATTAAAATTATTCTTTTTTTATAGTGAAGAAGTCTTAAGAATGTTTGCCAGCATTGTTAACATACCGTAGCTTGAAAATATAGCACTTTTCAAGCCTGTTGGATGAGTTACAGAGAATGAATATCATCAGAGATTAAAGTTTTTGTATGATGTAAGGCAGAAGAGGCTTCCTGAGATCTTGTCCAGACTATGCAAAGTAAGCTTTGGTAAAGTTGTGTTTAAAAATTGAGTCTGAGATTCTGTGGGAGACTGAGCCTGTGAGAGGATGGAAATGTTGTTCTTATGAAAAGAGGATGGCCAGGCATGTGATGGCCAGGGCGTGCACGCAGTCTCCATAGCATGTGAATGTTGCTGATTGCAGAGCCCCAAACTGCTTATCTAGAGAAGCTGCTTTTAACATCTGCCAGTTACAGTAGATGTTCTCTTACCTTTAGCATGATAACTTTCCTCTATGTATGTTTTTTTCCCTTCTTTTTTTTTTGCCTTATAACAGCAAGTTGCACCAAAAAAGAAAGAAAAGAAGCTTGCCTTTGGTATCCCAATTTTAGTCCTACCCCAATAGGGCTGCAGCTCCAAACTGATGAAACATCAAAAGGAATGATTCAGAAAAAGGAGGGGCTTATCCATAATAAGCCTGAAATGGACAGATTGGCACAGTGTGGTATTCACAGAAGTGTTATTCATGTGATATATGTAGTCTTTAAAATGCTGAAAAAGTGGAAGTTCAGCAGAACAGTCGATCTCTCTTATGACACTTAAAATATAAGATTAAAACAGCACTGAAGTTGACTTCCTAGAAAAAGAGAGACAGAATTTGAAATACTAACAATTTGACAGTTCCCTTTGGATTCCAGTAATATTATTATGTACATCAAGCTGCATGAACCAAGGCTGTAATACAAAGATGCCTTTGAGTTAGGAGCGGGGCTGCGGAGACATGCGGTGCTGTGGGGTGGTTTTGTGCCTGTGTGTTCTGTAGCTTACACACAGATAGTAGAAAGCCAGATGAAAGACTCTACTGGTAGAGTTAGTCTTCTGTAGATAGCATACATGTTAATAAAAAAATAACCTTGAGAGGCAGATGGGAAAAGAACAGGATGCCTCATCTTGCCTGCATCTCATTTGTGTGCCTAGTTTTTTGTGAGTTTGGTGATCTACTTAAACAAATCTTAAGTGCAAAACTAGAGTTTAATTCTCTGTTGCTTGAGTTGAATGTGACAAACACAAAACATGGCTAAATATGAAAACATAATGCAGGCAAGTCTTCCAGGAAGACTCCAATCTGAGGAGCCAGGGTTCTGTTTCCTGGAAAAGTGTGATCACTGTCTTAACGTTCTTTTAAAGGAAGAAGTCTCTCCAGGTGGCTTTATCTTTTTTTTTTTCCAGGAAGAGAAAACCACAAGGTGTTTCAGAAATGAAATGCTTTTGTCATCTGCTAATTTGGGGGTTTTGTTTTTTCATTTTTTGTTGGTTTGGTTGGTTTTGGTTTTCAGAGGCGGTGTACCTGCATATACTTGTTCATTACTGTACTTTTCTTAATGCATCTAGTAATGTGTCAGGCTTTTATAGAGGGATTAGCCAGGGTCCCCAGATAATTTTGCAGTTGTGGTCCAGTCCTTGAGGGTGAATCATAATTCCACATACTGAATAATATGTTGAAATACATAGGAGAGCCTTCCTGGAGTGTGTTTACCTATGAGTTGATTATGTAAACGTAGATGATCATACGTGGGATTCTAAAAGACGTGTTCTGAGTGACAAATGTTTTCATTTATTTTTCATTCAAGGTAATATAAAAGTCCTAAAGAATGAAATTGTAGACTGTTTTGCTCAAATAGAGTGAACTTGTTTCAACTTTCCATCCTGTAAAGTGAAGCAGATGGTGGGGGGAGGAAATGGGATGCGTTGTCTTGTGTTGGTTTTCACCTAGGAGTGTCACTGGCATTACTCAGGAGCTGAGCATTGAGTATGCTGGTGCCAGTTCTTTCATACATTCTTTTCACTGGATTATCTTGGTTTGAGCTTTGGTCAATTGTATCTTGAGTGTTTGCTAATAGAGATCTTTCCCAGCGTGAACACGGACCTTGGATATCATTCCTGCGATAAATCCAAATGTGGTTTGAAAGCCTTGCAGGGTTCTTGTCATGTCTCTAAAGATGGTAGCAAAATACTTGGATTTCTTCCAATATTAGCCATAGGAAATAGCTGGAGGGTGAGGATTGCTCTCCTTTGCTTTGCAAATATTGTTGGAAGTTTCTCTCTTAAGGGGCACATAGACACAGCCAGTTAGTAAATGATGGTGGGGAAATATTAATGCTGAAAATGAACTCCAACTGGTGAGAGGCTGCTGGCCTGCATTACTTAGAGGGTCGGCAGGTTGCAAGAAGAGGGGTTAAACACTGGTGTACCATGGAGTAGGAGACAAATACTAAATTTTAATTGCTGTTAAAACAGGGAAATTGCGATGGGTACTGGTGTGACTGGGAAATACAGTATACCTTTTTTATTTCCTTCTCTTTTTCTCCATATTTAGGAGGGCTTTCGAGCTACCGCTCTGCTGCTGAACAGCATGCAGTCCTTTCGGGAGCAAAGTAGTTATCACGGAAATCAGCAGAGCTACCCGCAGGAAGTGCACGCTTCATCCCGACTGGAAGAGTTCAGCCCCCGCCAGCAGGCCCAGATGTTCCAGAGCTTTGGAGGAGGCGCTGGCAGTGGACGTCGTGGAGCAACAGGAGCCTCTACAGCAATGCCTGGTGAGAGCTCTGGCCATCAGAGCTACCAAGGTTTCAGAAAAGAAGCAGGAGAGTTTTACTATATGGCTGCCAACAAAGATCCAGTGGTGTCAGGAGGGCAGCAGCCGCCTCAGCGCAGGCCTTCTGGACCAGTACAGAGCTATGGGCCCCCTCAAGGGAGTAGCTTTGGGAGTCAGTATGGGAGTGAGGGACATGTGGGCCAGTTCCAAACACAGCACTCAACCCTTGGGGGTGTATCCCACTATCAACAGGATTATACTGGTCCTTTTTCTCCAGGGAGTGCCCAATATCAGCAGCAGGCTTCTAGCCAGCAGCAGCAGGTGCAGCAGCTGAGACAGCAGATCTATCAATCTCATCAGCCTTTACCCCAGGCTTCCAGCCAGTCTGCTTCTAGCACCTCACACTTGCAGCCAATGCAGCGTCCATCCACCCTGCCTTCCTCTGCTTCTGGCTACCAGTTACGAGTGGGTCAGTTCAGCCAACACTATCAGCCACCTTCGTCATCCTCCTCCTCCTCTTTCCCTTCCCCACAGCGTTTTGGCCAGTCAGGACAGAATTATGACGGAAATTACAACGTGAATTCTGGGTCGCAGTATGAAGGCCATGCTGTGGGTTCCAATGCACAGGCCTATGGGACTCAGTCAAACTACAGCTTTCAAACTCAATCGATGAAAAGCTTTGAGCAGTCTAAACTGCCCCAAAGTGGGCAGCAGGGGCAGCAGCAGCAGCATCCACCTCAGCATGTGATGCAGTATTCAAATACTGCCTCCAAACTCTCTCTTCAAAGTCAAGTGGGACAGTACAGCCAGACTGAAGTTCCTGTGAGGTCACCGATGCAGTTCCACCAAAACTTCAGTCCAATCTCTAATCCATCTCCTGCTGCATCTGTGGTTCAGTCTCCAAGCTGCAGCTCTACCCCTTCTCCACTCATGCCAGGGGGAGAAAATCTGCAGTGTGGGCAAGGCAACATGTCCATGGGTTCTAGAAACCGAATCCTGCAGATGATGCCTCAGCTTAGTCCTACACCGTCTATGATGTCAAGCCCCAATGCTCATGCAGGTGGATTCAAGGGTTTTGGACTGGAAGGACTGCAGGAGAAAAGGCTCACAGATCCAGGGCTGAGCAGCCTGAGTGCTTTAAGTTCCCAAGTGGCCAATCTGCCCAACACGGTCCAGCACATGTTGCTTTCGGATGCCTTGGCACCTCAGAAAAAAAGTTCCAAAAGATCATCCTCTTCCAAGAAGGCCGACAGCTGCACAAACTCAGAAGGCTCCTCCCAGGCAGAGGAGCAGCTCAAGTCTCCCATGGCAGAGTCCCTGGATGGTGGCTGTTCCAGTAGTTCAGAGGATCATGGGGAAAGGGTGAGACAGCTGAGTGGCCAGAGCACCAGCTCAGACACCACTTACAAAGGGGGTAATTTAGAGAGACCCAACTCCTCACCAGCACAAGGCTCTCAGAATGAGCCATCAAAACTCAGCAGCAGCCCTGCAGCTAGGGAAGATGTGGCCTCCCCTGATGGGAAGGAGGCTGTGGTGGCTGTGGAAAATGCCCCAAAAGTGAATGAAAAGGCAGTTGGGGTGATTGTCTCCCGGGAAGCCATGACAGGAAGAGTAGAAAAGTCAGGTGGACAAGATAAACCTGCACAAGATGATGCTTCCACCGCCCCTCAGGCACCAGCTAGCACTAGTGGAGCAAAAGAAGCTGGGCATGCAGGGACACAGCAAGAAACTCAAGGAGGAAGTAAAGGGAGCAAAAGTGGAGATAACACTAACCATAATGGGGAGGGGAACAGCCAGCCTGGCCATGCAGTTGTTGGGCCAAATTTTCCTGTGAGAACAGAATCTTCCAAGTCTCCTGGCAGTTTAAGATACAGCTACAAGGATAATATAACACCTGGTATACAGAGAAATATTGGTGGCTTTCCACAGTATCCTTCTGGTCAAGAAAAGGGAGATTTTCCAGGACATAGTGAGCGCAAAGGCCGCAATGAGAAGTTTCCCAGCCTCCTGCAGGAGGTTTTACAGGGGTACCACCATCATCCAGACAGAAGGTATTCTAGGAATGCGCAGGAGCATTCTGGGATGGCTGGGAGTTTGGAGGGAGCCATGAGGCCCAATGTTTTAATTAGTCAAACCAATGAATTGACCAATAGGGGCCTCTTAAACAAAAGCATGGGGTCCCTCCTGGAAGGCCCTCACTGGGGTCCCTGGGATAGGAAGTCTAGCAGTGCAGCTCCAGACATGAAGCAGATAAATTTAGCTGATTACCCTCTTGCTAGAAAGTTCGATGTGGAGTCTCAGTCCGCTGCCCATGAGGGGGGAGCGCTCTCAGAGAGGAGATCAGTGATTTGTGACATATCTCCATTAAGGCAACTTGTAAGAGATCCTGGCTCTCACCCCATGGGTCATATGGGTCCTGAGGCCAGAAGCGGAAGGAGTGAACGTCTTGCCCCTGGCTTGAGCCAGTCAGTAATACTCCCTGGTGGTTTAGTATCCATGGAAACCAAGATGAAAGCTCACAGTGGGCAAATAAAGGAAGAAGATTTTGAACAGTCGAAGAGCTCAGCTAGTCTCAATAATAAAAAAACAGGAGACCATTGTCATCCTGCTGGCATCAAGCATGAATCTTTCCGAGGCAATGCCAGCCCTGGAGCTGCAGTCTCTGATGCTGCTCCAGACTACATGCCCCAGCAGGACAGCAGATCGACACAGATGAGACGAGCACCTGGCAGAACTGGAAGGGGTAAATCACCCTCTCAATATCAGGATCTTGCTGATAAGCTGAAAATGTCACCAGGCAGAAGCAGAGGCCCAGGGGCAGATCTGCATCACATGAACCCACACATGACATTATCTGAAAGAGTTAGCAGGGGTTCCTTGCATTCAGTCTACCCTCAGAATTCAGAAGGCCCATCTCTGGCTTCAGCATATCACACAAATGCTAGGCCTCATGCTTTTGGTGACCCCAACCAGAGTTTGAATTCCCAGTATCATTACAAGAGACAGATATACCAGCAACAGCAAGAAGAATACAAAGATTGGGCAAGCAGCACTGCTCAGGGTGTGATTGCTGCAGCTCAGCACAGGCAGGAAGGAGCAAGGAAGAGCCCAAGACAACAGCAGTTTCTGGAAAGAGTAAGGAGTCCCTTAAAAAATGACAAGGATGGAATGATGTACCTTCAAGGTGGCTCTTACCATGATACTGGAAGCCAGGAAGCTGGACGCTGTGTCATGGGGAGTGACAGTAGTCAGAGCAAATGCACCGAACTGAAACACGGCAACCAGAAGTTGCAGCATCATGAATCTGGTTGGGACCTCTCTCGGCAAACTTCTCCTGCCAAAAGCAGTGGCCCTCTTGGAGCAGCCAACCAAAAAAGATTTTGCCCTCAAGAAAGTGATGGGCATCGACGAGAGGAATCTACAGATTTGCCCAAGCCTAGTAATGCTATGCTCAGGCTCCCTGGCCAGGAAGACCAGTCTCCTCAAAACCCATTAATTATGAGGAGGAGGGTCCGTTCTTTCATCTCGCCTATCCCTACCAAAAGACAGCCACATGATATGAAGAACAGTGGCAGTGAAGATAAAGGGCGACTGATGACTTCAGCAAAAGAAGGAACTGATAAAACATACAACTCCTATGCCCATTCATCTCAAAGCCAAGATGCTGGCAAGTCAATTGCAAAGGGAGATTCCTTCAAGGACCTGCCAAGTCCTGATAATAGGAATTGTCCTGCTGTTTCCCTCACAAGCCCAGCAAAGACCAAAATATTGCCCCCAAGAAAGGGGCGAGGATTAAAACTGGAAGCTATTGTTCAAAAAATCACATCTCCCAATATTAGGAGAAGTGTTTCTACCAACAGTGCTGAAACTGGTCCAGATACTGTCACTCTTGATGACATCTTGTCCCTCAAGAGTGGACCTGAAGGAGGAAATGTGGCTGGACATGGACCAGAGGCTGAGAAGAGAAAAGGAGAGATGTCAGATCAAGTGGGGCCAGCAAGCCAGGATACAACTGGTGAAAAAACTCTTCCAAGATCTTCAGAAGAGTGGCAAAGCAGTGAGGATGATAAAAACAAAAAAGAGGTTCCTGAAACTGTCAGTGTTGGTAAAGAAGGAGCGGGATCCAGTGCAGCACCACCACCTTCTCAGAAGTCAGTTGGTCAGGGAAGGTCTGATGGATCTGTAAGTGGAGCTGGAACTCTGACCTTTTCCGACTCAAAAACTATTTCCCCTTCCAGTGTGTTTATTTCTGAACCAAATCCAAAGTCTGAGGAAAAAGATGGAGATGTGACAAACATTTCACCCAAGCCAGATGGTTTCCCTCCAAAGGGATATTTCCCCTCTGGAAAGAAAAAGGGGAGGCCAATTGGGAGCGTGAACAAGCAGAAGAAGCAACAGCAGCAGCAGCAGCAACAGCAGCAGCTGCCCGTGCCCCCACCACCCCCACCAGTCCTGTCACAGCCTGCGGAAGGGGTGGGTGCTGGTGAGCCAAAGCCCAAGAGGCAAAGGAGGGAGAGGCGAAAACCTGCAGCACAGCCACGGAAGCGGAAGCCTAGACGGGCTGCTCCAATCGTGGAGCCTCAAGAACCAGAGATCAAGCTCAAATATGCTACACAGTCTGTAGATAAAACTGACTCCAAGAATAAGTCCTTTTTCCCTTATATTCATGTGGTAAACAAGTGTGAATTAGGCGCTGTGTGCACAATCATAAATGCGGAGGAAGAGGAGCAGAACAAATTGGTGAGGGGTCGGAAAGGACAGAGGTCTTCGACACCCCCTCCTAGCAATGCGGAGAGCAAAGTGCTGCCCACCTCAACTTTCATGCTGCAAGGCCCTGTAGTAACGGAGTCTTCTGTCTTGGGGCATCTGGTTTGCTGCCTGTGTGGCAAATGGGCCAGCTATCGAAACATGGGTGACCTCTTTGGTCCTTTCTACCCCCAGGATTATGCAGCTACCTTGCCCAAGAACCCACCTCCAAAGAGGGCCACAGAAATGCAGAGCAAGGTCAAGGTACGGCACAAAAGTGCTTCTAATGGTTCCAAGACAGATACTGAAGAGGAGGAGGAACAGCAACAACAGAAGGAACAAAGAAGCCTGGCTGCTCATCCCCGCTTTAAGAGGCGGCACCGCTCTGAGGACTGTAGTGGAGCCTCTCGGTCACTTTCAAGGGGAGCTTCTTGTAAAAAAGCAACCACTGATGGTGGCAGTGGTGGTGAAAAGACTCCTTTGGACTCAAAACCATCTATGCCCACTTCAGAAGGTGGCACTGAGCTGGAGTTACAAATTCCTGAACTACCTCTTGACAGCAATGAATTTTGGGTCCATGAGGGTTGTATTCTCTGGGCCAATGGGATCTACCTGGTCTGTGGCAGGCTCTATGGGCTGCAGGAAGCTGTGGAGATTGCAAGAGAGATGGTGAGTACCTAACCTTGCTATACAAAAATATTTTCTTTCATTAGCAAATATATACCATTTGGAATACTACTTTTCCTTGTTTTTCTCTCATGTGTTAAACAATCATCTTTCATCTTTAATAAATCTCTAGTCCTTTTGATGGCCTCATTTAGATCTCTGCCACACCTGATCAGACAGGATATTTTGGACATCAGAAAGCTGGGTGCTTATTACCTAGTAAAAGTTCTGGATGTCCAAAGGCTTTCTTGTGACTACGGTGATCTCTTTTCCCTTCTTTATTTGATCTGTTAGATATTTAATGTTTTCTAGGGCTCTTCCTGGAGTCATACAGTGAAAGGACAAGTGGTAGCAGACAAAAATTGCAGCAAGAATTCCAGTTCAATTAGACAAAAAATTTCAGTGAGGGTAGTTAAATACTGGATTGAGGGAGGGGAAATGACATAAAAGCTGTGGAATGCCCTGGTTTTGGAGATGCAAAATTTGGTACTGGGCAAGGCCCTAAGCATATTTACATCTGAAGCTGGATCTACCTTCAAAGTTGGTTCTGCTTTCAGGAGGGTCTCCTTCCAGTGTGAGTTACTCTGCACTGTAGTACATCACACAACTGTAGGAGAATTTACAGTCCTTACAAAATAAGGTGGATAGAGTAGAATTGCACAGAGGTCTGTAAGCATTGAGTGAAATATGTGTGGGTTTAGTATTGATGAATTCAATATTAATTATACTGCAAATGATACTGATAATTGACTTTCTCCAGAGTATGAGTATACAATGAGCGAGAAGAAACAGGTAAAATTAAATCAGGAATAAAGGAAAAACTTTATTCACAACCATCTGGTTGTGGATGGACACATTCACTATTCTTGATTTCCTGAGGCAAAGCTGATGCTTTAAAACCACAGTTATGTGCCTTGCTTTGCCATCATCAGTATCCTGCATCCCTTTATTTGTGGTTATCTTTTTTTTGTGGTGTGCTCTGTCCTGGGTCAGACCATGGAGGAGGCATAGAACTACTTTTTCCTGTTGCCTTCAGGTTCTTCCTTCTATAAACAGTGTTGGGATCCAGGTTTTATCTTCTTTCCTCTGTATTGTTACATACAGCATGCTTGTTTCCCTCCCCATGAGCTTTTTCTCTTCAAGTTTGATTCCTGGCTTGTTCTGAATTTTCACTCAACTGTTCTTTGACAGTAATTACATGCTTCTTTGCCCTAACTTGATCTGGCTTGCCTTCTTGTTTCTAGTCTCTCATTAAACATAGTCAGTTAATTTCATTTGGTTTTCATCGAGCCATGCCTGTGTGCTTGTTCTGATGCAACTGCTGAATTTCTTATCTCTGATAATTGCAAGGTTTCTTTCAGGTACTCCACCACCGTTTGGATTCTACTTGCAATGTAGCCATGCTTTCATTTGTCTGGTGGTTCACCAGTATTTTGAATTTGTATCTCTCCAGCCTGATTTTCCCTTTTTACTGTGTATAGGGTGTGTCTTTCACTTAGGATTCCAGTTTTCCAGATAGCAAATGCCTTCTCTACAAGTTCTTGAACCATTTGTATTACCTTCCAGTGATCCTTTTTGTGTCCCAGTACATGCAAAGGACATAAGCTCAGCTGTGCTAAAACATGCTGTGTTGAGAGGCTCTAATCAAACTTGTTAAATAATAGCAGCCAGTTATCCACATTTTTATATTGCTTTTGCATATTGTTTGACATCTAGTTCTTTCTCTGCATGGAATCTTTATGAATTTCTGATTGAATATGCTTTGGCCTACCCTTTATTACTTTCTTCCAACTGTTACAATCATCTCCTCCTTACAAGTAGAACATTTTTTCCTCTTCTTCTTAACTGTTTCATCTGCCCTTATGGCACCTTACAAAAATATCTCCTTATCTGCCTTGAACTTTGTGTCCTTTTCCTCTACCTCTTTCCCTTAATCAGTTGCTCAACTCCTGTCTTCTCTTTTCCTTCATAATACTAGTAGACATGAGTGTGTGGTTTTTTTTGTTTTTTTTTTTAAAAGAGTATACAAAGTGCCTGTGGCATCTCTTGCCTTTGCAACTGCCTGTTAATTTCCTTTATCTTTTTTTGTCTCAAAGTTCTTTGAGTGCATTGTCTGGGGCTCTTGTCCTCCACAGTGGCTTCTACTGCAGTTGTAATCAATGTTTACAGTGATCTTTTCCTGATTAAGGTTCAG
This sequence comes from Pardalotus punctatus, assembly GCA_013400915.1. Classification (NCBI taxonomy): domain Eukaryota; kingdom Metazoa; phylum Chordata; class Aves; order Passeriformes; family Pardalotidae; genus Pardalotus; species Pardalotus punctatus. The sequence continues at coordinate 74,757 of VZTX01001957.1, read as the reverse complement.
ATCCAGTGCTTAATTTTCCATTTTTTTGTTGACTGTGTTGTCAGTATCAGCTGTGCTGCTTTTGAAGTGTTTTTCCACCTTTGTTTTCTGCCTGTGTCTTTTGATTACCTCCTTGCTTTCCACTGTGTTTTGCAGAGGCTGTTGTTCATTACTTCATGCTTTTTCTGTGGGGTTCACTGAAGTTTGCTTGTGCTTTTCTTCCCTTTATCCTGGAATACCTTGCTTTTGAGTAGCTTTTGGTAACTCAGTCACTTTCTTCCAGAGCCTCTAGAGCTTCCTTTTTTGCTCCAGATTCATGCTCTTCTGGCACAAACTTATAAGTTGTTTTTGAATTCATAGTGAGTTTTCAAAATCTCACTTTAGAACGTGGCTTTTAATCTACATCATCCTTAATCCATTGTCTGTCATCTTATTCTGATTTTCATGTCACTCAGAATCAAAATCTCATTTGATTTTAAAATTAATCCTTCCTATTTAAGGCTGCAAGAAATACTGCTTACTTTTTTGGTATGGTAAGTAATACGTAGTCTTTCAGTGCTCTCCACTGTTCTGTCTGGGTCCATTTTTAATCTGTTTATAAGACTGAACTTTCAGAGTCAGGGACTGTTGTCTTGTGTGTAAACTTTGTTTTGTTATAGAATCATAGAATTACTTGAGTTGGAAGGGACCTTAAAGATCATCTTCCCTGTTGTGGGTAGGGACACCTTCCAATAGACCAGACTGCTTACAGCCATCCAGTCTGGCCTTGAGCACTTCAAGGGATGGGCTGTCCACAGCTCTTCCAGATAACTTGTTCCAATGCTGCACCACCCTTATGGTAAAGAATTTCTTCCTAGTATCTGAGATAAACCTACATTCAGTTTGAAACCATTCTCCCTTGTCCTGTCACTACATTTTCTTGTAAATCACCTCTCTGTTGTAGCTTCCCGTCAGGTACTAGAAGGCCACAATTAGGTCACCCTGAAGCCTTCCATTTTCCAGACTGAACAATCCCAATTCTCTCAGCCTTTCCTCGTAGGAGGGGTGCTCCATCCCTTTAATAATTTTGGTGGCCTTCTCTGGACTTGCTCTAACAGGTCCATATTCTTTTTCTGCTGAGGACCCCAGAGCTGGATGCAGCACTGCAGGTGGGGTCTCACCAAGGCAGAGGGGCAGAATCCCCTCATTCATCCTGCTGCCCACACAGCTTTGGATGCAGGCTGGGATACAGCTGGCTCTCTGGGCTGTGAGTGCACATTGCTGGGTCATGGCCAGCTCTTGTTCCCCTGCAGTCCCAGGTCCTGCTTGGCAGGGCTGCTCTTGATCCCTTCATCCCCCAGCCTGTGTTGATACTGGGGGTTATTCCAACCCTGGTACAGCATCTTGCACTTGGTCTTGTTAAACCTCATGAGATTTCCATGTTCCCACTTCTTGAGCCTTTCCAGATCCCTGTGGATGGCATCCTATTCTTCAGATGAATCAAGAGCACCACTCAGCTTGGTGTCACCTGCAAACTTGCTCAGGGTGCACTTGATCCCTTCATCTGTGTCATTAATGAAGACATTAAATAGCACTGGTCTCAGTACAGACCTCTGAGGGACAGCGCTGGTCCCTGATGCCCATTGGGACTCTGGACTGTTGACCTCTACCCTCTGGATGCAGCTGTCCAACCAATTCCTAATGTGTCAAATCCATCACTCTCCAGTTTGGAGAGAAGGGTGTTGTGTGGCACTGTCAAAAGCTTTACAGAAGTCCAGATAAATGACATTCTCTGCCTTTCCCAGGGAGGAAGGAGCCACTCCATCACAGAAAGCCAGTAGGTAGGTCAGGTAGGATTTGCCCTTCAGTGAAGCCATGGTGGCTGTCCTGAATCACCTCCCTGTTCTCCATGTGCTGTAGCATAGCTTCTAGGAGGATCTGTTGGAGGATCTTGTTCCATGATCTTCTCAGGCACAGAGGTGAGGTTGACAGGTTGGTAGTTCCCAGAGTCCTCCTTTCTACCCTTTTTTAAGATGTGTACAATGTTTCCCTTTTTCCAGTCACCTGGGGTTTCACCTGACTACCAACTTCTCAAATATCATGGAGCAGGGCTTAGGCACTACATCAGCAAATTCTCTCAGGAATCGGATGCATCTTTTCAGATCCTATAGATCCAGTAGAATTGTNGGGTGCACTTGATCCCTTCATCTGTGTCATTAATGAAGACATTAAATAGCACTGGTCTCAGTACAGACCTCTGAGGGACAGCGCTGGTCCCTGATGCCCATTGGGACTCTGGACTGTTGACCTCTACCCTCTGGATGCAGCTGTCCAACCAATTCCTAATGTGTCAAATCCATCACTCTCCAGTTTGGAGAGAAGGGTGTTGTGTGGCACTGTCAAAAGCTTTACAGAAGTCCAGATAAATGACATTCTCTGCCTTTCCCAGGGAGGAAGGAGCCACTCCATCACAGAAAGCCAGTAGGTAGGTCAGGTAGGATTTGCCCTTCAGTGAAGCCATGGTGGCTGTCCTGAATCACCTCCCTGTTCTCCATGTGCTGTAGCATAGCTTCTAGGAGGATCTGTTGGAGGATCTTGTTCCATGATCTTCTCAGGCACAGAGGTGAGGTTGACAGGTTGGTAGTTCCCAGAGTCCTCCTTTCTACCCTTTTTTAAGATGTGTACAATGTTTCCCTTTTTCCAGTCACCTGGGGTTTCACCTGACTACCAACTTCTCAAATATCATGGAGCAGGGCTTAGGCACTACATCAGCAAATTCTCTCAGGAATCGGATGCATCTTTTCAGATCCTATAGATCCAGTAGAATTGTGTACATTCCAGTTCTTCAGGTGTTTGTGAACCTGATCTTTGCACACAGTGGGAGGGACGCTTTGCTGCCCCAGTCCCCATCCTGTCATCCATCCATTTGAGAGGTGTGGGAAGAGAGGTTGCCACTGAAGACTGAGGCAAAAAAAGTTGTTGAGTACCTCAGCCTTCTTGTCCGTTGTTACCTGTTTGCCAGCATTGTTTTTAGTGGGGGATACACCTTCTTGGTCCTTCCTTTTCTGGTTAACCTACCTGTAGAAGCCCTTCCTTGCGTTCCTTTCCAGATTCAGTTCTGGCTTTGTCTTGGCCTTCCTCAACCATCCCTGCACAAATGAACTTCATCCCTATACTCTGACCTTGTTGCCTGTCCTTGTTTCCAATGCCTGTGCCTTGTTTCCCTTTTGTTTGACCAGGAGTTCCCTACTCAGCCATCCAGTCTCTTGCCTTCCTTTCTCAATTTCTTGCTCCTGGGAATTGCTAGCTCTTGAACTCTATGGAAAACTTCCTTAAAAATCTTCCATCTCAGTTCTGCTCCCTCGTACCTGAAGGCAGTCTCCCAGGGTACCCTATCGACTATCTCCTTGAAGAGCTGGAAGTTTGCTTTCCTGAAGTTTGGGGGCCAGATTTTACTCCTTACCTGACCCATATCCCTCAGGACTGCAAAATCCATCAATGTAAGATTGCTCCAAACCACACTGCCTTCCATCTTGACATCCCCAATTAGCTTACACTGATGATCATGAAATCCAGTATCGTGTTCCCTCTGGTAGGGCTATCACCTGGCTCAAGAAGCTATCCTCCATGCATTCCAGGAGTCTCCTGGATTGCCTGCAGCCTGCCTTGTGCTTTCCCAGTAGATGTCAAGGTGGCTGAAGTCCCCCAGCAGGAGTGGAGCTTGTGAATGGGATGCCTCCTGTAACCGGGGCAAGAAGGCTTTGTCAGCAGGCTCCCCTTGGTCAGGCAGCCGTAGCAAACCCCAGCCACAGGGTTCTCTTTGTTGCATCAGTCTCATTTTTACCCACAGGCTTGTGGCCTGCTCATGGCTGATCTTCAGAGACAGCTCTTCACTCTCAATCCAGCTCTTGACATAGAGGGCAACCCCTCCACCTCTCCCTGCTCCCCTGTCTCTTCTGAACAGCCCATAGCCATCGATAGTCGTACTCCAGTCACACAATTTGTCCCCCCAAGTTTTGGTAATGGCAACAGGATCATAACTTTCCAGCAGCATGGTGGCTTCCAATGCCTCTTCGTTGCCCGTGCTGCGTGCTTTGGTGTAAAGGCACCTTGGCTGGGCTGTTGCCCGTGCCACCTTCCTTCCTCCTTCCCTTAATTCCTTTGAGATATTTCCCTGCTGTATCCCTGTTGGCTTCTGTTACCTCAGGAGTCCCTGGCTCACCTCTGTAAGACTGCAAGTGTGCTCCAGTGTGGCCAGCACATTTCAGTTATGGGCAGAGTGCCCTCATTAGCACCCTGTCCCTCTAACCTTTGCATCTCATCCCATAGCTTGCCAGGGGCGAGCCTGATACTGCCCCCTCCTGAATCACACTTTAAAGCTCTGTTGTATACAAAGCTCTCATACAAACACAATATCCCAACATAATGCTGGGTTCTTCTGTGTGACATCCACAAGAGTAATCCATTTATTACCCCTGTGACAGATAATGGAAAAAAGGTTTTCCTCTAGCACTTTTTCCCCTATTGTAGCAAACGCTTGTGCTGGGTTCTCCTGTGGAAGCAGTTTATCCTCCTCCCTTCAGCTCACAGAGGGTTACATGCAGCACTGAGATGGCCATTGGGGTATTCAGAGGTGTGCCTGCCAGAAGCCATCCCCAGGCAGCGGAAAGGCTCTGTTGAGCTCGGCTCTCTTGCCCCGCTGCCTGAGGAAAGCCTTCTGGCTCACACAGCTGATTTCCTGTGCTTGTTGCATATGCTTTTTCTGTACCGCCTCTGTGCTTTGCAAGAGCCTTTTCTCTTTTTTCCTCTGACATGCAGTTCGTTAGTGTTGCTGTCATGGAAAAGCAGATGTAGCTGCTTCCTACCGGGAACAAGTAGACAAATGTGTGCACAGGCATACAGGAATCTAGCTCTTGGGTTTTGTCTATGGGTAAGGAAGGACGTTAGCATATGGTGTATGAAGGGTCATGAGCCTGGAAGTAAGTAATTCATGTATGTAACTCATTCTGTGCAAATTAAATACTGCCGTAACTAAAAATTATGTAAATAGTCTGTGGTACCCACAGAGGGTAAATATGCACCGATTTAAACTGAATCCATACAATTAAGCAAGTTGCATTATTTTCTTTAGACCTCTGGCTCAGTTGCTGTTGTTTATGCAGCACTCTAATATAGAAATAGGCAACTTAAACCTCTAGTCAAAGGCCATTGATGTAGAGGTAGTGATATAAGTAACCTGTCCTGTGTTTCTTCTCACACAGACTCACCTATTTTTCATCACATGATAGCTCATTATAGATTTTTTTTTCCCTGAACACCTGTTTCGCACATGCTTTCCAGAATCAGAAAATAATTTTTGTTGCAAAATTGTTTCTTATATGAATAAATGTCTGTCTCTTACTGCAGTTTTTTTGACAACTGCTCCACAGTCAATCTTGAGAAAGGATTTATATGTATGTGAAGTTGCTCAAAGATGAAATTGTACCAGATGCTCTAGAAGAATACCTGTGAAGGTATTATCTTAAAAAGGTTTATCAAACTGTGAAGTGACTTTCCTGAGCTTTGAGCTTTCCTTATAGTCTGTTTTTACCCTGGACTGAAAATGTTGTGTGTTACCTGCTAAGCAGCAATCCAGGTAGTTTCCAAAGTGCTGGAATCTGCCTTTCTTGAAGGCAAAAAGGTGTTTACTCTGGTCATTCTGCAATGCTTTCTGGTTCTGAGAGTGTGATCCAATTAATTGGGCTGCTTCAGATGCAGAATGAGTTAATCCTTCTCCTTATTTTGAGGCTCAAATAACTGCTGAGAAGTCTGTCTCTCTCATAAATTGTTAATCCATAGTAACGGTGCTAAGCAGCCTTCTTGCAGTTAGACATTTTTTGTTCCAATGCTGATAAAATCTGGAACTGGAAAAATGCCGTCTCCTTAGTGCTGGGTGATCCTGTTGCCTATAAAATGTTTTCTTTCAAATACTGTAGGTGGCCAGACAGTTTCCTGTCTTGTTTATCTTCTCACCATTTTTCTATTAATGAGAAGTTCATATCCATGAAACATGAAGTATTGGTTACCTTTGAAACTGAAAGAATTATGGAGTCACTTTGGTATTTGTCAGCAGATTTAAGGTTCAAAAAATTGATGGTCTTTATTCTCAGTATTAAATATAAGAAGCTGTAAGTGAAGAGAAGAACAATGCAGAGAACATTCTTTGTGTTAGGTTGAATCCAAGATAGTTCAGCTATTGTTTTCTAAAAAGCTGTTCGCTAGGATGTTTCTTGCTTTTTTTTATAAGACACATTTTTCTTCCAAGGCAGAGGCTCTGGCCTAGCACATGTATTACTTCTGCTTGGGGTTTTTTTTTTGTTTGCATTATTTTCTTCTCCCCCTGCTCATATCAGAATTGACCTTGCTGAAGGTAAATGTAGCTCTTGTTCCTGCTGAGCGTGTTCTGTGAAAGGAAAGCATGTTTATCCCCCTTTTAAAGATCTTTTTTAAAAGGTCCAAAAAAATGTAATGCTTTTCTCATCAATCTCTGCATTGCTCCCAGCTTGAGAAATCTTTTAATCCCTATACATGGAAAGAAGTCCTTGGAACCTGTTTGCTTTGTTGCTTCTTATTGAAAAGATCATCTTGGGTTTCAGTCAGGTGAGCTTTCAGAGTAACGGTGAAAGGTGAAGTCTGCCCATGATCTTCAGTATACCAGAAGGAGGTTCTGTGTTTTCTCTTACCAGTCTGGAATTTTGTCTCTCCAGCTCTCCATGGATTCTCTTTCAAAGCCTGCTGTTTACCTAAAGTGGAGAAATCTACCTGCTTTAAGACTGTTAACAAGCCTGTTTTGATGGTCTGATAGACTTTGGTGAAGGTTGTTAAAAGTATGTTATTAGAGAAGTTTAGAACCTAAACTCCTGAAGTCTCTTTCTTTGCAAATTGATACTAGATATTTGAATTTTTCATGACTGTTGGGCAATGACAGCCTTGTTGCTGTGTTAGTTGTAGTGTTAGAGGTAGGTTTGCATGTACTACCCATATTTCGTAGAGAACAGCTTTTGGTTTTGCACAGGTAAGCTGTTCTTGGCCGCTGAAGACTCCTGATAGTTGATCTTCCACAGTATCTTATTTGGAGGTAATAAGGATTGCCTTTCTATAATATTTTGTTTACTCTGATGCTTTCATAGAACTGTGTTCTTTTGTTTACCTGTACCGTCCTGGACCCTAGCTGTAAATTGGATAAAGAAAGGTGCCTGGAGGGATCACTAGGATTTAAGCTATTTATATTCCCAAATTTGGGAAATCAAAGCCTAACAAAAAAGCTCCCATGCTCTGTAAGTAATTGCTTATAAAAGGTTTCTAGCTGCGTAGCTAATCAAGTGCGTAAGCCAGGAATTGGTATGAACTGGGGAAATTGTGGAAGGTTAACTACCTTTGGCAAAAACAAAGCAAAACAGTCTCTAGCCCCAGAAACCCGAGTAGTGTAGCAGTGTGTGAGTATAAAGGCATCCGTTCATTCCGAATGTCTCATTTGGCACAGGTGGGCTCTCTTATCCCTAAGCCAGACCAGGAGGGAGTTGCTGTCATGAGGAGTGATCCTACTTTATCCTCTTTGCAGGCTGCTTGCTTCCACTGTTTCACTTGTGCTAGATCTACCAACTGTGCATTTGCACAGAGCGTTGATTTTTAGCCAGCTAATCCATCAGAAGGCTAGCTTGGGGTGGGGGATCTTTATGCCAGATCAGCCATCTGACTCTGCTTACCTCTGCACCATGTTTGCTGTATCTGAGAGGGAGTGCCCTTTCCACTGGTAATGATAACCATTAGATCAACTTAGCTGTAACATAAAATTGTGCCCGGATGCCACTGGCACTTGAAAAGGTTTTAGGTCCACAATATTAACCACAATACTGTTTTATAGTGCTGGGAGAGAAGAACGTTAACCTTTTAGTCATCATCTTTCTTTTTAGAGAAGAAAAATGTGCAAAACCTGGTAATTTTTCTTTCCCCCAACCCTCCCAAAACCCCAAGCCCACAAAAAAAAACACCTAAAACCAAAACACCAAACCAAAAAACCCCTCAAGTGAAGTTCTGTACTAGGTCAGGGGTCAACTGAAATAGTAATCTGCTGCTTCAAAAATAACTTGCCCGACAAACCCAGGAAGGAGCAGTTGTGTTTCTTACACCTAGGTCTGTGTTAGTAGGGAGATATTTCAAGAGTAGGAAGAAGTGATATTGGAGCTTTTTTATTTTTCACTGTGGGGAAAGGGAAACCAGTGGTGGATTTAAAATCTTCCTGTTAGTGGTGGTTGGAAAAGGGGTGTATTGAGAACATTGTTTGCTTGTTTTTATCTCTGCCAACAGCTTTTAGTATGCTTTAGCCCTTCAAGTGAGGATTGCCACAGAACCTTGAGGCACTTTCTACACTTAAAGTGGCTGAATTCCTGATTTTCACTGACAGTCTGTGCCCAAATACCTAGTTGTCCGAGCTGGAAATGTACACACTCTAGTGTAATACTCGTTTTCATTCCTCAGGAAATGGCAGCATCTTTAATATTCTTCTGCAGTGTTACAAAAATAAGGAAGCGTGAAATTTCGGGTGGAGGAGAAATTCTGAAAGACAGCTGAATGATGAACTTCAGATTTGGTTTTCTCAGAAAGGCATTGGCATCTGCTGCGCTACTGAAACTGTGCTGTCATGACTCCTGGTCTGTAAGTGTTCCTCCACGGAGAGGGGAGCCTGGGAGGAGCCCCTGTTGTGTCTGGGTTCACTGCCTTCCTCTGTTGGGGATGTAGAAGTGTGAATCACTTCTGTTGCAGCACTTGGTAGCTCACAGCAGCTCTGTGCATGGGTATCACAAGCCTTAAATACTAAAGAGCTGAGCAGATAGAATTCACATGTATGTGTGTGATGCAGATATTTCAGTATCTTAAATTATCAGAAGCCAGTAATTACATTTGTGAAATGAAGTTGGTTTTCTTTGTTTTTGTTGTGAGTAGAAGTCAGGTGAATTTGGTGTAGCCCATTGGCGATTATGGATTGCAGGTGATAGGAAGCACATTTTGGCACATTTTAATTGAGGTCTCAAGCATAAAGATGATACTGATAAGAGGAAAGACTCCAGTGTGGACCCCTTGTAATGGGGACAGAGGGATGAAGGGAAGTACTTTCTGGGCATCTCTACTAGCAAACTCTTTTGTCATTAGTTTATCCCGAAGTACAGGCATTATGTCTGTGCTTGCATGTGGTTTTATATTTTGCTGTTTGTCTTGCATGTGGAGTGAGGAAAGCGGAAAATAGATTTACTGACAATGGAGTGTTGGGAAAGAATAGGATGTTTACCCACTTACATTAGTTGTAGCCAAGAGCACTGGAAACTTGTATGCAAAAAGCAGCTTGCTCATTGCACAGTTGCCTTTCTGTAAAGCATCAAGGATCCTCATAATCTATGTACAGTTTTAATTTAAGAATAAAGTAACTCAATTTCAAAGAAGCTCTTCCAAATGTGAATGGGGCCTTCTCTGTGCAGGAGATTTCTAAACAAAGTTTTAGAGCTTTTTGTCTGGCTACCCACAAGCTCACATAATCTTTTTTTGTAAGATTTCAGTTGCCTGTTACCATAGGGGTGCCAAACCCTTACTAAATTCTCAATAGTGAGTGAATGCCATCCATTTATGTGTCATTTTAGCTTGAATCTTTTTAAGCTGTGCTGGTAAAAAGGTTGTTTAGATTCCCCAAAATTTTGGGGGAGTGTTGTTGTGTTGTTGGTGTTTTGTTAACTTAAAATGAACCAATTTTTTTAACTCAGACTAATTCCAGATGGTTGTCACTTCAGCTGTGTTCCTTTAGCTTTGTTAGAAGAACACTGCTAACAAATAAGTTTATTCTGTCCCATGCCTCTGTATTTAAAAGGGTGTAGATTTTATTACAGCTGGGAAAAAATTCAGACTTAAAAATGTTTTAACTGATTTTTGGGGAAAAATTATTTCTTTTTTCATCTTTCATCTTAGTTTAAAAAGAGGTTAATGTCTGAAGGTAAGAATTCCTGACTTTTTAATATGATATTTTATGGATTATTAGACTGCATTCTATCTTTTGTAAGACCTCTTTAAATTTAATAAAAATCCACAGTTTTTCTCTTTTATTTTAAAAATAAGCATTATATTGAATCTTTTGATCACTGAATAAGCAAGAATAATGCTTCAGCTATACTAATGTCCTACCATTCATAATAAAGGAAAGCTTTCCAAGCACAGCAGTGCAAACAAAGTTCATAAAAAGTTATCTAAACATAAGGCTTTGTGCAGTAGCCAGACTGGGGTAGGAATTCTGCAGGCAAAATTGGGACACTTACTGATGGTGGTGTGAGACTGCTTTAAAATGAAATCATTGGATGGTTTGGGTTGGAAGAGACCTTACAGAGACGCCTTCCATTAGACCAAGTTGCTCAAAGCCACATCTGGCCTGGCCTTGAACACTTCCAGGGATGTGGGGCATCCACAGCTTCTCTGGACAGCATTCCAGTGCCTCGGCCTCATGGTAAAGAATTTTCTCCTAATACCTAATTTAAACCTCCCCTCTTAGTTTAAAGCCGTTTCTATTGTTCTGTCACTATCTGACCATGTTGAAAGTCACTCTCCATCATTTTTATAAGCCACTTTAGGTACTGGAAAGGTCTGTAAGGTCTTCCTGGAGCCTTCTCTTCTCTCCAGGCTGGACAACCCCAGCTCTCTCTGTCTGTCTTCATAGCAGAGGTGCTCCTGCCCTCTCATCATCTTTGTGGCTTTGTAGAAAGCAGGTTTTGAACTTCTTCTTTCTTTTCAAAAGTAGATTTTCATCTGTCCATTATAAACCTAGTTATATAACCTCAATATATTTTTTAATTAGAGAAATATGTTCTGAAAGAGGTTAGATTAATTTCCCTAGATTTAGAAAGATGAGTAAAAATAAAACTGAAGTATGATGAGTATTCATGTAATAATTTTAGAAACTACAGCAAAATTATAACTAGTTTTTTTGCCTTAAAGAATGTTACTCTGCAGAGACAAGAATTGGAGAAAAGAAGTTCTTTCTGTGCAGCACATTGTGCCTGAGGTTATGGAAGGAGCCAGAAAAGGAGTTTGGGTTCCCTGAACCTTAAACCCATCCTTCTTAGCTAATCTAAACTATGCTGCTCTTACCCTGTTGTGCTCTGGGTAGTTTTTCTTTGTTGACAGAGGAAATATTTTTCAAACAATTTCACGCACTTAGCTGGACTCTGTGTATAGGATAGTCTTCATGGATAGAGCACTTCGGCAAAAAGTTATTAATGAACCTTCATTGTTACGGATTGGATCCCAGCCAGCTGCTTAGTGATTAAAGTTTAATTGCATGATGATTAGTTTTCATTAGTAAGCAATTAGCATTTAACAGCAGTCTTGTATTGCTAAAGCTATGGGAGAGCATAAGTGGCTAGAGCCATGTTGAGGGAGAAAGTCTGTAGCTGGAGATGTGGGCACAGAGCTGTTTGGGGAATATGGGAATGAGAATTCTGAGGTTAGCTGACCTCATCAGCTTGTTCATACTGCAGCATTAAGCCAGGAGGCTGGATGGGAGCGGGAAATGGAGCAAATGTCCAGAAGAGCCCAGCCTGCATATCAGGCACAGAGACTGGCTGCGGATTAGCCCATGTGTAGGGATTTAACAAAAATAATCATCCTGAAGGGGCCCTTCAAAGTTCTGAGTCGCTCTCACAGTAACACAGGTTTTCATAGACTTGGCCCTCTCCTTGCCACAACTAAAACTCTTTTTTTCAGAATTCCCCTCTGAATTGGTAAAATTCCCTTTTTTACTTTGATAGCAGCCCTTGATTGCTTTGTGCCGCTGTGGGGTGAATTAGTGGAAAGATGAGTGCAGGACAAGGGCTGGGGGAAGTGAAATGGATGAGGGCAGAGGGAGGTAGGAGTGTAGCAAAAGGTCAAGGCTTCTTTGCTGTTAAAGGTAGAAAAGAGTGAAGAGTGCTCCATGTAAACCATTTCTGCTTCACTGAGGAATCTGTTCTGAAGATGAAATATGGTGGTAATTCCATCCAGTCTAAATTAGGGTTGTTAGAAACCATTCTTCTTGTTCACACCTCCCCTTCTGCCAGCAGTAGTGCACTATGACTGAACCAAGTTAGGTAGCTGATCTGGCCAGCAAATTCCTCCCCCACCCCATTCCCGTTTTAATCGAGCTAATTTTTTTGGCTGGACTAGCTTTCTTGACTTGGTACAGAGAAATGCTAGGCATAGGAGGGGGCAGCAGGTTGTGCAAGAAAAATCTCAGGTCTTAAAATTATTTAGAAGTGGGTGGCCTGGTCAAGATCATAGCTTCAGATGGAAAGTAGTTCTTCCCGAATGGCATTACTAATAATGCAAAATAGTAAATTTAAAAAAGGTACAATTTAATGTTTGTGTAAGGTGGTTCTCAAATGTATATATTTATTACTGATGTCAAGTACATTAATCTCATTGTCTAGACATAGGGAAAGGTAGGGGGTTTTCTTTATTATTGTGATGATTCTGTGATTTAGAAGCACTAGGGACTGGATGCTCCCTCCCCTTCTCTGGCCTAATTTGTTACCTGAAGTAGCCTAAAGCAGACATTTCCCTTCAGCTAAAAGGTCTCAAGTAACTACAGTTTCTTTCTGACAGTGCTCGGTGTGTGACTTTAATGGTGTAGATATGCTTAAGTTGTCTTCAGACTTGCTGTAAGAGGAGAAATACCAGTGTAGGACCTGGTGTGAAATTCCAGCGCTACTCACAAGGCACAAGGTTGTGCTGAGTGGCAAAGCCCACCCAGAGCTCTGGGTGTTGCAGCTGCACTGTTTGTCACCACCTGAGCTACCTGTGGTAAAAATAGATTGCATATGTCTTCCTGAGGTCTGGGTGCACAACTGATTGTAGCACAAGTACGCTTAGCTCTTAGCCAGCTGATTCTTGTCTGGGTCATAAGCTTTCCTCCTGTTTGAGAAAATACTAGAAGTTGATACTAAAAATCTGGTTGTGCAGTCTTCATCTACTGGTGATTCCCCCCCCCATTTCCGTCTTCTTGCATATTTTCTTTTGATGTGTGCTCAGAACTAGGAGACCTAACTCAGCTGTATTTCTTTTTCTCATGGCTACTCATTTCACAATATGGTTTTGTTGTTACTGTGCTCTAGACTGCTGTTAATTGCAGCTTTTCTTGTGCCTCCAACTCCTTCATTCTTACTGAGAACTCACACTTGCTAAGTTTCAGAAAGTTATTGATGATGAAAGCCCACTGACCAGCTTCAAAAAAGACTTACTGCTAGGGGAGGGGAAGGAGGAGGAGGGTGTCCTGGCATGAATCTCTAAAATGGGGCCTTTCTCTGAAGGATATTGCTGCTCAATGTGAAGGTTAAAAGGAAAATAAAAAATGTGGGTGGGGATGGGAGGGAAAAGCAAGTTCATGTACTTGAGCTCGGGTTTGAGAGCTGTGAACTTTTCAGGCTTAGTGCCTGTGCTGTCAGAAATTGCCTGCATGGTCTTTGACAAGTCATTTAATTACTCTGTAAAGTAGGCTTTAAGACCATTTATTTTGTGACCATTAAGACAAATTTGTAGGGTGCTTTGAAAGTACAGTATGTGTTTAAGTTGTCAGATGTTCTCAGTTAAATTGGAAGATTAGGGAGCTGATACAAGGTTTCATGGTTTAGTTGCATAGATGAAATGGCAGGAAGATAAATTTAAAGTTTGTTCATGTATCATTTAGAGTCAGATCCAAAAAGACAATAAAAATGTTTTGTGATGTGTTCATTTGCTGTTAGCTTTCTCTTTTCTTGTAGAAAGTAAAAATGCCAAAAATACTAATAGCAATGTACTCATCCCATATATAAATTCATTGTTATATTTAATTGTTAAGATTTTTCTGGGGGAGTAACTCTCCAAGTTAAATTGAACCACTAAAATTTCAGGGTTGACACGGTTCATAACTGATGCTTTCCAGAAAACCAACTTTTTTTTTTTTTTAATGTTCATTTTAGGAAATTGTTTAGATTAGAAAATTCCAATACTCACATTATAGGTACATAAAACTCTTTTACAAGGTTTTTAATGCTGTCTTAACTCCTATACCTAAATTTAATTATTCTTCCTTTGAAGTGTCACAGTTTTATCATTGGGGAGCATAAGGATTCTTCAGTGATGCCACATTGTACGACTCCTTTAAGCAGAAACTTGCAGAGGCAGTTCCTGGGGTACAGGAGTTATGAATAGTTACCAATAAATTCAGTTTCCTAGACAAATAGCTTCAAGGGTAATGCCAAAAGACGAATTGTCTATTCTGAAGCTGTCTAACAAAGAAGACTTTAATGCTGACTTACACTTCTGCTTTTGGGTTGGAGCTTTCAGAAGATGAAGGAATAAGAAGTAAGAAGAGGGTGTGTTTATGTAAAATAAAAGAAAAACAAAACAAAAATGCCTGTATCCTTTGATTTCTACCTCAGGTAAAAAAAATATTGAAATTTCTCTTTGATCTTGCACAGTGCTTTATTTCTAGCAATCTATGGCTCATCCCAGCCCTTTTTTCATGGTATAGATTGATCTAGATTTATAAAAGTGAAGGTGTGGCTTGCAAATGAATAATATTATTGCCTTTACCATGATTCAGCAGTGTTCTGAGCCCAGGAGATCTTCATTAGTCCTTGCCCTTCAGATCTCAGCAGAACCCCATCTAATCCTCAGATGGAGGAAGCGCTCCTCTCAGGAGAACCACATTATGTCTGTCCTTTAAAGAATCTACTGACACTACCTCAGCTAGAATGCCATCCAGGCTTGGACTGCTGCTATTTATATTTTCTGCCTCTCCTAAACTGCTGCTACCTCATACTATGCTTTTCTGTGTCATGTCTGTGGCGAGCCTACAGACACTACATGTTGTTGTATAAATTCAGTTTAGAATTCATAAACAGTACCTATTATTGCAATGGGCAGTTTAAGCAGCACATGTATTATTATGGTTTGTAGGTTGGGTTTTTTTCTGATGATCATTGAATAATGAAACAACGTATTCCTCTTTAAACACATTCAAATTTTTGGCCAGTGAATATTATTTTACATAGAGCACCTTCTGTGTATCTGAGGGCATTTCATCAATGTGTGCTAATTGTTATCTTCCCCTCAACTGTGATTATTTATTGCTGTGGTTCATAAGCTTGTAATTTTTTTTTTTTTAATACTAATATATTACTTGACACCTTATCACTAAAGAGAGATGTACTGACTTGCAGGCATTTCTCTTTCTGCAAGCATTGCACCTTTTACCTCTCATCTTGGATTCCTCTTCTGCTGCCTTTCCTCAGTGGTAGCAACAGCCACCAGTGACCTCAGGAATACTGGTGTGCACTTTATTACTCCTTATTGGAGCTCTGCTGCCAACTACTGCTTCAGTGACCTTCTGGGGGAGCTGTCATCTTCTTTCTTTAATGGTATTGACTAGTATTTTTGTTTGCTACCTTTTTTTCTAGACAGACAAGTTGTTTGTCTTAGTGGGAAATAAACCTGTCCTTGCAGTGAAATAAATTTTGACTGTGCAGTAGGAGTGGTTCTTTAGACCTCAGTTTAAGGATTGGTATTCTTAGTAAAACACCATTGGAACGGAATACTGTCACAAACATTTGTTGTTCTAAACAGTCATTTTTGCATTCCTACTTCTTTCACATTCATTTGCCCACCTCCTATTTTCTTACGCCTCTAACATAAGCTACTTGTCATTATTTTATCTGCCTTTGTCCTGCTGCTTTTTCTTCCTTCATTTTCAAGAACTTAAGATTTACTTCCAATCGGTACACCCTGGCTAATTTTATAATTTCCTAAATTAAGTGGTTCACTTTGAAAACCCTGCACATTTACCTTTGTTTTTTTTCATGCGTTTCTTCAAAGCCCTTCGTGTCTGGGATTTGTGCTGAATAATTGGATATGCTTAGCCTGCTGCTGTGATGGACTCTGCCCAATGCTGCTGGCTCAGTCTCACCATTCCTATTTCATCCCTTTGCATCCACCAGCGCTTTGTTCTCTTTTGCCGAAGTGTCTTGCACAGTGGGGCTCTGTTTATGATGAAGGCTTGCATGGATTATTACAAGTAATGACAAATGGTGTGTTTCTGTCCAATGTTACAAGTCTTTGAGTCATTGACAGGGGTGGATTTGTGCTGTACCCTTTTTCCTGTCAGGTTGCAGAGATATGTAATATCTTGTCAAAATATTTTCCGTTTACAGTTTGCTTTGATCAAAAGTATTTCCTTATTTTTAAGCCTTTATAAAGATTTTGTTTCTGTTGAATCCACTGCTCCTAATAATGATTGTGTCTTTAATGAACCAATTTTTTTTTTAACCTTTTAGTAAATACTCAGCATCATCTCTTTTTTTCTTTGATTAGAGAAAAGCTGGTTCTGTTATGCAGTTTGCCTCTTGAAAACCTTGAGTTTATTCCATTTTCTTGTTTATGTCAGGTTTTTTCCTCTTTTATATCACTCCAGACATTTGATATTCAAAGCTATTGCTTTTCTGGTTATTACTTCATTTATCCAGAATCTCTTCCATTATGGTGGGGATGTGGCTTTCTTTTAAGGTAACTGCATGCTGTTGTTGTATACGGTAGTCGGTAGGTGTTGCATAAATAGAAATTCACTATATATTTGGATATTCCCTGTAATCAGTATTCAAGATGGCTGCAAAATAAATCTAGTACTGGTAGAAAATCCAACTGGAGTAAATGCTTTCTCTTGCTGACTGTGCTGTTCCCCCAACTCTGTGTGTCCTTATCACATAATCACTGCTTGAAAATTTGAATTTCTTCTTCTTCTTTTAAGTCTGCTTTTCTATCTTTCAGACCTTTTTGTAACTAAATTGCACTTATTGTTGCATGTTTAATTCCCCAAATGAATAGTCAAGATAACATAAACTGTATAATTTTTTCTGCTAGACTTGCATACTTTAGCAAATTCAAATCCCTGTACTTACAAGAGGTTTTCTGAAATGTTTCTCTCATTCAGGGTGGCTCTTTGCATCAAAGGAAACACAATTTATGAATTTCTTGGCTTCTTGGACTTGGTAGTCTATGTGTTTTTTTAATATTCCTTTTAAAATATGAGATGGCTACATAGGTATGTACATAGCCTGCTTAACTGAAATTAAACATGCTTTTTCAGCACCATGTTAAATTACTGGTTTTGTTCATTTTTCTGAATCTGTTTTAGTTAGCCAGTGATTTACTCTTGAAGGACCTAACCTTTGTTCTGGTTCACTTACACTGGGTCTTTATTTCATTTTGGTTTCTTCGCTTTCCATTGTGTGGAAGAGGTGGGAAGGGTTCATCCCCCTTCAAGTCTTATTCGGCTCTTCACCAGTCTCATGTATTCGTGCACATTTAAGCCTTTGATCACTCCACCAAGTGAACAAAATAGTCTTGTAAGGAGTAGTGAACATGAATTTATCACTTAGATTGAATTTCAGTCCTTTTATATTGTGTTACAGTTTAGTTCAACCTTCCTGTTAGGGAAGTGAGACGGAAGAGTCTTAAAAACTTGTAACCAAATAGTAATTTGTGGGTGCCTACATTCTTTTCCATAATCATGGGGTTTTTTTGTTGTTCATTGTGGATCTCCTGCTTTTCAGATCTGCCTTTCCAGACCAGTGAAAAAGTACATTTTGTTGAGGTGTCTTGTCTCCAGCAACAGCCACATCTTCACCACTTCACTACACATATTCAGGGATTTGTAGTAAACTAGGCATGTGTAGAATGATAGTTGCGTCTTTTCTCCCTCCTTTCAGCAATCACAGCTTTCGAGTTGTAGCTTTGGTATGTTTACCAGGCAGAGGCAAACCTATCCTTGATCAGCTTGTCTGATCTGTTTTTGAACTTGCTTATCTTTTTGCCAGTGAAGCATTCTTTGGCAATGAGTTTTAGTTACTTGAGTGGAAAAAAGCAGGTTTATGTTACATTTAAACCTGCTCTTCCTTCTTGGAAATGGCTAAGAATCATTCCCTTATGCACACCATATTGGATTTTGTAGGTCTCAATCCCCCTTCCATTCCCTCTTTTCCAAAATACTTAGACTTCTCTTATATACAAGTTCTTCACATTCCTAGTTATCTCTGTGGTCTATCCAGTTTTTTTTCCCGATCAGTTGTACTCCTTTCTTAATAGGGTCTTCAGAACCACACACAGTATGAAGACATCATGAAGATTTGAGTTTCATTATAGATTTCTTTTCTTAATAACTTGCTTGTGTTTTGGCTGTCCTTTTTTGTGGTTGCAGGGGCTGCATGATGCTTGTATTCAGGATCATTACACTAATACCTTTTTATGAGGAGTAAAAGCTAATTTAGAATCTGTCATCGTGTGTATGCATAGGTGAAAATATTTCCACTGCATCTATTGCTTCACACTTAACAACAGTAATTTTCATCTCCCATTATATCATACAGTTATCCACAGCTGTGAGATGGTTTTACAGCTTTTTAGTATCAGTTTGAGATCTGTCTACCCTGGATAATGTTGCAAACTTCACAAGTTTTCACATCTTTTTGTTCACCCTCCTTTTCAAGAGTTTCTAAGTGCAGTTGAATAGCTTAAGTGTCTGAATAGGACCTTAAAATTATTGCTGGCAAACCGTTCTTTGTTAAAACTAAATATTTATTTCTGTTCGTGTTGCTTTCTATTTTTCCTTCTAGTTGAGGGTAATAAAATGCTCTGCTCTTAATTTCAAGTGCTTCTGTTGTAGTTTAATCAGTTCTGTATGTATTGAATGGGATTTTCCATTTTTAAGACATTTTCCAGCTCTTGGATTTCTTGTGGTTTTTTTTCCCCATGCCATCCATTTTGAGCTGCAGCTTCCCTTTGTGCTTCAGCAGCCTGTGCAGCACTGCAGTTCTGACTTTTTGCTATGTTTCCTAATGCCATTTTATTAGTATAGCATCTTCCAGATCATTGATTTGTCTCTTTGCTGAAATCTTGGAATCTAAATTTGTCCTTAGTTTCTTGGCTTGAAGATAACTGTCCAGTTTTACTTCAGGACTATTTTATATCCTATAATATCCTTTATTACTTACTTGATTTGCTTTCTACAGGATTATATCATCATTGGCAAGAGATGCCTTTTTATAATGCAAATTTAAAGATTTTTATCTTTTTAATTGTGCGGTTCATTTTACTGACATTCTGTGCCTGTTTTTTTTCATAATTTAAAACTGTTTATCAGGAAATGTAAACGAATAGTTCTGTATCCTTCAGTACTGGTTGTATTCTGTAGCCCCAATCACATAAACAATTTTTTTTCATTAACTAGTATCTGCACATCAGAGTGAAAGTACTCGTTTCCAGTTTCGTAAAAATGTCTTCCTCCCTCTGCTTTTTTCATCTTGGTCCCTTTTTGCAGCAGTCTTCCAAAATCACTTATTCCTTTCTCCTATAGCAAGCAGTATTTATTTATTTTTATATTTATTTATTTACTTATTTTTAGTTTTTCTTGTAGCTTTTTGGAATAAGTTATCTCTCTGCATCCCACTTTCCAGGAAAGAGAACACGGCTGCCTGCAGCTTCTGTTGCCCTTTTGCCTGGATATTAAATCTGAGCCTCTGCCGAGCCTGCCAACTGTTTAATCAGAAATAGTCAGAAGGCCCTCCTTCCTAATATTGCAGCTGACTCTGAAGTCCTCATTATCTTACATCTGCATTTGTGCAGTGCAATTATACAGAAGCAATTATTTTCCCAAAAGCTTATAATTTAAACAGGAGAAGGGGAGAGTATGAAAAATGCATATAACATGTAAAGCAAAGACTTGTACCTGTATAATTAATGTCACATGTATTTCACTTTTTGCTTGCTTTGCTTTGCTAGTAACCCTCAATTGTTGCTTTCCATTTTACTCTGTTTATGCATTCTTGACACTGGTATGCAAGAAGGGACAAAACAAGGAGATGCCTAGAAAGCAAAGCAAAGGAAAAAGAAAGAAAACAGAGCAAAGGAAAAATTGGTCATTGGAAGAGAGAAAGTCAAGAGGTCTAAGTATGGGGTGCAGGTGAGCAAACTAAAAAAGTAACCTGTCATCAGAGAAGATGATGCTTTGTATTATAGACAGCAGAAAATATGATATGGTTGCATCTGTTGTGAATGTCCTTGCTTAAACTGGTTTGGTAATTGTTTAGTGAGGAAGATAGTGGAGGAGTCATCTGAAAACACCTTACATTAGTGTTAGAAGCAATTAATTTCTGCTTCTAAGCAATTGTTCCTGCTGCTGCCCAAAATACATTGGAAGGGCTAGCTGGCAGCTTCCATCCTCCCACCAGCGAAACCATGTCCATTTTAAGATTCCAGTACTTGGGAGTATTTTGTCTAGGGACAAAGATGGTATCTCTGTCAGTGCAGAGCCAAAGTGAGCCAGGTGAGTGTTTTACTAGAGCAGCTTGGGGCGCTTGTTTTCACAAGGCTAAAAGCTTTGTGCTTATTTGGGAGGAGGAAGATAGGTTGCTCAGGATATCTTTATGTTACAGCACTTAGGTGGAGTTGGGTACAAGTCTGAGGGAGGCAAAAAAAGGTACTCAAAAAGCGTACTCTTACTTATTACATATAGCAGTGTGGTCTCAGAAGAGCAAAAGAATACAGATTGCAAGGGGGGAAAAAAGCCAAGCTTAAAGCAAAAGAAATATAGCTGGTAGGTGGTGTCGCATTTTAAATGAATCAGAGCTGTTCTGCTGCTGCTGTGGTAGCTGTCCCCCAACTGTTCACACTTCCAGGTTGGCTGTTACTTCATTTTGGTAGACAAAGAATGATGAGCTGTAGCAAGGAAGAAATGAGCTGCTAATAGCGTGGAGAGGTAGAGACAATGTATCTGCCTTTAATACTATTGATAATTTAGTTCATGGGATGGAGTGTCTCTTCTAAATGGCACTTTTCAGTCTCTCCAGCCTATTCTAAGTGAGATGTATGTGCCTTGTGACCAGAGATGAATTGTGGAGATAGGACCTATGAATCAATCTTCACTGTGTGGTCTCATTTTTTCCTTCCTTTTTTTTTTTTTTTCTTTTTTTTTTTAATTTAAGCCAGGACTTGATTAGATGCCTGGCAATGATCACTATCCATTGGCACCTCCCATTGGGAGCACACTCCAAGTACCAGCCTTCAGCTCTTTCAAGCAGGGGAGGTTAAGCAGGCTGCTTACTGAGCAAAAGAATTTCTCTTCCCAGGAGAGCTTGAGTGCTGTTTCCCTGGCTAAGAATGCTATAATTCCTTTACAAGTGACAAGCAGGCTGCTACCATCTGCTGGCGAATGGCTGCAGGATGGTGGAGTTGGGGTAAAAACTTGCTTGTGGACCAAGTGGACAATTAGTGGTCATTATGCTGAATTCACTCATTTCCTTGTTGGAAGTTCTGTGATTTTATTTTGGTTTTAGAATGTTCTCTAGTTGTAATGTATGTATTTTCTTTTTGTTTTGAATCATAAATACGTAAGATAAGGGTTCTAACCAAAGCCACAGAAAGTACCAGCAGGAACAGGGCATCTTTTTACCTTTCAAGGCACAGCGGCAATGTCTTGCAAAAGAAGACTGAAACCGTCCAGAAATTTCTTAAGCACTTTTTTCTGTCTTTGTGGAAACACCTGGGTGTATTTGGAAATCACGTGGCACTACATGATGACAGTCTCACTTGTAAGTTGTTTTAGAGCCATGCAGCTTTGTGTAGGGCGTCTCCTTTGTTCAGTTACTCTGGTGTGTCAAGAAGGAAGAACTCAAAAGAAAAGAGTAGTTATTGTGTATGTGGTTCCCTCAGCTTCCCCTGAAAGAAGCAGATGGTCGGGGGTCCCGGGAGGTAGAAGAAATGGGGCCATTAGACTGTCAGTGGCTTGTGAAAAGCAGAAGCATCTGCCAGAATGGAGACTTGTACAGCAGCAGGGGAGCCAGCAGCAGCAGATGATCTCTGCCTTGAGCCGTCAGTGGCATAGTCATCCACTGGGGAGTTGCTGCTGTGGGCGTAGCACAGGTAACCTTGGTAAAATCTCGTTGGTCTCCCAGACTGAAAAAAGGGGCAGTGAAGGCTTGATGCTCCTGTGCTGGCATCTTAACTACCCACTTTTACTGTCTAATCACTCCTAACTACAAACGATTTTAAAGCATTCCTTACCCTTTCTCAGCTGAAAATTTGTCAAAATGCCTGTCATGTTTCTGCTGTGAGTTTCAGAATAGCAACATGAACCATGCTAGATGCAGCAAAGAATAAGTTCGAAGAATAACTTTTGAAAAAGAAACAAAAGTTTTGTTAGGGGTCTTGTTTTCAATTGTATCACACAACACACTCTTTTAAGACATGCCTTTTTAGTGTTAAGAAGTATTTTATACAGCTGCAGTTCAATCTCTGCTGCTGTAGTTCTTATGCTCGTATTGACAGTTCTGCACAGGACACAGTGTTCCAGGGAAGAATGACCTTCTGTAGCAGCAGTGTGATGGTACATAAAGGATGAGATAAAGTGGGGAGGGCAGAATGCCTCTGAGGAACAAGACGAGAAATTCATATCTGCATTCAAAAAGAATAGTCAATTTGGGTTCTGTCCTGTTAGAATAATTACTCCCAGTCAGCCACATCTAAAAGCGAGAATAAAGTACTCAGGTACAGAGCTCTGTTTCAGAGCTCTTCAAGCTGCACTTTGTGAGTACTTGGCATAGGTGAATCTGGGACTATTGCCAGTACATAATATCCTTCTAGAGTTGACTTCATAGCC
The DNA here is from genome assembly GCA_013400915.1 of Pardalotus punctatus. NCBI lineage: Eukaryota > Metazoa > Chordata > Aves > Passeriformes > Pardalotidae > Pardalotus > Pardalotus punctatus. Next base: position 52,064 of record VZTX01001957.1, on the reverse strand, counting down.
AGGAAAAGACATTTTCTGTAGATGAAAGTTGGTTTTACTCCCATGGGAGAGTGAATTACATTGTAGTTTGGCTAGTGGTCCATATATTTTGGTGCACATTTCAATATTGGTTTTGCCTTTTTTCTATCTTTGGAAACTTGTATTCATACTTTGACAGGCAATAATAAGCTGCTTGTGTGTCTCTTTCTAGGTCTCAGGGGCACTTCCCTTGCATCGTAAATATACTGCAGTATTTTGTCATGATACACGTTCAGTGCTTAGAAGATAGACATGTTTTAGTAGGAAGCATTGAAGATCAGGCTCAGGATGCTTTGGTATACCCAAAAAGAGAAGGTGTTATTCAAAACTGCAGTTGTAGATGTCATGAGAACTGACATCTCACAGGCTTTTCTGTTAGTTGCATCTGCTTTGATTTGAGGAGGGCCACCTGGTTTATGGCTAGAGCTAGTTTTACTTTCATCTTCATTCAGGCATTTAAATACAAACTATAGTCATCTCTGCATAGCACAGAACAGTAGCAATGTCTGTCAGATATTCTCAGTGGGTTTGGAAATACTGTAATCAACCCCGTGTTTGCTATGCAGAGTGAGGAACTTTGCTATGGCTCTTAGCTTTGGCCACGTCTGTTCTGCAGATCTCCACTGCAGCGTGTGTGCTGATCAGGGATTGAAGATGTGTGTTCCAGTGGATGTGGCCGTGTTGGCAAGCAAGTGTTCCCTGTCTTGTGGAAAAGCCGTGCTCGCGTCCGATGCCAGGTGCGCTGCTGGCTCGAGCACAGCTGTTCCGTGTGTGGTACAGGTGGAGCTCGCTGGTAGTGCTAATGGAGCACGTGTCATTTGACACCAGCTTTTCCAGTAGCAAAACTGATTTTAGATCATGTCATCATCTCTGTGTGCAGGCAGGGACCAAAGGCAACTTCTCACAGCCTGAATTTGAGGCGAATTGTACCAATTATACAAAGCCGTGTTATGGTATTGGTTATCAGAATAAACAAAATTCTTGTGTTCTTTAGTATGACTCAAAAGTTATGGCAGGCTCTCTCTTTTGTTTTCTGCCAGTAGTTAATTCACTTTTCAGTTTTTAAATTGTAGCAGTCTGTTAGCGTTTGGGGAATTCTACCAGGTATGGCTATATCTTTTTATAAGGGAAAAATGTCAGCCTGTCAGAAACCAGCTTTCATAAGAATCTTAGATTAGTTAACAAAAATCAGTTAGTGTATACATTCAAGAAATAAAATGGCTGTCTGAATGAGATGTGCTCTAGAATTACTTCTTTAGGTCATTCCTTAAGTCATTCAGGATGAAGTAAACAGGTGAGAGAATTCTTCTGCTTTCACAATTGTCTGATATTGTGGTTAAATACATCATCGACTAGTTGAGCTAATAGGATTTAACTAATGAAAGTTGAATATGGTCATCAGATGAGTCTGAGCTACTTTGACAATAATTGTATGAGCATCCTTGTCGCACTGCAAGTGCTTCTTTTGGACATGTGCCATTTCTGTGATGATGAGGTATTTTCCTATGATGGCATCCTTGTCCTGCTCCAAATAAACTTTTTTTGATCACCTGTGAAAAAATATTCAATTTGGCCTTGATCATCTTCAGCTGCTAGTGATAATGAAAATGACATAACCCAATTACTTTTATGCTAGTGGTGTATTCAAAATCATTATTTATCGTGTTAATTCTCCTTTTAAAGTTGCTGTAGATTTGAAAACACCCTTTTTCCTCCTATTTTAATAGTGGTGGCATTGTCAGGTACTGAAATATGGGCCTGTAAAACAGATTTGAGAAGTGTTTCAAACTCTTTGAGTGGCTGAACATTTGTATCCCGTGCCCTAGGTTAGCACAGCTGAAAAGTTTGTAGTTTGAAAGAGCTTTTTTTGTATGATGTGGAAAGATAGAGTTTAACATTATGATTTGTCAAAAAAATTGTGCTGGAATGTGGTCAATAAAATTTCCAGCAAGGTACAGGTATTCAGAAAGATGACTGCAGTCTTCATTACTGTTTCTTTGTTTCCCTTTCAGAAATGTTCCCATTGCCAGGAACCAGGAGCCACCTTAGGCTGCTACAACAAAGGCTGCTCCTTCCGATACCATTACCCTTGTGCCATCGATGCAGGTAGGAACAAATGGCATCTTAACTGTATTTCATAATTATTCAAATCATATGATACTAAATAAGCCTGAGGTACTTAAAAAATTTACTCCCTCTCAGTTTTTCTCCTACTGTGAAGATAAAGTAATATAAATGGTGAGAAATGGCATGAGATAAACAGCGTACAATAACAGATTGGGACAAGATGGGGCTTGTAATGAAAAGGAATCTGTCTGAAAGGGCAGAAAAAGCCTGGGTTGGGGGAATGCAGCTACAGTGACTGAAATTTGGCTGCAGTGTGAGAACTGATCACTCCTGCAAAAAATAGAAACCCTTTAAACAAAGGATGTAAGTAAGCAGAAAGGGGGTGGTTCTTTCAGGGTTACACTCCTATGGATAGTCACAGTAATGATTTCAAGTGTTTGTTTGTAGGATCATCAGTACCACTTGCAGCATAACCTTCCTTCTCCCTCCTAAGAAGCAGTTCAGCCAGTCTCTTGAGTAGGTCCAATTTTCATTGTTAGACAAGCTAATGGTTTGGATGATACGATTTCCAGCTATACACCTGGGCTTGTGAGTTGGTGGGTTTTATACAATAGTGACAGTTTTTCATGGAGATAAACTTTATTCTTGGGTAAAAATATCCAACCTCAGGATAAATAAAACCCCACTATTCCAGTCTCCTCTAACTCACGTCTCCTGTCATACAAAACTTAGTCTGATAACAAGCAGGAATGGATTCAAGATTATAACTCTTGACTGGCAAATAATTGCAAACTTCCTGTTTGTTATTCCAATTCCACAGCAGCCCACTTGTTCATGACACATTTTATGCTGTTTCCCAAATATTAAAGTGTTTGAAGTAGGAATGCTCATTTCTGAATGACTACATTGCACCTCTCATTGTGAAGTCCCACCCCAGTGGAGATCTGCATTTTATTCTACTAGGAATGTTCTTACTAAATTAGTATTGCAGTGGAATACTACTAGTACCACAGTACTAGTAGTAGAGAGAATCTTTGACTTTACATGAAGGAAAAATTATTCAGGTTGCAAAAATCACATACTCAAAAAAAATACCAGAAAGCATGTCTGTGTAAGTGTAATTTTGGTCTCTTATGAATGTATCTTATAGTAATCACCTAATTAAAGGCTGGCATCTCTTTCCATAAGGACCTATTCAGCCTGTAGGATGGAAGGGTACTCATTCATGAGCATATGTTGTCCTTGCTGGATCTGTGTCATGCTTACTGCAAATGATTACTTCTCGGTTCTGAAAGAAGAACTGGGAAATTTTCTGTGATGTTCATCTCTGTCATTCCCGACAGTTTCATGAACATTAACAAACTTGGTTTTGTATACTGTGTTTGAGACACACAATCATCAATCAGGTTGGCATTCATATTGTGTTTAGTAAGTATTTGTTGCTGGTTTGTGACCTGCCCTTTTCAATACCATGAAAAAGCCAAAATAAATTATACTGAATGTTCCCAATAGTATGTGGGCTTAATTTAAATTCTTGCTATAGGTGCAGTGTGTAGTATTTTCTGGGTTCTAAATACAGATACCAAAATTAAGATACTGCCCTTTTTCTTCAGATATATTAACATTACTCCGCTTGAGCAAATGTGGGATCCTCTAAAATGAGAAATATACTGAACAATCATGACTGATTCCCAAGAGCAGTTCTGTGTCATGCATGGAAGAGACAGTGTTGTGTACAAAAACTAGTATATAATCATAGTATTTAGTTAATTTTAAATGTAATAGATCTGCTATATGATATGTAGAACTGGTCTAGATTAAATTTGGCTTTTTTTCACTTTTGTCTTGACTTTGCAACCTGTGAGATTTTTTTAGAGTAGCTTTTTGTGTTCAAGTTCCAAGGCTACGCTTACTTCATTTTCTTTTAATTTTGTTATGAGACATCATGTTGTCATGTGGCCATCTGTTGGAGTGCACAATTCCAAGCTAATTTCCCTCCTTTGAGTAATACAGCAGTAATAAATTGCAAGAGCTGCATGGAGATGGGATACTTGGACTGTAAGTTTCACAAACATATTTAAAAAATAGCGGAGGAGTTAGTAAAACTGGTCTCTGGTTTCATTCCAGGAAGAGTATAGTTTAGTGAGAACAAAAGACTTCATTTGGGGGTGGGTTTTATACATTTTGCTATCTGTTTCTTCCTCTTCATCTCTCTGATATGTTCTCCACTCAGGCTCCTCTTCACAAATTTCTTACTCCAGTCTCTTTGTAAGACCCAGTTCCTCCTAATTCTTTCTGACTTTTCCTTTGTCCAGTTTTCTGGCTCTCTGGCTCCTTCCTCTCTGCTCTTACTTCATCTCCTCCTCTCCTTTCTTGCTTCTAGCTCTTCTTCCTCTCTGGGCTTTGTTACTGCCATTTGCTTCTCCTAACTTAGTTCTTTGTCACACCTCAACCTGCTAGTCCTGGTTTGTTCTTGTATATTGTCCCTTATATTCTCTGTTTCGCCCTTCTGTGCCTTATTCCAATCAGTTCTTATCCTTGGTCTTAGCCTCCTGCTGGCACTCATCCTTCATTCCCTTCTCCTCACCTGTAGTAGCCCTGGTCTCCTCCTGCTAGCTTCCACTATTTCTGTATCTTGACTGCCTTTCTCAGTACTGTTTTCACTTCTGCCTGCTGGACTAGTGCTTCCCATTTTGCAGTTTTGAAATGGTCGCTTTCTTCCTTTGGGTTGCTTGAGCCTTAGAAATGTTCCCTGACAGCTTCACCGCTTTGGGGTCTGATGCCTGAATCTGAGGGCAGAGGTTTGTTTACAGGAAAAGCCTGCTCACCCCCAAGCACAAGTGTATTTGGTGGAATTTTTAAAAGGACTTAGCTACTAAAATCTAAGAAGCCTCTCCTGAGGATGTGCACAGGAAAATCCCTATATCGCATTTCAAGGAGTTTTATTTGCTGGTTTTGTGGTAGCTGGCACATGCCTTAGCTGAAATCCAGGTCCTACTGAAAATCAGGCTATTGTAGAGCTTTTCAGAGAAAAATTCTTGGGATGTTTAACATGAGCAGAATAACTTTTTTCCAAGAAAGAGTTTTAAGGAAACCGTTGGGCTGCTTTAGCCGAAGTTTTCAACCAAAACAAATAAAAGAGCCCCAGCTTGAAGCAGATTCTCAGCATTCAAAATTTCAGCCTGATGGTGTGACAGTAAAAGACCTTGTTTGCAGTTGGTTTTATCTGTGGGTGTAATCAAGCTGTCTTAATCTATAGACACTCTTCCAATAAATCTGTGTAAAAGAAATAAGCAAGCTATATGGCACAGGACCTAATTTTCATTTATTCCCAAGCAGAAAATGTAGGCTTCCTTGAGAAACAAATCAACATTATTTTCTCTTTGCTCAGCCTGCTGTCTGCCTATAAACCCTTTTTATTGGTTTTGCAGTTCTAGTGTCTGTCTGTAGTGAAACTGTACAGATGCTTCTCAGCTTCCTTGAGCTCAGTGGTAGTTCCATTTTGAAGTCAACCATGCTGCTTTGAAGGATGGTGCCACCTTGCTGTATTTAGGATCTGTCACAGATCTGTTCTGAATCCTCAGAACATTTACAAGGGCTTTCAGGCTTTTGGAATATGTATGACTGGTTTTGCATCTTAAAAAAAAAGTAAAGCCAAACAGCAAACACTTGCTGGAGTGTTTTTTAGGGTATGTTGAGTCATACACACTTGCTGTTTGTTTGAATTCCTGTAGCATCCCTGGAAGTGACCATGCCTTAGTTGAGAGGGAGTACTCATGTTGTATTCCAAAGCAGTTCCAGTGCGAGCTGAAGTGTTTCTGCCTTGGCGTCTGTGTGGGTTAGAAGCCGGTCCCCTGTCAGTTACTGTGCCTCATGTGAAAGGCAGTAGGTTTTTGGGAAAGGGCTGGAGGGTGGAATATGTCAACCGGCTTCAGTTCCTCACAGCACTGAAGGCAGCCCTGGGGTGTGACCTGGGCTCTGGCTTCTGCGCTGATGGTCGGTGTTCAGTCACACCCTGGTGAGGAGCCAGGCTTTGCCCCGCTGTTGCTAATTGAGTGCTATGCAAGGCATGTGGCTTCATAAGTTGCCAGTTTGTACATATGGATGCTTTTATATAGCCTAATTCATCCTGTCTTTTAATCTCCTTTCATAGAAAATAATCTTTGGCAATATAGGGTGCAAGAGAGCTGAACATTTCTCATCCATTTGCATAAAAATCAAGAACAGTAGTGCCACTTAAGTAATTTTTGTAGGGAAATGACAGTGGTTAATATTGTCTGTGTTTGGCTTTCATCTGTCCAAATTTATGAAGAGCCTCTGATGTCTCAAGATAACTTAGTCCTAAGGATGTCTCCATGGAAACAGGATCTTTGTTTTCTGAAATTTTATATCCTCTCCCTCCGCTTGTTCCTCCCCACCTGGAGTCAGATCCTGGTGGTTGCAGCACACTTGTCCCTACAACATGTATCGCAGGCAGTTCCACTTACAGAAGATTTTTGACTGTAAATTAGGAAAAGACTAACAGCAAAATAAAATGAATTTTCAGAGAACAGAAATCCTGTGTCTTCACAAGTATCATTAAAGATGAGTAACAGGCAGAACACAGAGGGTGAGACAAAAATATGAAGCTTACAGAAGAATAATTGCTTCTATTAAAAATGTTTTAGGTTTTTCCTGACTACTTTATGGAGAAAAATCTGTGGAAACAAGGACAAGCCTCAGTTTTTTTCCCTTTCTGCCACAATGAGCTGATCATAGCTCTATGTCTGCTGACTTCATGACGAATCGTAATCTGTTATATAAAATACTTGGAGCTGCTAACCAAAATCCAGGCCAGCTTTGTAATGATGAACAATTTCTGCCTTATTGGTATTCAGCTGATTTTCTACAGTGTGCTGATGACATTTTTCATAGTAGTCCTTTAACAGAAACAAAAAAAAAAATTGCTATTAATCGGATTTGCTATTAGTATTTCCAACAAAAATGCTGACCTTAGTAAGAAATTGAGCTCCATACACAGATCAGGCTTGAGATACAAGGTTTCTGGCACTTCTTCCTGATCCTTGTACAATCTTCCTTTCTGATGTACTAGCTAAAGAACTGCATTCATTACCAATGTTGGTTTCCAAGAAAGAAGAAAACTCCATCCTGTTCTAACATACTGTGTATGTTTTTGATGATTGCTCTGTATATTTTTGATGATTGCTGTATTATGCAGTGATAATTCATGCTGTAGTCTAAATGTACGATTCCTGCCCTTATAATGAGAAAACATTTATTTCCTGTGATTTGCTAATGCTGCATTTGAAATTATCTGTGGCAGGATTAAGGGTTTTACTCCCCTTTGCTAAAATCTCTCAAGTAACTTAGTCTATTGCATGCTGTTTCCCTGTGATTCAGGCCAGAGGCATTCATGTTGAAACATAATCATTCCCTAGCAGAGGAATGCTCTGCCAAAGCTTAGGTATCTAGAAAGCTTTTCCCTCAAGCTTTAGTTCCAGTCTCCTGCTGTCTGCTAAACTCTTCCAGCAGATTGAAACAGCAGGTAGCACTGGTTACGCTACATACTTAAGAGCGTTTTAAATTAGCACATCTTAGTTACCATTGCTCTTCTCTACTTGCGAGCTCTTGGGGTAGGGTGGAGCAGGCAGGAGGTCGCAAGCACCTCGCTGAATTCTCCCGGGCACTGTTGGTCACACTGAGGTGGTGATAGGTGCTTGGTCCTGCTGATGAGGTGACAGCCTTGGGTCAGCCTCCAGTGCAAGAGGCAATTGGAAAAAAGCAGTGTCAGGCGTTTGGGCAGGCTGAGAGGTGACCCTGCAGTTCAAGGTGCCCAGGGGAGGCAGCTGAGTGCTCTGAGGGGAGTGCTGCTTCTTCCTGGGGCTGAAGTTCCGGGAGCTGCTGACTTGCATCCCTTAGAGGCGTAGTCTGGGAGGGGGGGATGCAAGGAGAAGCAATCCGTACTCTGGCAGTGCTGCTAAATAAGTGCTCTTTAAATGGCAGTATTGCTTAATTTGTTCCTAAATAAGCAGTTCCACATGGGTGCCCCACTTTACATAATAGGTTTAAATAATTAACTATTTCTTAGCTTGTAGAAGCTTCACATTCATGATTCATGGAAGCAGATCTAAGAGCAGTATGAGTGACCTGACTGCCAGACATAGTGTAACAGTGTAAACTGATTACCAGGATTTGGGATTGCAAATACACTGTATCTACCCATACCTAGAGACACACACCCCTTCTCCCCCTGATGCTGACAGGGCCTTCGGGTAAGGGTGAAAGGCAGTGATTGTACTATGAAAAGCAGGGATTGTCTGTTCAGATTTGATGAATGTGTCCGTCTTCCTTGTGCTAAAGCAGGGAAAGCTGGAATAGCTGAAGGGGGTTGGGACATAGGATTTGTAGACTTGCTGTTGTGATTGTTACTGCATACAGGGCATCCCTAAAACCGGGGTTGCTTGGTAATCCAGGCAACATTGTCATTTGGGGTGCTCAGTAATTTTGTTTGCTAAAACTTCAGGGATGGAAGGGATGAACCTGCTAATAACAAAGTATTCCTGTAAGAGACCTTTGAATGAAATATGTATACCTGTGAGGCAAGATTAACACAGGTGATGTATTATTCAAGTTGGTTTTCATTAAAAAAGTAACACATTGCTGTCTTCTCCTCCTTTAGATTGTTTACTAAACGAAGAGAATTTCTCAGTGAGGTGCCCCAAGCACAAGGTAAGAATCCTCTCTTGGATTAGACCTGGGTTTTTTTGCTGCCCTCTTCTGGTTTCTAAATTTGGATTAATAATTTTATACCTGGATAACATCTGTAGTCAGTGATGCTTTTAAATTAATTATTCTGTGATACATGCTTGTGGTATATTCTACGGGCAAACATCAACTCAAGAAGAATACTGAGTTTAGGAAGATAAAATTTTTGTCCCATCTGCTCTGTGCTTCTTTACATCCTTGATGATTCTTTAGAAAGCTCAGCTTTATTTCCTGAATTCTGTGATAGAATCAGTACATTGCTCACTGTTCCTGTTTGAATGCTGCATATAGCTCTCGGGTTTTCTCCTTGGATTTACTGAGGATGCAAGGAAAAAGAAAAATTACTTTATGGAAAAGTTCTCCTGGTTTTTGGAAACACCTGGTTCTTGTTTACCAGTAGTAACTGGACTGAGTCCAACCACTCGGCCTCAGTGGATCTGTGGGGTTGTTTTGTACATCTTTGGTTTATCAGAAGACCCCTGTGCTGCTTCTGCCCAGGGTCTGGGCATCCTTAACTTACTGTCCCTGGAGCCTACAGACACAGTAGTGCAAAGAGCTGGCTGTATGGAAAGAGGAGACAAGGCAGACAACACGTATTCTCTTGCACCCATAAGTAATGGGATACGGTGTTGGGGATACCCTCCCAGCCCTTAAGGGAGCATACATCACTGGGAAGTTGTGGATACCAGTCTTCCAATTTTAAATGCTCAAAAAGTGTCCAGAAAAACAACTGTTCTTGTTGCCAGTTGAATACAACAGGAATTGTGCAAGAGTTTGGATGGCCTGTGCTGAAAAGGAAATTGTAATAGGGAAGAATTGTGTTGCTTTCTAGCAGGGATTAGTCTCCATCTAGTTCTTGTCTGCAGAGCTCTTCTCTGCCTAGAATTAGACTGACATCTGGTGGTCTTTTGTCTTCACAGATTATTCTTAATCTGTCTTTTGTAAACATTACAGGAATTAGTCTCATGTTCCTTTCTGGATGTTCTACCACAAAACGATGCATTTATACACACGTATTTAAAATGCGCTGGAAGATTCAGTGCACATTCAGGCTCTTATCCAGAATTGGCCTACTTTTCATCACAGAAAAGAAAATAAATTATTCTGTACGACTTTGGAATAATGTTGACAATGTACAGCAAGCTTAAATTAATGCATTAATGCTACAAGAACCTGCAGATCTTGCCAAACAAAAATGGGAAGAATGAGCTCCCCTTACTGTGGAATGTAACTGCCTAAATGCCGCCCTCTGCTCGATTTTGGATACTTGACTAATGATGTTTTGAGTGTGTCCCGGTTTCAGATGGGATAGTTACTTTCTTCCTGGCACTTAGTTGCCAGCTGGGGTTAAACCATGATAGAGGGTTATGTATTTGAAGGCTGTTTTATTTTTGCTACCCCTTGCCTGAAGTATTCCAGGGAAACATAGTGTTACATGGATGGCTTGGGTCACTGCTGCTGTATGTGAGCACTTGTAGTGATGGTGCTCAAACCGTGGAAGGAAAGAACTGTTTTAGATTCAGACAAAGAATCCAGCCTTCCAGAGAAAATTCTGAGAAGGCACATGGATTTTCTAAAGCAATATTGGGGAATGGGAGGGGGAAAACTACCAGTTAAGTTCTTAAAGCTACTTCACGAGGCAATAAAGTTCTGAATTCTATTCAAAACTATTCCACTTCAGATCACTTTCTTTGTTGTGTCAAAAACAGAAATTCAACACCAGCAGCCTTTCTTTGACTCTGAAGTTTGTTGACTTTTGCTTAGTAAAGACACAAATCATTTGTTTGAAGCCAAGTAGAGTTTTCTTTGCTTGGCTATGACTCTGCCCTCACTGCATGTTTCACTAATCATTACTGGTTTGTTCCAGATCCTTCTGCAGGGCAGAATATAGTCTCGCTCTGTTCCTTCCATTGCAGTGGCTGGGAAGGGGAATTCCAGACAGTGACAAGGCAGGAACAGGAAGGTGAAAAACCATTGCTCTAGAATGACTGGAGAACAAATTGCGTCAATTTTTTTGCATGATATGAGTATGAACGATTGAGAGGAAGAAAGACTTTAGTCTGTTGAAAGCCATGCTTTTAGGTATCACCAGCTTAGCACTATTAGTGAATTAGTAACTGTCTTATAGCTCACTCTGCTGTTCTGTAGCTAATGGGTGGAAGAGCTAACTTTATAAATCTGCAGCATTAAGTCCCCCAGTACAGGGCCTCTTACCCTTTGGCAGTCAGTGCCTCACACCGGTAAATACACTTCATCACAATAAGCAGCTCCTGGAGAGCAAAGGTGCTTCTTGCCTCATTAACTGTGCTTGACACTTAAGGCGTAAGCAAGCTAAGTCCAGAGGGACTGGTCCTGCCTTTCCACGTGCTCCCCAGTGAGCTTTTCCATTTCCTTCTGTCAGGATTGATGCTTCAACCATCCATGTCCTGAATGTGCTACTTATGCAAAATATCGGCTTTTATCACAAGGAGAATGCTGTCTGAAAGATAATCATCTTTTGAAGGGTTCCTCTCACAGATCCAGCCGGCTCTGTCTGCATCACAGCAAGGGGGGTTGCAAAAGGCCTGATGAGGATGCTGAGCCATTGGGAGGCTATAAAGGGGATAGGATACCTCACCTTTTGGTGGCTCAGCCATCTTAGATTGTCTTAAGCCATCTGGGCAATTTTAAAGTGATGCTTCTCAGCTTGTTCTACCTTTTTGTGTTAAATTCTGTGTTTCCTAAAATTAACCAGGCTTTCATATATCTCAGACTCTTTACTTTTGCAAAATTACCTGCTTTTGTCTTGGGGAAAACTCTGTCTGAAAAATCTGTCTGGTTCCAATACTGACTTCTCTTTCTCTCTCTCACTTTCTGTATGTTCACTTTCCCTACCCCTGTCTTCTGTTTCTCCCTCGTTTTCTTTTTCCTCCTCTGTTTGGCTTGCTGGTTCGTCAGCCCCTCCTTCCTTGCTCTCTTCCCTCCTTGCAGAACAAGATGGTGAAAGGCAGCCTCAGCACAGAGCAGTCGGAGCGGGGGTGAGGGGGGAAGTGTACTCCTGGGAATGGATATAAAAGCAAGCACAGGTGAGTTGGGGAGAGTTTCCACCTGCTGCCTTCTGTGGCTCCTTACATCCAGTGCCTTCCCCATTTCTGTGAGAAATCAAGGTGCTTTTGTGTACATTCATAAAATTTGTAATATTTTTTTCTCTGTTACCATCCTGTTCAGTTTTTTGTATTTCTGCAGCACTTCCTTCTGTTAAGCAGTAAAAGGCAAAGCTTGTTAGCTATTACCACAGCCTGATTACTCTCTCAGCTAAATCAGTGGCAGAAATCTTTTGTATCACATCCATAAGGATCTGAAGGGTTTTTTCTGTAAGTCTGGGTAGTTAATAGTAAGCTTCCATATAAATCAATTCATCAAAGTATCTTAAATTCTATATGTAAGGAATAATAATATTGATGAGTTCAAGATTATTGTAATCTAGGATTCTCCTGTGTTCTGGAATTGTAGATAGATACAGGGATAATTAAATTAGTCTTAGTAGGAGCCCATTCCATTTCTCTTAGCCCAGCTTTTTTCTCTATTTTGCAAACAGACATGGGACATAGAAGGTTGAACTGTATGCAGAAGTGGTCACAATTCCATAACTTTGTAATGTGTCCCAAGTTCCCCGCTGTACTTCATTCCTGCCTCCTCCCTTGGCTAGTCCCATCATTCATACAGCCACATGTGAACTTGGTGAGGAATTCAATTTGTCTGAAACTGCTTTTTGTCATGTTAGCATCAGAGCTGGGTCATTTTCCTTATCTGGTTCACTGTGTGGCTGGGAAAATACACTGGCACAAGGAGGGAGTAGCACTGAGGTGGGAGTTAGCACCCAGGGAATGGGGTGAGTTTGGGATTTCTTATTTTTTATCCAATTGCAAGTGCATTGCAGTTCAAAGGCAACAGGGTGGATTAAAATTAAATAAGTGTTTGGTTGCAAGTTAGTACTTGTTGGCACCCTTTCCATGAAACTGCAGCCCAGGAAGGTCTCTTGCCTTCCTTTCACTACTCAATTGTGTTTCTTATTCAAGTTTCTCTGTCTTTCTCTTGCAGTCATGCAAGTGAAGTGTTCTTTCATGTCAGTTCTTGGAGCTGGTGATGATAATCCCTCTTCCCTCACTGCCATTCCCTTGCTTCCCAGGCACCTCCCCTACCTTAAAATGTTTCCTGTTTTTCAAGTAAAGTAATTGTGAAGTACTTTTAATGGGTGTTTTGTATGAAGGATGAGAGATTAATTGGGAAATTCTGGGGTTTTGTTGCAGTAGCAGAAGACAGGTAGTGTGGCATATAAACACTTTTTGTAGACTGACCACTGACCTGGTTTAGCTCTGCTGTATTCTGTGATTTTTCATTTTTAATAGCATTCATTCTTGGCTTTGGAGTGTTGTTTTAACAGTTACCATGCAAACAGTATTTAACAGTATTCAATGTTTGAGTAGCTTTCTCCTTCCATGGTAAACATCACTGGGATTCCTGTAAGCTTCTCTCTTTTCCTTAAAGTGTAACAGGCAGTGTAATTCATAACATTAAAGCAGGATGAGAGTGGCACAGACAAGTTGCCTGTTACAGCTGTTTAACACTAGGGGAGTCTCAGTGGTGATTTTTGGGCCATTCCTTTAAGGTACTGGTGATCATTACTGTGTCCCAGAGACCTTTACACAGCTTTGTTCCCCACATTATTTTCCAGTGCTACCTCTTTTTTTTTTTATATCATAGGAATGTATTGGCTTAAGACCTTGCAAGCTGTGGAATCTCTGCACTGTATTCATTGTATGCTCTAGATATTCCTCTAAGGCATCATTTCTTTCCAAATCTACTTTTGCTTCAGGTAGTTCTTATCAGAAGGTTCTATTTAGCCATCCCCATTTGATGTTCAGAATGCATAAATATTAAGTTCTCCAACCTGATCTTGCATTCCAAAATAAAAGCCATGCAAATCTAAAAGATTCAGTTATAACCAAAAAAATAATTTTTTTGCTGTATTACTGTGGTAATTAAAGAACTTTAGGGGAGTTCTGTAGCAGTCCAAGTAGTACTAGAACTGCCCTTCTGCTGGCCTTAGTGTAAGATACAATGGATACTCAATTATTGGGCTGTTTTAGTCCTGGTTCACTCCTAGGCCTAGCAAGTTAAGTAAAATCTTGCATGTTGGACAACATCCAGGCAAGTCAGTGTATTCTGTCTTCGTTGCTTCTCTCTCCCTGAGCCAGTTGCCTCTAGAACATTTGGATCAAGTCCAGATCTGGAGACTGACTGTGAGAGCGAGTCTGGTGCTCTGGATCTTGTCCAGGAACAAGGCAGGACTCTCTCTGTGTTGAGCCTGTTTCTTCCCTGAGCCAGTGCCTAATGCTCTGGACCAATTCCAGGCATGGGCAAGCTGCAGTTGTACAGGAGCCAGAGACAGCAACACGGCCTTGACACTCCTTCAGCGAGGGCTCGCAGTTGCACAGTAATGAAACCACAAAGGGCAGCTGCCTGAACTCTCTAGGAACCTCCCCCTTTCCTCCTCAGCTGGAGCTCCACGGCATTGCCCGTCTGGTGTTTGTACATACTTGCCTGACTCTCTCCTCGCTCTTAGCCTGGCACCCCTGGATGGGGGAGATTTGCAGCCAGGAGTTGGGCTTGCTGGGATGTAATCTAATTGGTGTGCTGGTGATCAGAGCAGCATTGACTTCTGTATCACACTTAGTTAGGGATCCTGGAGTTTAATTGCCAGCTATGAACAAACATGGGTGTTACTTTGCTCCCAGGCACACCTCTAATTCCGTTAACTGCTTTCCATATGAATCACTTATGTTGCAAGCTTTTTTTTTCCTTTTCCCAAGCTCAGTAGCTGGTAGGAGGGGATTTATCTAAGTCATATCAAAGTAAGTAACCTTACTAAATAAATAAATTGCTTCTGGGCTCACTTGTGTTATGGGAGAAGGGAAGAAAGGAATACATTATTTCAAGCTTTGCTTTCTCTCTGTGCAGGTTGAGAACCGTAACTTAGCGAAATAAAATTTTAACTTTGTAGTTTCTCTTTTAAACCGAGCTTCCATGAATTTAGCAAACTCCTGAAGTTCATTTTCTCACCTCAGAGAATTTCTGGACAGGGAGAACTTGTGCCAAGCACTTGGACATTTCCACATTTGTCTTGAAAGACATCACAAGCTTAGTTATTCCATGAACTGTCTCCATCACCATAATATGACAATTAGGTCAAAAAACCAGCAGAAAGAAATATTGCCTGCCCTCCAATTAATTCAACCACAGCTTGACCTTTAGCTGGGGAAATCTGGCCATTTCCCAGATTTGCTTCCCATGGCTGGACCTCCTGTAATTTTGATACTGGTTTCACTGTCTGCTACGTATTCACTGGAAACCACTGCTAGATGGTAGCAGGATGACCTGTAGGAAGACATTTGGGTCCAGTCCCTGAGGGGCAGCAGGCATCTCAGGAGCTGTCACCACCTTGGGACGTGCTTGGCCCCTCTGTTTCCCATTCTCACAGTCGGTGTGAGGAGCGGACACAAGGTGAGTGAGCTCCTGCCTGGCTGCTGAAGGTAGAGGTTCTGTAAGAGTGCTGTGCTATCCTCATGGCACGGACCATCCTGCCATCGCAGACCTCCTCCAGAACTGGGCTTATTTAATTTTTTTTTTTGCTGATTGTTAAACTAGGACTTTTTATCACATGGATTAGCTTTTATGAACTACTCGCTGTTGTGTATATCTGGTTTTGGTCCACAAAACTAAAGAGCTCTTGGTGTTGCTGTTGTGGTAGGCTGCTGAGAGGGTTTTTCCAAAGCCTGAGGGGCCTGTTTGCAGATTTGCAGATGGAGGGAAGGAACCATTCCAATATTATTTTGGCTTTGTTTTTCAGGTTAGGCTGTTGAGATAAAAAGCGGTGGACATTCGTGACTGAATGGAATCTCTCCCACTGTGCAGCCATGCCCCCTCTCGACGTGCCTGCCAATGCCAGCACTTCCTTCATAAATTCTTACATCACACTCAAGACTGATGACATCACAGAATCTGACCAAGGAGTCTGAACCAGCTGTTTCCATGGACACAATCTCCATAGTGACAATGGGGAGGGGAGGGGGAAAAGGAAACAGGTGGGGGGAATTAAAGAGGGAGGGATAAATATATATATATATAAAGATCTATTTTTTAGTCTTGAAAGACTTTGTTTTAAATGAAAGGTGCGCTATATCCCTTTTGATGCTTTTGATTAAAATTTTTAAAACCCCATATAAATTTAAAAAGAAACCTATAACTAAAGTAAGTATTAAATCCAAAATTAAAACAAGGCATGTGGATCCTAACATTTTGTGGGAAAGAATAGCAAAACTGGGAGTACTCCAAACAGGACTTGTGTCTGTTCCTCTTGCTTTCTTTCTCACAACATCTGATGAAGTTCAATTTTAAAAGGCAAATAAAATACTGATAAATTGTTTGTAGGGTGTGGTAGGAAGGCTTGGATGGTTGCAGGTGATGGGGTGTCAGTACTTGTAGGGGTAGGGAGGTTTCCATTTTTGAGAAACACTATTAGCAGTGTAAGCTTGAACAGCACCTGCAGACTCGTGGGTCATGAGACTCATGAAGAGGTGGCTGCTGCTTGCTAGATCCCATACACCTCATTGGTGTGGGAACATCTGTACCACCCAGGGGAAGGGAGTGAGTACCTGCCCTTTGTGGCAACAATGTGACCACAGATCATTCCAAGAAGCTGCCTTCAGTTTGGAAGGCAGGTGAGAGGAAGATATGGTTTACCTGCCAGATTGGGGAACGAAAGGAAGTCTCAATGTTGGTGGAGTCAATGTATCTTCAAACTGATTGGAGTAAATCCACCTGGCCCTTTTTATTTTATGTTTTTGCTTTTCCTAATGAAGGAAGAGGGAATGTCAGTGTAACAGCCTACACTATATGGTTATTTGGGGTAGGTTTTTTTTTTTTTTAAGTTATGTAATTTTAAAACATTGGGTTTAAGGAACAAAAAAAAAAAAACGTAATTTTTTCTTGTTAAGGCCTTAAGAAAGGGGTTAGTGCATCTTTCAGGGGTCACTCTGCCATGGGAATAAAAATAGCTGTTTCACAAACAGTTTTATATAAAAAAGCTTAAAAAAACCAAAAAAACTAATAAACTTCATTTTAACCTTGTCTCCTTTTGTTTTGTGCGAACTTGATTTGTTTAAAAGGACAGAGACAGTACTATCTGCTGCTTTTTGGTTTCTTTGCCTTCATCGGTTCTGCCTTCAGTGATGACCTTCTGAACTGGCCCAGCAAGAGGAAGACCACAAAGGCTTTGAAAAACTAAAGCTTAGGATTTGTTTGATGTTCAGAGTTAACGAGCCAATGACTGGATGAATTTTCTGTTCATGTGAGTTGGTGGTGTTTCACCAGGTCACTGACTTCTTTCACTCATAGGATGGTAGCATATCCTAGCGATATCAAACAGCGTGGTGTTTACTGGGAAGTCACTAGAGATAGGGATCTAACCAGCATGACATGGATAAAAAAATGGGGTTGGTATTGTGGGGAGGGAAGAACTATTTTAAAAGTTATGTACTGGATGCTTGCTCAACTACTCACATTTTGGAGTATTCAGCACATAAAAATAAAATCTATGATAGCTCATATTAAAATATCTATTTTAACTCTATTTTTAAAAGATCAATTTAAAGATTTGGGAGATAATTTGGCAGTTATTTATTTCTAGAAGTTGCTACTCTCACTCATAAATATTTGGAAAGAAAGGGCAGCCTTCTGCTTACTCCTTTCCCAGTAGCAGCTACTGAAGTTAGTATGTCCTTTACATTAAGAAATAGACCTGTTGTGATAAATGTCACTAATGTGTCATGAATTGGTGCTGAAAATATTTAACTGCTGGTGTAGTCAGAAAAAAGTCATTTTTAGCATAGTTAATGTGATTGAGTAAATGACTTCTTTTCAACTGAATAAAAATGTTTCTTTTTTTCACAGTGTCTGTTCTATTCTACCTATTCTAAAAAAAAAAGTTACTGTTATTGCATTGATTTTATGTTGGTGAAGAGTCAACTCTGTATGTAGCACTGTGACAGCAGAACAGTGTGTGCTGGAACTGATGAATTTGACACTTTCACTTTTGGCTCTTCAGGGTGGTGTCACACAGCAGAGGCAGAAGGTTTTTGGGTAGTTGGGAGGGAGCCTTGGAGGTTTTCCATGTGGGAGCTTGTGGCAAGTATGGAGATTCAATATTTCCTCATGCACTGCGGTTGGAAAGTAGTGGGAGTTTTGTAGAGCAAATAAAGAAATGGTACCACAGTCGACTCCATGGGAAGTATTTCTCAGGGGGAAATGCTTAAAACCCTTCAGCTCAGCTGTGGCTTAACCCTCCAGCAACTGTGGTCAGAGGTGAGGGGGTGCCCTCCAGTAGAGCAGGATTATGCTTGGTGGTCAAGTCTTTACAGAAACCAGAGCTATTGTGATTCTAAAACACAGCCAGGAGGAATTTAAACAATGTGTAATGGCTTCTTGGGAGAACTTGGAAATGATCCAGAAGAGTCATAAAATCCAGTTGGAGATAAAAATTTCTTTTGGCTGAGAAATACAAAGTGCTGAGTGGATTTTGAAAGCTGTTGTACAAAACGCTTACCTGCTACATCCTGCAAAAGCAATTAACAGCTTGACATCATGGATAGAAAAGAAAACTTGAAAGAAAGAAAACGTTTGGAAGTCTTGGCTAATTTAGAATTTCTGGAGCAGAAACTACCTGCAGCAGAACCTTAAAACACAGAGACTGTGTATAGATGAGAATGAGTGGCTTGGCACCTGCTTGGGAATTACCTGTTTGGATGAGGAATGAACTAAGGAGAGTTTGGATAAAGCAGCTCATTTTCAAAGTGTTTCTCCATGCTGTCTGACTCCCATTGGGATCTCTTGAAAGAGACTTACACCAATGTGCTGGCAATTGAATGTGATGGGTTAGCAGTGTTTCCAAGCTAACCGGAGTGAGTCAGCGGTGCTGAACAGGGTCAAAGAAAAAAATGTTTTCCCATCAAGGATATGCAATGGATTCAACCTGCAAAGGATGTTTGTTGATATGACAAGGATAAAGGGAGTCCTGCCTGACCTGGTGGAGGCCCTGGGATATGTACAGAGCAGATCTTGATACCAGGAGCTGCTGATTCGTCATGTGTATTCATTGCATGCGAAATGCACACTTGGAAATCCAAGACAAAGACTTACTGTGGGTTGTGCACCCCAGGAGAAAGCCATCTCAGCTGCCACTGTGGACATGAGGCAGCCCCCTGGCCCTCCTCACTAATCTGTACCACAGAGGTACAAGGGGGAATTTTACATGGGGTTCTGACATTCTTGAACCTTCTGAATTGCTTAGAACAAGATAAACTGGTGATGCATAATAGTATTGAAATAAAAAACATTTAGGGGTTCAGGATGGAGCATCTGATAAAGAATGGTGCATACCTAGTTTGTGGAGTCCAGCTAATGGCAAGGTAAAGAAATGCATTCTTTGTGGGACATGCATTTTAAAAAAAAAAGGTTTGTTGAGATAGGGACAGTTGAATGGCAGCTCTGATATTTTGACTATGTAATGTGCATAAAAATGTGTGTGAGGAAAAATAGTACCTTAAACTGGTACAGTTACAGGGGAACATTTTGGGCCTGACTTGGATATAAACTTTCTAAATTATTATGCATCTTGACTGTGTTACTACATCAGGAATAACCTGTACTGTCCTGAGTGCAGTGGGTGTCCTGGACATGGTAGAAATATTTGGTAGAGGGACACAGTATTGGTTTGTCTGATCTAGTCCCTGACTTACCAGAATGACTGGAAGGACTGCTTCAGAGGACTGCTTCAGTTCTTTGTCTAAAAATGTAGAAAATTAAGTATCATACTTTTGGAAGTGGAACAGGCTATCTAGATGGCTGAGGATGAATAATTCACCATTGCTCCAGAATATTTTTTAAATTACTAAAAGTTATGTGAAAACAGTACAGGCAATCCAGGTTCAATTACAGATATACAAAACACAAAGATGTGGCTTTACTGACTTGGCTATGAGATGCTGAAAGAGTAGTTGCAATCTTTGGGTTAGGAATCTCTGCTGTGAGACAGGACAAGGGTCTTGTTTGGCTGTGAAATATTTCTAACAAACATGGTTAGATTAGGGCTTTGTTTTTTGCTTGTTTCAGGTTTTTTTAAGATGGAACTCCTGCAGCAGTCAGAGAGTTTAGTCAATAAAGGTAGAGGACAAAAGCAGTTAGAAAATTGTGGGAGACCAGTAACACTCTGATACTTTCTCTTGGCATTGCTGCAGGCCAAAGAGAGCTTGGCTAATGCACATTACTGAAAAATCGGCTCCATACGGATTACTGTGCATGGTCAACTCCCCACCTGACCTGTGCTGTTGAGCCAGAAATTACTATGTAAAGCTCTAAAGGAGAGAATGAGGTTTTTCCTTAGAGTGCAAAGGTCAGTGAAATAGTTGCTGTTATTGTCCTTACATGTGATTTCTTGTTTGTTCTGTCTGTACTTTTAATGGAATCCAAAAGCCAAATCCAATCAAAATGAGAGAGGTTCACTCTCTCATCCAGCTGGAAAGTGAAGAGGGTGCTGCTTAGAGAATCCTTTTTAAGTGGGACCCATATCCTAGTTAGTGTGTCTGCAGAAGGAAAGCATTGTTTGTTTGCTGGCTTCCACAGGGTGATACTGAGAGCTGAGATTGCTTCTCTTCCCTCTTCATCCTCCAGAGGTTTCTTGCAATTTATTGCTTAACTCAGTTTTAACACTGTGGTTTCAAGGTTTTGGCTTTACCTGGCCAGCTTCAGAAATGCTGGTATTTCTTAGCAGCCCCAGAGAGACTTACATCCTATCCAAATAATTTGAAAAACAGTCTTCTAGCTCATAGCAAACCCTGTGTGAAAGAAATGTTCCACTCTAGCTGGGGATCAGGATTCAGACTGATGTGTTCTCCTCTGCATGGTAACACCTGCTCAAATGCGCTACTGAACATGAGCATAGCCGGGTTATCTGCAAATACCACCTGTATTGCATTAGGGGCCTTTGGGTTGTGGCTACCCCTGCTGAGTCAAACTTGGAGTTCACAGTGAGTTTGGAGGTTGGTGCTCCCTGGCTTTGAGATACAGCATGGCAAGGGTTTTTGGAGTTTTACTGAAATTGCTCATTTTCAGTGCCACATCTTTTAGTGGGGAGTAGCAAAGAACGGCAGAGAAATTGTTGGGGAAAGAGCTGGGAGGTGTTTACACTAAAAATAAAAATGACGGTGTAAGGATAAATCTGCATCGTATAGAGAAAGTCCTCTGAGCTGAAGCCATTTCATCAAAGAAATGTCACCACTTTTAATGGTTTTATTAAAAAATGAAAATGTGTACACTTCACAGCATTTGTATTATGAAAACTTAATTGGACTTTCACCCAAGTTCTTGCCCACCTGAACTGGGTTGCTCTCTCAGAAGAGAAATGTAATTATTAGATTCTTATAAATTGTAGGTCATTTTGAGGACATTACTTTTGGGGACTGTTGGAATTAAAACAACCTGAATTATGGGGCATAACAATATCTACTACTTCTTGTGCATTTTTTCATTACCTTGGAGTTGAAGTACCTTCCAAGTAAGACAGATCTCACAGTTCCCATTTGTAGTCAAAAGAAATACAGAGAAGTGGACAAATTATTGTTTAGTGTTGTACAATGAAATTCCGAATTGGCAGGTGGAAATGGATTTCAAAGAGGCAAGAAAGCACTGTGTGTATAAACACAAGGAGGAACAATTGGATGTAACACTCCTGAGTTTTGTAATATTTTGCTGCTTTGGAAACCAAGATGAGGTGGTCACCATATAAAATGGATGCTGAAGTCTCTCTGTTCACCTGGTGTCCTGCTGTGGCTGAAACTTCTGAGGAGGAATCTCTACCTGCGCAGGTGATAGATGGCAAAAATACAAGTGCCCATTTGGGAATGAAACAAAAGAGCTGCACTCCGCAAGAAAATAAGCCAAACTTCTGCAGTACTGCTGATGGAGACTTTTCCAGCAACCAAAACCAGAGGCCATAAGAATGGCCCAATTTTGTAGCATCTAAGCAGATTTCCAGGGTTGTGTTTGATTCTGCTCCAAGTGGGAAACATTCTTGGCTTTACACAACAGGAAAATGTGCCAGGAGAAGAAACTTTCCAGAGCTGTGAGATGGAAGAGGGCATTTGCAGCCTTAAAGAGGACATTGAGGGTTGCAGTCCTCATGGCCAACTCCAGCCTCATCACTCATTTTTACTAAAGCCAGCAGCATCGTGTTGCCATAGGAATACAAAAGACTTGGAAAAGATGCTGTTACAGCAGAAGTGTAAACATTCTGTATAACAAATGTGAAAGATGGACTTAGCAAACATCAAGTTTGTGGTCTGCTGCTTCAGAAGAGGCAAAGAAGGTGCATCTTTTAAACTGCACAGAGTTGTTGCAGTCTAGAAGATGAATAGATCAGAAGATGTACAAATTTTTAGTAGAAACACTAAAACTAATCCAAATCCCTAATAATCAGCAACAGTGACTGTAAGACTGCCAGTAAGCGGGACAAATTCTGCTTTGGAGCATGGCCCATTGGCCTCAAACACTGCCCACCAACCACACCGGATGGATTCATCCCTGAGCTGAGCACTGCAGTCTTGTGATCCAAAGTTCCTCTTGAAAATAAGGAGAGGTGAGAAGACTTATTGCAAGTGGCCTAATCATGTGAAAGAGTCGTGGAGAAATAACAGGTCAGTAGAAGTCAGAGAAGCTTTCTCCTGAGGTTCCTTCTAGGGAATGCTATGTTGAGAGAGGAGACCTGATACCACTGCAAAGGCACTTGAGGGCCTCACTGATGGAGGTGGCCGTTGCTGATGACCTTTTCTGTGTGAAGCTGCGTGTGTGTGTGTGTTTTGGAAGAACAGTGCAGGTAGGTACCATATCATATATCATATATCATATGTCATATATATCATATATATCATGTATCAGATATCCATTCTGTGTCATTTATTAGACTACACAGCAGCAGGCCCTGAAATCCACTCTTTAACATAGAAAACTCCTTTCTGTGTCCAAATGGTTGTTCTGTATAGGGGATAGTCTCTGTTGTGCTTCAAGGGGGAATGTTGGCCAGGTCACCAGGGTTGATTGGTCCCTCTTCATAAATGCCTTATCTTGGTTTTCTACCTCCAGTCGATAGCATGACACAGAAGCTGGAACTCAACAGGTGATGCTCATTTTCTAGGGTTTCATTTGACCTCTTTGAAAGAGCTGCTTGAGACAGGCACCAGAAGTCTGTGCAACCTGTATTTACCATTGCCATTGAGAGAGAGAGGGAGAATGAGATTTGCCCCTTATTGTTAGCATTTACTGGAGTTACTTGGACTTTAGGAGTAAAAACCTAAACAACCTTTCTCAATCTGCAGTTAAGTGTGCAATGCAGGGCCTGGTGGAACTTTTCTTGTTCCTTACAATGCAAGAAGGACAAGTCTGGAGCTTGCCTGAACAGCCTTTTCATATCTGTTAGCCACAGCCCCATGGCCTACCCTTTTCTTCACTAGGTTGCATTAAAGATATACCAATTTGTGGCTTTTAAGAACGTATGTACTTACCTTTTTGATTTGTAAGCCTATACATATGTCTGGGAATACATAAGGGTTCAATAGTGGAGAAAAATGTTCATTGACCAGCTTGCATGACCTTGGGTGAGAGTGGTAGAAGCTAAGGTCTGTCATGAGTTCAGGAGGCACTTCAGCAACTCAAGAGTCATGATTCAAAGTGTCCCCAAAGGTACTGTGCCTCTGCCTGGCAAACAGGCAGTGTACATGGAACAACCCTTCCATGCAGTAAGCAGGCTTTGTACCTTCAGGCCACAACTTCCTAAGTGCTCATCCTTGAAATGAGCTCCTCACAGCCACACAACACAGCAGCTCCTGTATTTCCACTTTGTTTCCACTCCTGCCTCAACAGAGGGCAAATGTTTGAGCTTGATTTCTGCTGCAGCCTGTTGTAATTGCCAGAGCAGACAAGTATCTCCAGTCATTCTGAAAAGCCTTGTGTCACTTTCATTCAAAGAGCACATGAGGGTTCCTAACAGGTGTGAACAGGTGGAGACACTTCCATTCTCTTTTCCATTGATTGTGGGTATCTGTAAGATGGTCATTGCATTTTTCCATCTTTCACATTACTTAGAGATTACGGGTAACCTGTGTATTGCTTGTCTGTGTTGCTCACTGGTAACTCAACCTGTTTGTCATAATTTGTCTTGGTGTCACTCAAGGGTTCTATTTTGGAGTTGTAGCCCAAGCAGGAGCCCTCCCTCTCACCCTGACATGGGATCAAGGGTATTTGTAGCTGATCTCTGTCCCTCAGGCAGCACAGAATGCCCCAGCACCTCCAGGCTCATATGCAGAGGTGACTGCCTTGGTATCCAGTGTTTATTGCAGTGCTGTTACACTTCAACTTCTCCAGTTGGATTTTTGGCCTACCACATGTCCTCATCATCCAGGCAGGTCTGAAGTCCTGAAATTCTGCCTTTCTCTGTCTCTCTCTGTCTCTTTTTCTTTTATAGAATCAGAAAATTTATTCCAGACTCTTAAAACTTTGTTTTTTTCTTTTCCAAAACTGAGGAATTTTTTGCAGTGTTTGCAAAGGTATACCTGCTCCAAATCAAAGAGTTAAATAAGAATTCAAATTTCATCTGTGATCAGGAATCCCATCCAGCAGCCGTGACTATTACAAAGAGGACACAAATGAAATTTTTACTTGTCATCCACATTAATGTTTTAAAGCTCTCTGGAAATCCTGTTATAGAACACTGGAAGGCACCTCTCAAGGTCTCTGGTCCAACCTGATGGCTTTGTGAAGGTCAGCCTCAGAACTATACCAGGCTATTCAAGGCTTTGGATAGTCAAGTTTTGAAAACCTTCAGGGTGGAGACTCCACACCACCTCTGGGACTCTGTTCCTATGCTAAGCTGTTCTCCTGGAGCAGCAATTCCTCTTTGTATCTAGTCACAGTTCTGATTGCTGCAGCTTGTGACTTGCCTCTTTCCCTGTCACTGTGCCATTTGGAGAAGAATCTGACTCCACCCTGCCATAAAATCAGCAGTTCATGCTGGTATGACATGTTAGGACAGTCAGTCTATGTGAATCCCTGAAAATATTTAGCAGTTGTTTTAATCCCAAAATCCAGCACGCTTGCAGGGCTTTGGTGCAGCTGCCCAGAGCAGCCTGGGGAGTTGGGGCAGCCGCGGGTGTTTATTCTGGATCCAGGTCCTGCAGGGAGCTGTGCCTCAATCCCTCCCTCCATAGCCAAGGAGGACGGTGGAGTGTAGAATACTGCCTGCATTCTGAAGCCTTGGGAAAGAGTTACTAGAGTCTCAAAGAACAGAGTCTTCAAAGTTTTACTTCTTCTAATTGGAATGTCCTGCTAGTTCCCTGCTTGGTTTTTTCCTACTTTCCCACAAACCTGACGTTCAGGTGAAGACCAGAGGTTTTCATCCTGGCTCCAACCAAGCCCAGCCTGCTTGAGGGAAGCAGGACCGACGCCGCAGGGCATGCACACGTCACGGAGCAAGTCAGGCGGCGGTGCCTTTCCATCCCAGCCGGCACAGGCACTCCTCAGGCTGGTGAACCATCTCAGCCTGGGGTAGAAACCGCAGGTCCTAGCCCCACTCACCTAATCCTGTGCGGTGCAGAATCCACCCTGGCCTCTTGGGTGTGAAGGAGTTTACCTTTCCTTTTCACAGCCCCGAGCTTTCCGCACCCTACTCTGCCTCGCTCCTCACCTGCCCACCCTTCAATCGCTGCCGCCTCCCAGCCCTCGGCAGTTCTGTCCTTGCAGACCTCCTGGCCCGCCCGAGCCGCGGACACGGCCCTGAGGGCTGTCTGGTGCTGCCACCTTAAGGCTCTGAATTCGTCCTCCAGCAAAACCCGTGCACTGCTTCCCTGCGGAGAGAGGGTGAGGAGCTGGGGGCTGGCCAAAGGCCGTCCTAAGCAGTGGAGGATGACACAAAGCTCTCGCTGAGCCCGGTGACTGCTCCACCGTGTCTCACGGGAAAGTATAGCAGGGTTTCACCCAGGTTTTTGCATGCGCTTCCTGAGTTTGCAGGCTGATGAGAAACTGTCCTTTGTAATCTGTAGGGAAGAGTCAGAGCAGACGAGGCAGAAGATGAGTTTCTCTCTCAGAGGAGGTTTTTACAGCCTGCCTTTCTGGCAGGGATGGCAGCACTGCTGCCTGCCTGCTGCCCCTGTGGAGAGAGAGGGCTTGATGCTTGTTTTCATCGGCTCTCAGCAGCAAATGAGAAGTGTGAATGCATTTGCACTCTGAATGCTTTTTGGTGGCAAATTTTGTTGTTATTTGGCTTGTTGTGTGATCTGCAGCCTTTCCATTCCCATTGTGCTTCCAGCTGAAAATTCCTGTGCTGTGTGACACTGAGAGAGGGCACCTCTGACCTGAGGGTCTGAAGCCACTTCCCCAGAGCAAGCAGCCAGGAGAAGACAGCATGCTCAGTGGCAGCTCTCATGCTCACAGCAGAGAGCACAGAAGTCAGCTTGGCTGGGGTTGGCAGCTTTTCCCTCTACCACTGTTCCCTCCAGCACCACAAGCAGCAAGGTGTGCTTGTAGGGACCTGTGTGGATTCTATTTCCACAGGTGAATGCAGGTGGTGGGATCCATCTGCCACAAAGCTGTCAGCACAGGAGATGCCCTTCACTATCAGATTTAAAAGGCTTGCACAGGAAAACAGGTAGCATTAGAAACAGTTGCTGATTTTTAATTCTGAGTGCAAAGTTTATCCCAGGTATTAGGCTTTAGTTCAAAACACAGTGAACACAAATCAGAAAGCTTTCGATTTTGAAATAGGCAAAAGTGTAATTAAGTAAATAAAGTAATTGAGGATTTTTAATTGGCCTTTCCCTCTTTCTGGATATGAGACAATTATGTTTTATCCTGGAGTAACACAAATGAGAAAGGAGCTACAGAAAGGCATTAATTTACATACGTAGTGCCTGTGTTCAGTCCATGGGAGAACTAAGGTTTGTAATTTACATCTGTGGCATGCCTTTGAAAATTTCCAGTTTTTCATGTTTTTTTAAGCAACCCAGCATAAAGTTTTATAGTGTTATTACCTCAAAAGTATTCATTTTTCATAGCTAGCTCAGCCCTGCACGTTCCTGGTGGTCAGAGACACCTTGTTCTGCAGGTGCTGGGTCACACAGGGAACCTGGGATTCAGCAGGTTTAGGAAGCTGCTGCTTCTCTACAGGAGGGGAAGCTGGTTATGTCAAGGAGCTTGCTGTTTTGCCATCAGAAGGAAAAGAGCAGACCTCCACACCTCCCAGGGCATTTCCCTAACCACTCACCAGCTGCGGGGCAGTGAGATGTCTTTCAGCATCTATCTGGTCCTTTGGTCAGCTTAAAAATCACAAAAATACTTTCCTTTTCAGTTTCCATTGCAGCCACCACCTTTGATCCTTCCTGTGAAAAGACCACTGCTCACAGATACCTTCTGAGTTAGAGTGTGAGTATTTTTGCTGACACAAAACCACAATTACAAATGAGCACAGAAAAATCAGTTTGTTACATATGGTTGCTATTGAGAGTGTAGGGAGTATTGGCAAAAGTAACCTATAGATCATTTGCGATGGAGCTCCAAAGGTAACTGACCAGCTGAATGCCTGGCAGTAAGATTTTGCCTGCACTTCCATAATTTCTAATTTCTATTTCACTCCATATGCTCTCACTGTTATTAATTCATCTGTGAGTACAGCTGAGCCAATATTTCAAATCAAAAGTTATTTGGGGGATTTCTATTCATAAAAAAATATAAAATACACATTTTGAGTTCCAATGCACATTCAGATTTGTGAAGCATAAACTATCATTGGGAGCATCACACAGAAATAAAATATAAACAACTCATTTCACTGTCATAGTAACATACAGCAATCTTCTGTCTCCAGCACACTGAGAAAAACTTCTAAATGTTGACTTGTATTCAAGTCATTGTTTATCCTGACAGAAAAAGTGCAGATAAAACCATGAAAAATTGTTAATGAGAGCTTGACACTGCATTATTTATGAAAATAGCATAATAATAAACTCTGTACTTTAACAACAAGCATACTATTTTCTCAGAAATTATTAACAGAGGGTTTAGATCATCAAAATTGTATGTTTGAGTATTTTCAGTTCAGCTCATTAATATCGTCTGGATAAAAAATGCAGGAACATATTCACATTTTGTTTCTGATGTTAAAGTTTTAGTTTATTTTTTGGTGTTAAAGTCTTAATAGAATTGCTTTAAGTTCTTATCATCATCATCTGCTGCTGCCTTCAAGGACTCCTGAGCAAAGGGCAGAATTCAGGAGATCATGACTTGTTTGACAAA
Organism: Pardalotus punctatus; assembly: GCA_013400915.1. Classification (NCBI taxonomy): domain Eukaryota; kingdom Metazoa; phylum Chordata; class Aves; order Passeriformes; family Pardalotidae; genus Pardalotus; species Pardalotus punctatus. The sequence continues at coordinate 23,783 of VZTX01001957.1, read as the reverse complement.
ACAATTGTCAATTTGTGCCCTGCGAGCAGCAGCCCCATCTTCTGCAGTTAAGCCTGGTCTGTCACTACACATGCCTTTGCCAGAGTGACAGTCTGTTGTCCAGACCATGCTTTCTTTCCCACTGCTTCTCTCCTCCCCTTTGATTTCTCTACCAGTCACTACTTTCTTGTCATTAATTTCTGTCCCTAAAAGCTCCTCGTGTGCCTGTGAGTAAGACAGGAGCATTGATATTGTTGGGATTTGTGCTGGCTTTTTAGTGAACAAAGCCAGAGGTGTCTTTGGTTTCCAGAGATTGCCAGGAGAATCTGGCAATGGTTTGTAGTGTCTGGAGAAGTATCTGTTGTCAGGCCGCTGCCACATGTGCCCAGCACGATGTGCCCAACCTGCAGGGACCTCTCACAGCTTGGAAGGCATATGCTCGGCCACACAGCATTGAATGCCTGACCTTAGGGCTATGTAAGATTACTAATTAGCTACAGCAAACACCAAGTTCATGCAAGTGCACTAAACCTGTGTTCCCTGTCTTTAAATTCAGGAAAAATTGCCATGTCACTTCTGCCTGCAATGTTTTTGCCTCCCTTTGCCATGAAGCGTGGGTTGCCCCTCTCACATTGGCAATCTGAGCCCAGGTGGGCAAAAGTGACATCTTGGTTTGCTTAGGCGATTATTCATGTTTGATGTCCTGTGCTTTAGTTCCCCTACAGTTTAGTCTCAGACTCACGGGGAGCAGATGCCTGCTACCCTCCCTCTGCAGAGACTGGCACAGCAGGGCCCCAGGCTCTGCATGGCTCTACTGTTTCTGTAGAAACAGCCCTGACCTAAGGCAAACACACAAAAAGGCGGTGTTTGAGAGGCCAATGTCTGCACACCTTGTCACACAAGGACAGGTCAGCTAACATACATTTTCCTACGCAAAACAGCTGTGCAAATGGGGCAGCATGAGGGGAGAAAAGGGGTCCTGAGCTGAGTGACAGCATGTTCTCACAGTGTTGAAAATGTCTGTGTAACTTGAATGAGGCAGGAGCTAACAGCGTGCACCAAAAGAACTGCTGTGGCATCACCATGCACACGCTTAAACAATGAAGTAGATAATACGCCACTTTCCCAGAACAGGAATATTTTTACTCCTGTCACTGGAGCAATCACAGCCACCAAACCAGCGGGAAGGTGATGTGAACAGAGATAGTCACTTTTACCTTATTGACTGTAAGGAAATTGTAACAGCAAGTGTACTTCAGAAGTAATGCCTCTCTTCATCTCCTCTTTCTGAGATATGCTGCGCACACGCTGCTCTGAATGCTTTCCTGGGAAGCCAGGAATGTTCAGCAGCCATCAGAAACAGGCTAATGAGCTTGGTGTGAAAAGAGAGAAAATTATTGCTGAAACCTGAAATCTGACTTTCCTATGAGAAAACAGCATCACCCAAGGTTATTCTGCCTGCTCCTGGGAGCCATAAGCACAGGAGAAAAATGTAATTCTCTTTTTAGCCTGATTAGCTTCCCTTTTTATTTTGATTCATAAATAACTGAACTGAGGACCTAACGATGAAAAAGCAGCATCCCTGACTATCCTTCCAAGGCACAGAAACAGCAGCAAAATGCTTCCTGTGAAATACTCCCTCTGCCAGAAGAAAAGGATCATAGCTAGTCACTCCCTGGAACAAAAGGAAGTCTTCAGATTACCTCTTTATTTTCATCTCTATTCTGAGATCTTTGGTAACCTTTCTCTTTGCTTTGTAATAATTATGGTATCAGTGCTCATTAACGTCCTTTGCACCAAGATTTGTAGATTCTTTATCACAACTGAGTAAACAGCTCAATTAAACACATTTTACAAGTGAGGAAATGGAGCTAACAGCCAGCTGAATGCTTGCCTCTAACTCACAGGGCAAATCAATGGCAGAAACTAAACCAAGATGCTTTTGTCTGTCTGGCTTCCAAAACATGGATTTAATCACACCATTATTTCCAAAGGTGTCCACTGATCTCACATTTTAGGAAAGCAGGATGAATTTTCCCAGATGGATTTAAATGCATCTCGTATGGGAAAATGATTAATAACAGGACTTTAGCCAGTAGCCATATCCAAAATTCCCCTGAATGCTCTCATTGCAGCAAAGAAAAACCCCAAGGTATTGGTATTAAACCAAAAATTAAAAGAAAAGCTATATATTCACAGCTCCTGAGAAGCTTTAAAAGCAAGAAACCAAAACCAGCAGCTGAAAGAAATCAACATCCTATGGTATTGGGGGCGTAAGCCATATTTTTCTGACAGTTTCACTAGAGAGTGTGAGTCAAGGCAACTGCTGCCAGTCATTTTCCGAATGAGCAGGCATCTTCCCAGAGCTCAGACACATCACAGAGGTTTAATGGAATCTTCAGGAGGCATTTTAGAACAGTGCTGGTACCACAACCTGGGCAAAGCAGCACCTTGATTCATTACCTCCCTACGCTGGGCTTAAAAATTGCATGTGCTGAGCTCTGTTTGGCTAACTCAGATTGAAGTAACAGTGGGAACATTTTAGCCTGTGAGAGAACCTGAACTTGAATTTGGCAATTAAAACCAAGACAGCTTGTTTTGATCGCTGCTTAACTGCAGTTAACATGACAAAGATGCTCTGGTTAGGGCCTGTAACTACCCTGGGCTTGCTGAACCGGCGAAACCCTTGGTGGGCAGTGTTACATGTATGTGCAAGCTCAGTCCTGGATCTTCTCAAGCTCTGTGAAATGTCAAGTGAAAATATAACCATTCTGCTCTTATCATTTTATTTTTCAGCCCTTACTCTCCAAGGCGTTTCTAGGGATGACTTCACCTCAGTGGCTGCTTTATTTGTCCACATATTGATGCTTGCAGCAACTGCACAGCTCACCCTGCCAAACTGCTCACAGCATCACTGGAGCCCATCTCCTTGACATCTTCCAGCACCAGCACAGAGTTGTCTCTCTTCAGTGAAAGATGGGGCCCAAGACATGCTTTGTTTTTCGTACCAAGTTCAGAGGCATTACTCTTTCAGGGCAAGGGACATGTATGGGGATGGGATGGCATGAGAGGGAAGGGCATGGGAAGGAATGGGTGAAAGAAGTAAGGTCCAACTACAACTCAGTTTGGTGATAAGTGAACTGGTGTGATTGATACAGGAAAAAGGGTAGGAAGCCATGAGGAATTTAAGGAAGAAAAGCCTGAAGAACAGATTTCTTTGCAATGTGGGAAGGCTGGCAGTAAGTCATAGTAACAGTAACTATGAAAGACTTGGCTATTTCAGTTCTGCTGACTGCTTTATTATGAACAAGCTGTTAGCACAGTCCATCTTAAGGCTGTAGAAGTATTTCCAATGTTTAAAACCCCCGTGTGAAGGCCAAGAAAGTCACAATGAAGCAGCTGAGACTAAAATTTCCTGAGCTGAGGTTGTGCTTCAGGCTAAATTTGTTTGGGAACATTCAGCCAAAAATTTTTTAATCCCTTTCTAATGGCTGACATTGTTCTTAGAAATCCATTGTTTATCTGACCTCCTCCTAACCCGTTAGAAAAATTTCTGGTGATATTTTCCTTTCTCAGTTTAATGCTTTGAAGCATTACACGTGAAATTTGGCAGGAGGCAGCTTTCTGTTAGGAAGACACATTGCACCAGCTCTCTAAAACTGTGCTCAAACTTGGCTATGTTACAAGCACTTGAAAACCCAGTTTGCATGCGCTTGATAGAGCTCTCAGTTTTCCATCTAAAATTGCCCCGAGATGTCTGAGCAGAGCAGGTGGTGGTTATTGCTGGCTGCCAGGGGCTGCTGAGGGCGAATGACAAGTGTGAAGCTGATCTCTGCCATGCCCCCCTTGCCCCTTCCAGCACCAAAATGGTCAGGGGGAGAGGCCATACTAGTGAAGGAAAAACATGCAAAAGAAAGATCATGGGCTGAAAAAAGGAGGTGGAGGAAGGACCAAAAAAAGGTCTGGGACTAGGTGGGACACCATGTTTTCTGGGCTGAGAAGAGGCCCCTGAAGAGGAAGGGTTTCTGGGGTCTTCTCTAGCTCTGCTGTAGCCTGAAAGATGGACAGCCAGGGAATGAGAGTAGCAGGCTTTGCACTAATCAATAGTGTTCCAAGAGATTTTGCTCCTCCAGAATGAGAAATTGCTAAGGTTTGGGTCCATCTGCATCTGAGGTGTTAAGGGGAAAGCAGTCAGTTTGTGGGGATTTGGACAAAAAATTTCTGAAAACTCACAGAAATATTCATGCTATGTGACCAGTGCTTCCTGGCTGGCTCCAGGCTGGAAGCAAAGAGGGAGGGAAGGAAGAGTGTTTCTTTGGCCATTGGAACGGTTTCACCCCACCTCTATGGAGAGAGGAGTATGTGATACTGGGTAATTCGTGAAAGGCAGTTTTTGTAAACAGGCACTAATCTGTGATGTCTGTATCCAGGGTGCCAATGTTGTGATCCTGCAGGAAGATCTGCAGAAGCTGCTTGCAGCCTCAGCTGGGAGGCGGGCATGGGCCCTGGACACGTGTCTGTGCTCTATCTCTGTGTCATGTCCTTTTGTCATGTGCCTCTGTGGCATGTTTCTGTGTTCAATCTCTGTGGCATGTCTTTGTAGACAGCTGTGTGTGGCAGCTTCTACACTTTTTCTCTCGGGTACCAACACTTAGAAGGTCATTTGGCTCCACTGGTGGCATCTGAGAGGGATACTGTGGGTATGACTGCCTGCTCCTCACCCATGCAGGCACTGATGACAACTGTGGAAAAGCCCGTCTAAACCACCTTTATGGGCAAGGTGTGAAGAGCAGGTGGCAAACTAGACTTTGAAGACAAATGCTGTAATTAAAACCAGATTAGGAAGCGATCATTGTCTATTCTGTGCACTGAATAAAGGGAGGGTCCTTCAAAAAGGAAATATAGCATGTAACTATAATGAAATGTGATCTTATGGACAATATGGACAAAAAGGCCCAACTAAAATTGCCTAAAAGAAAAAAAAAGGCAACTCCTGCATTATCTTACTTCTGGATGCCTTGTTTTGCAATACTATTTGTTTTTTTTCTTAAAGCTGCCTTTCTGTTTGTATTTCACAGTCTTCAGTCAAAGAATGGTGATGTCTGCATGCAACTTCTGTAATTTCACTTAGCTCATTTCTTAATTGACTGTGCAAAGACATTCACCCAGAAGAGCAGGGCAGCAGCTAGCTAAAATTAATATGTATGCATTTGGAGGGTTTTTTCCCTGACTTGAAAATTGCTCAAAATATTACTTTATTGAAAAGAAATGCAAATGAACATCTTTCATTCTTCAGAAGAATAATTACCCTTTTCTCTTTCTCTCTGTCAGAAAGAGATTTGTTGTCTATTGTTTCCTTGCTGGCTTTGAAAACTGTTCTTTTGAAATTACGAAGCTATAGCACTTGTTCTAGTCCTTTGCAGGACTGGCAGTCCATGGTACTAGCCAAAAGTGGAGGAGCTGTCAAGTTTGCAGGAAAGGATCATTTACCAAGTGACCTTTTGGAAAGATATAAATTGGGAAGTCTGTGTCAGCGTAGGGTTTTTTTCTTAAGCTGATGCATTTCTCAGGTTGCAGCTTTGTCACTTTATGTCAAGGCTGAGCCACAGGAAGCAGAGAAGCTTGAGAGTTCCTATTCTGATAGCCTTCCAGGGTGATTTTCATTAAAACTAAATCCACTTCCTGAATTCTGATCAACCATCCTTGTTAGAGCCCACAGGTGAATGATGGGAGTCTGACAGCCTTTGGCTCTAGCCAAGGTAAGCAAAGCTGAAAGGATGCAGGAGGGTATTTTTCAGCTGAAGTTCATAAAGGTTGAGCTCAAAATGAAGTGAAACAGGCAAGGTAACTTCTTTTTACTGGTGGGGTGATCAGGAAATGTCCACTGACATTCTTGGGACCACATTTCCCATCATTTCACTTGTCATCTGAGTGCATGGCTCATGAAAATCAATGTGGGAGGAAGCCCTTGATCACCTTTAATCATTCTACCATCTCCTGCTCAAGCCAGCCCACTGAGTAGGGAATTGTTGCAGCTCTGTCTCCTGAGACCTCAGGCAAGAGCTGTTTGAAACGTGGTGGGTACTCAAAAGCCAACAACCTCCCAGGCTACTCTGCAAACAGACTTCAGCTCTGGTTAGCTTTCCCACGCTGGACTTGCCAAGAGTGCGCTCTGTCCCATCAGCCACGTTGTTAATAAGCTAAACTTTATCAGCCCTCGTATAGATACCTAAGGGACATCACTAGTGATCATTCACCAGCTGGACTCTGTACTGCTGATTCCACTTTTTTGAGCCCCAAAATCTGAACAATCATTAACCCACTTTATCATCTACCTTGTCAGTCTATATGTCATTGATTTAGCTACAAGGATACTGTAGAAAATGGTGTTAAAGGCTTTACAATGTCAAGGAAATAAATGAGATGCACTGATCTCATGCTTTGAGGAGGCTGCCCTTGAAGAACAACCAGCTCTCCTGGGCCCTTTTACTCTCCAGGGCAGCTCCCTTTAGGATCCTGCCAAGGAGATCCCTGAATGGAGTGAAATCTGCTCTCCTGAAGGCAAAGGGCAGTAATGCTATTTGTACTGATGATTTCTTGCAGGGTTTAGTATTTCACAGTTTCATGGTTGCTGCAGGCAAACTTATCCTTGACCATCATATCCTGAACCAATTCTTCCCATTTTGTGAACAGCAAACCCAGCACAGCATCTCCTCCAGTTGTCTCATCAATCACCTGTGCCATGAAACTGTCTTGAGCACACTCGAGGAACCACCTGGATTGTACCTGACCATGCAGCCAGTTAAAGCACACTGTGAGTTAGTCCAAGTCCTGTGATTGTGTGGGATGGCTCTATTGACTTCCTCTCCTTTATCAACAAGTCTGTAGTGAGTGCCTGGTACAACACTGCCCATGGAGCTTTGCCACCTTCTCCTTGTCCACAGGCACTCAGCTGGCCTATCACATCTCCCATGGGCACTCCTCTGCACAGCACACAACCACTCCTCACTGTTTCCAGCCTGTCTTTCCTGAAGACAGTGTCCATCTTTGGCAGCTCTCCAAGCATGTGAACTATCCCGGCATGTCTCTGTAACTCAAAAGAAATCACAATTCTGCAGTTGTGTGGGGGCTGGTAATTCCCCCAGTTGTTTCCCATTCCACATGATTGTTTACAACTACTTGAACATGAGCCCTGAATCATGATGCTTTCAAAACAGGATCCTGCTGTAGAGGCTCCAGCAAGGTAACCTCAGCACACAGACAACGAGCTCTGAGGTGCCTCCCCTCCCGGGGAAGGGCCATTTGAAGTCCTGGCTGCACACCAGCACTGCCTGCACAGCATTTGCAGGTGCATGGCTTTGCAGCCTGAGCTCTCCATCACTGCTACAGCAAGTGCCCATTAGGTTTTCTCTGATCACACTGAGATCACAGATCAAGCTGTGATGTGTTTACTGCATCTTTTTATCTAGAGCTGACTGCCCTAAGAGCAAGGTTTATTGATCTCCAATGGCAGAGATGCCAGGAGCACACAGCTGTGCTGCTTTAGGAAATACTTTGACTAACGCTGTAATTGTGTTGGCATTACTGCTGCCCCAAAGGCTGGAAATTCAAGGCGCCTTGTAGTACATGTGATTTCTTCCTTGTAACTGGGCTGTATTCTACAAAAGCCAGGGTCACTGTGCTGACTGACATTTGGAGTTTGATAAGCATTTTTAATCCTAGAAACATGAATGATTTTTAAAGTCTCAGGTCACTGTTTTAGGCTAATTTCTGTGACAAGTGCTTTGTGTAAGGAAATGTTAGACTTAACCTGAGCTTTTTCAAGTTCCAATGGAACCTATCCTCAGCCTGCAGACAGGAACCTGGCTGATCGGTGTTTAGGAGTTGCTTCTTCCTTGACTTGCCTGTACTAACAAGAAGGTGACATACATTTAAACAAACTCTTTCCAAATCGCCCATGAGAATGCAGCAAGACTGGTTGCTTGTTGTGAACTTCTTGACTGCGGGAGAAGGCATCAAAACACCCAGGGCTCACCCACTCCTGCCCCACTGAGGGCCTCATTAGCAGGAGCTGACACTTTCAGCAGCAACAATGAGGCCTGTGAGCTTGGCCTTGGGAGGAAGCCAAGGGGGAGGAGGAGGAGGGATGACCCTCATCACCACTCCCCCAAGGCTGAGCTGAGCAGAGGAGGAGCTTATAGTTTGAGCCCAGTTACCCATTCAGAGCCTGGCAAGTGCAGGGAGAGAGGAGCTGCAGAAAAAGGCAGTGTTGGGGAGAGGAGAAAGCAAGGAGAAAGAGGCAGTTGTCTGGGCAAGAAAGTGAGAGAGAGGAGAAGGCAAAAGGAGGCAACAGCAGTTTTGGGTCAAAAGAGGAAGATCAAGGAATAGACAGGCTAAAAAATGACATTGCTCCTGTGGCTGGGGTCCCAGCTGTCATCTCTCTGGAGCAATATCTCTATACTGGGAATTTTTCTTACAGTGTTTACTTTACTGCTTGACTTCATGAAGCGCAGAAAGAAGTGGAACCATTACCCACCGGGCCCAGCATCGCTGCCATTCATCGGGACCATGTTCTCTACTGACTTTCGCAACCCCCACCACTCCTTCAGCCAGGTGAGTCGCAGCCCCTGCAACAAAATATTCCACATACAATCCACCATGGGCCCAGGAGGAGGGCATCACACCCTGGCATCAGCTACTGATACTGATATCAGTAGGATAGGATAGGAATTTTCAGTTCCCCTGAAGTTGCTAGATAGAGCTTAAAGACTAACTAACAAAAAAAGATAAAAGAGCGTAAAAGTAAGATAAAAGAATGTAAAAGTATGCACACAGGATGATAAATGTAGCAGGAAACAGTGGATAAACAGATAATGAAGAATATAGTGGGGTTTTTGGCAAGTTATGTAACAAGATGCAACAGCACATGCCCAAAGAAAAGCTTCAAGGAAAGGTCACTTGTAATATTGAAGCACTCAGTGAGTACAACCCCCAGAGACACCTTCAGATGACCCTCTAGGACCACAAAAGAATGTCCACTAGGAGGCAGATGCATGCAGATTAGTCCTCGGAAAAGTGATGTTTATGTATTAGCTGGGAAGCACACTGCAATGAATATGTATAATCATGATGGAATAAATACCATCTTGTAAAGTTTCATGAAATACATTTTATTAGAGGGGTCCCGTGCTACAATAAAGAATGCCTGCTTTCTAATACTTCAAATTGTGTTAGAAAGTTTCTTTTTGGCTAATTTCAGTATCACTACCCTTGCGCAAAGTAGAAGGGCAGTGCCCTCTCTAAAGTCCAGGATGAAGCAAGTTACTGCCTAAGGACACTGACCTGCCCGCACAGATAAAGCAATAATCACACACCAGTACTTTGCAATCTCTATCTCCCCATCTCTCTGTGAGCTCGGTGGGAGACACTGCTGTGCCCCCAGTGATGGGTGATGCCGTAGAGCTGGCTGCCAACCTAATGTGGGCAGGCTTGGGGGCAAAGGAACAGGGAGATGTACAAACAAGGGAAGACAAACAAGCATCTGTGGGCTGGGGAATATGGCTGCCGGAATGGCATGGTGGGTGTATTGCTGACAGGATTATCTGTGCAGCCATCCTGATGTCAGCATTATGTTGCTTACAGATCACAGCAGATGTAGGGTGTGTGCCAGTTATCAGTCATACTCGATGTGTACACTCCTTTTAGGGAGAAAGTTGACCTGAAACTTCAGTGTGGAATTGCCTTTTCCAACCAAGTTTCTGGAAACCTGTCTCTGGCTAGAGCTTTAGGAACAAATGCATCTTTTAAAAAAAATTACATATCACCTTATTATCAGTATTTCCTTCAACAGAAGTAGGTTAACTCAAAACTTACTTAGTCTTTCAGATAAAAATAAATAGAAATATTAGCAAATAATTAATTTTTGATCATTCAGTCTTTGAAAATCCCCAGAAAGGTTCTTGACAAAATCAAAAGTACTTGCACTATGTTCAGTTTGGCCAGAATAGATGTATTCTAAATTTTTCCACTTGCAGAGTATTGATCCCTGCTTCATCTGCTGCTTGGCACTGCTCTGAGCTGTTGCACTGCAAAGATAAAGGCCAAAGATCTCTGAATAAAAGCACCTCAAAAATCACTAAAGAGTAAAGTCCCTAAGGAAGGATATGGTGATATTTCTGATGTTACTCTCAGCTCATTTTCAGGGACATGGTTTTTTATCTTGGCAGCTTCAGAAAAAGTTTGGAAACATCTTCAGTCTCCAGAACTGCTGGACCAACGTAGTAGTGCTAAATGGGTATAAAACAGTGAAGGAAGCCCTGGTCCACAGATCGGAGGACTTTGCTGACCGGCCTTATTTTCCAATATATGAACATATGGGCTATGGAAAGAATTCTGAAGGCAAGTCCCATGAAAATGGACATTCCTTGCTGGCACTAGCATGAGAAGGATTGGGTAGAGGGAAGATTTTCTCGGTATGGTGCACCTTCTTATGTCCCCCAATCAACCTCCTTGTATGTCTGGCACCCTTTGGTGGCGACAAACTCAGATTAGATTAAATGGGGGCTCCCCTTAGTGGTTGTAGTACAGCTCCAGCAAGCACACACCTCTTCAGCTGAGTAAGGACAGTATCTGGGGTACAACTTTCCTGCCAGCTCCCAACACCCACTGATTAGTGCTTATGATGCTTGTATAAAACAAAAATGTTCATGTAAAATATTGCATGCAAGCTGTTGTCACAAAAATATATGGTGACTTTCATCCAAGACACAGTATTATCCAGCATCCTGCCCACCTCACATCCTCAGCTCCTGTGCAGTGGCACAAGCTGCTACCCAGTTCACACAGGCTATGGGAACAATGCTGAATGGTTTGGAGGGGTGATTCCTTTATCCTTAGCAGCCCTTGTTGCTCCCATTGAATCCCCCTGCACCTTTGCCAGCCATGCACAGGTATTAGAAAGTGCAGTGATCCATTTCAGAATTGCTGTATGAACAAGCTATGCAAGGTCAGACTGTTTCATCTATCCACACAGATCTGTACCTCCAGACTCCAAAACTGCTGTTCTCTAGCAAAACTCACTTGATGAACAAGTCAGATATCTGACATTTCTTGCTCATCCACAATTCCAGGGATTGTTGTAGCAAGATACGGGCATGTCTGGAAGGAACAAAGGAGATTTGCACTCTCTACCCTGAGGAACTTTGGGATGGGAAAGAAATCCTTGGAGGAGCGAGTGGTAGAGGAAGCTGGATTTCTTTGTTCTGCAGTCAACTCTGAAGGAGGTTTGTGACATCCACGAGGATGGGGAAATCACAGAAAAAGGCAATACAGTGATGCGGAGAGAAGTAATACTACAGCCACTCTTGTTTGCATGCAGTGCTCTCTTCCCACACAAATGCGGTGTTTCTAGTCTATATGCATTCCTTGGAGCCACTTCTATGTTACACTGTGAGGCTACTGTAACACTAATCCATATGAAATAGTAAACAAATAGGAAATTATAAATAGGTAAAATAGAATTATTCCCAGAGCTGAGTAACTATAACCTTTATGAAGTTTATTGAAACATATTGATATTATCATATGCAATAAAAGTGCAGCTGAGAGTTCACACCCTGCCATCTAGACAGAAAAAAGTGTTATCTGTCAAGTCACAGAACAACCCTGAAACTCAGCTTTTCTTGGGAGTTTTCTCTTTTAAAAACAGATCAACCAAATAGTAGTAAGAATGAGCTGATGTTCACTTCCTAGTATGATGCTTTGAGTGGTTTGGGGGCTTTTTCTCTTGGTGGCATCAAGGAGGCATTTGTGTATTCTCATTGCTGACAGATGAGGTCCAAAAGCTTGGTGGTGCTGAACTTCGTTGTTTGGTCTCCATTTCCATTTTCAGGTAAAGCTTTCGATATACATGTTCTTCTAAATAATGCAGTCTGCAACATTATCTGCACCATTGTCTTTGGAGACCGTTTTGACTACGGTGATGAGACGTTCAAAAAGCTGTCGCAGTTGTTTCAAAATTCCCTGAATGAAGAAACTGGATTCCTGCCTCAGGTAAACCACAAGTTATAAGAAGCTGCCCTCTGTTGCTTGAAAGAACTGTGTTTTCATAATTTTTCTTTTTTACATCACATAATATCTTCTCTTTCTCTCTCTCTGGTTCTCACACCCCAGCTTCTTAACGTGGTGCCCATTTTGTTGCGCATCCCTGGACTGGCACAGAAACTCTTTCGAGGACAAAATGAGATCATGGACTTCATAGATGTGTTCATAGATAAGCATATGAAGACCTGGGACCCTGATTACACCCGAGATCTCACAGATGTGTTTTTAAAGGAAATGAAGAAGGTAGGGTGACACCAGCAGACCCTCCATGGTCAGTAGTTTGCCTGTTCAAGCTTGTGAAGCTGACTTTTCTCATAGAGCTGTATAAAAAAACCTCTTACCAACTAATTTCATATTTTTTCATTCCACATTGTATCATGAGAAGAAAGGTGTTCTTCATGCCACAACTTCTTTTATTGTCTTAAGACACCATATTATCTGCTGATGGGCTTATTTCCATTTTCTACCTTCACGCTTCCTTCAGAATCTAGCAATTTCCTTCTTTCCAGCCTCCTAAAATTTGAAGGCTTTTAAAAGGCAATGATTGAGAATTCACTAATAGTCCTAAGTTTGCACCAGGAAACAAGTCAACATGCAAGATTCTGTGTAATCAGTGCCTCAATGACTGATGCCTCAAAATCAGTTACAAAACTGGAGCAACAGACTGGCTTTTTGGTGTCATTGCCCCATCTGTAGCCTGTCTTTAAACCAAGTTATGACTTGAAACTACAATGTCTCCTTTGAGATATATGTTTTTGAATTTCTTGCTAAGAACTTGTTCCCTAGATATCAGAGGAAGGCCTAAATCTGAACTTCACTGGTATTAAAAGGAGTCTTTCCTTCAGTTCAGTCAGGCACAAAGTCAGTATAATATCAAAGGTATTTGCATCAGCCCATCCATCCACCATATGTTTCTGCTCATGGATTCACTAAATTTCAAGTGCCAGATGAGCAATATTAGCAAATGCTGCTTGCAACTCGCTTCCATCATCCAAGTCCTCAGGCTGGACTGCTGCTCTGCATAATAAACCCTGCGATGCTGTGGGTGTCAGGCACCTCCAGCCCAGGCACTGCCCCTCTGAGCTCGCATGGGCAGAGCAACGTGACCCACATTACTGTGCACTAAGCAGTACAACTTGGGGGTGGGATGTGAGCCTGACCATGCTGCCTCTTGTCACATCTCTCTTCTGTTCACTAAGATCACCTGATAAACCAGTCTGATAAATCCCTCTCCTGAGTTAACTTTGGTCAAGTCAGTCCCAAACTCCCTTTTGAGAGAGTCTGAGATCTTTTATTGGAATAACAGTTGAGTCTTAAATGCATTATTAATTGCTATCCATATTACAACAGCATCTAAATATACAGAATAACTTAACAGAAGCTAGTCCCTAGGAAAGGGAAGTATAAAGAGGATTAGAAAAGACAAGCAGATGAACTCATGCAGAGAGCTTGTCGTATCTCATATGCTAACAAATTTGAGCTCAATTAGCATTTGGATGAGAGACCAGTTTTGCTGAAAGTGGTGTTGCAGACTTAATAGGCAGCAATAATACCCTTTTTTTTTTTTTTTTTTTTTTTTTTTGCAATGTAAGAAAATACCAGGGCAGGACCAGCGAGAATCTGTAATGCATAGCTAGAGATAACCCCCTTAAAATAATGCTAATTTGGGTTTGCCACATCAGTGCAGCCTCCTCTCTACTCTGTGGACTTTATAATCTGATCAAACTTGAATAACTGTGTTCCACCTCCTCTGGGGAAAGATTTTGTGGCAAGTGGCAGGGGCCTGCTGTCTGAGCTGAGAGCATAAGATGTTTACTTCTGTCCTGAAGGCAGATGTAGCAATCTTCTCTGAGTATACTGGAGCTGGTTGAGGACCTTCAAATTAAGGATGTAACACAGTTACAAAGTACATCAGTCATGCTCAGACTGTTGTCTGTGTTGTGCTCTACTCTTCCAATGAAAAACAGGAACACATGCTAAAAAATTGATATAGTGCCTCTCAGTACTTTTCTGGACAGTGGTCTTCTTTCCCAGCAAATACCCCAGCTCCAATCACACACTTGTTTGCTTTCCACAGGGTAAGTCAGCTGAAGAGAATGGTTTCCACCGTAACAACCTGCGTCTGGTGACTGCAGACTTGTTTACAGCTGGTTCTGAGACCACCTCCACCACTCTCCGGTGGGCATTGCTGTATATGCTTCTCCACCCAGAAATACAGAGTAAGTCAGAAACTTATTTATAGAAGTGTGGCCTCTTCCCTTCAAGATTCATTTTTGCACAAGGACACTGGACATCTCTCCATGGTTTAGGGATTTTGCAATGAGGAACAGCTTTGGTGATTGTTGGTCTAGCAGAAACCAGGAGAAACATTCCCTAAACAGTTGTTCTGGCAGGGGGGAGGCCCTGATAGGGCAAGTTCACTCTCTCGTTCATTTTGAGGGCTTCACCTGGGGTCTTGCAGTGGTCAGTGTACCCTCTTCCCATATTTGGAATAGATGCTGATTGGTTTAAATTTTCTAATGCTGCTTGCCCAGGTAGCTTCCAAGCTGCATAGAGAAGGAGTAAGGTAGCAAGTCAAGTGGCAAGGCCTTTATTAAAGACACTCAGCAAAGAAATAGTTATACAGATGACACTAGTGAACTGAAAAATGCCTTCCCATCTAGTTTCTGTTCCTGTCTCTAACTGCTTGTCCTGCTCTCACACAGTACCTACAGTCTCATGCAGCCAGCTCTCTTCCTTCAGCTTGTACCAGCCCCTTCTGGTTATCTAAGGGTCCTCTAATTCCTTATCTGTTCTGCTTTCAGGTAAGGTTCAGGCAGAGATTGATGAGGTGATTGGCAGAGAGAGACAGCCCACCATTAAGGACCAAGCAAGCATGCCTTACACTACTGCTGTGATCCATGAAGTGCAACGCCGCGGGGATATTGTTCCTGTTGGGCTACCTCACATGACATACCGGGACACCGAGCTGCAAGGCTTCTTTATTCCCAAGGTGACCGTGACCACCTAAGCAATACAACATCCTCTCCTTGGGCAGATGCCAGGTGGGGATGATCCCATCCAACTCTGCAGCTACCAGCCCCAGTTACAGTTACTGTTGAGTGCTCAAATAGGACATTTTGAAATGCTAAATTCAGACAGATGGTCATATTTGTGTTCTAGGCTTACGCTTGTATAGGAACCCAACTGCAGTGGCAGCTCAGTGCAAACATTTCCTTTCTTCTCGATGAGCCTTGATAGTCACTGCCTATGTTGGAAGAAGCTTAACAGCCTCTCTAGAGGCACTCAACACCAGCTTACTGGCTTTCCTGAGATGGTAGTAGTTAAAAAGTCAAAAATGTAGTAGAAGCTACATTTGAGTAGCTTCTAACCTCTGAAGCTATTCAAATGCCATTGGCATTCAGACCAGATCCACTGTGACAAGCAGCTGCCCTGGCAGCAGTGGTAGAATTTAAGCCTGGGGGTGTTTTTGTTTTTGTTTTGTTTTTTTTTTAATTTTTAAAAAAGAATTATTTTAATTTAAAAAAAATTGTAGAAAAAAAAATTTTTTTTTGGTACCCTGGTGGTATCTCTGGTTTAGAACCTTGACATGTGAAACAAGAAAGCTTTGCAATTTTCCATGGTCCCTGCGAAAGCTGGGCTTTGAAGTCTGTCAGTCAGCTTTTTCTCTGCAGCTATAAAACAAGTCCAGGAGGATCTGAGAAGCAGAGGCTGCTTCTCACTGTGTAACCATGAAATTGGTATTTGCATGCAACAGCCCTTGTAAGGATACAAATTGCAAAAGTTCACATGCTTCAGAGTGTAGGGCAGGCACCATATGCCATTGGAAAAGGGCCCTGCTTTACCTCTGCTTCAAATAAGATGCAGAAGTGGAAATTAGTGCCTGATGCTGAGGCACCAAATGAAGGTTGCTATTAGATGGGAGACACAGACTAAGGAGGGACCAGCACTGTTCCCTTGTGCCAAGATAATGCTGCGGTTCTCACTCAAGTTGTTTCCTCTTGTGGGGGAGTGCAGGGGACGACAATCATCACCAACTTGTCTTCCGTGCTGAAGGATGAGACAGTCTGGGAGAAACCAAACGAGTTTTACCCTGAACACTTCCTGGATGCGAATGGGAAGTTTGTGAAACCAGAGGCCTTCATGCCCTTCTCAGCAGGTAAATCTGAGAGGAGGATCCAGCTGCAAGTCAGAAGCACAGCAGGAGGGTGATCTACAGCCATTCCAGCATATTGCCCTCTTTGACAGACACTTTCTACTCCCTCTCTTGCAGGTCGCCGTGCCTGTCTAGGAGAACAGCTGGCCAAGATGGAGCTCTTTCTTTTCTTTACCACTCTCCTGCAGAAATTCACTTTTGTGCTCCCTGAGAACCAGCCCAGACCACGGGAGGATGGCCACTTTGCACTCACAAACTCCCCATACCCATACCTGTTGCAAGCTCTCCCAAGATAAGTGCACACTGCTCTCCTTTCACTCACAGACCTCTGTCAGAAACATTGCAGGTCTAGGCAGGATCATGCCGGGTTCCATCTCAAGTCTGTGTAGAAGGCAGCATCTGTGTAAAGTAAAGATCTAGACCAATATCTTGTTTAGCTTAATTCTAGTTGTGGATCCTCAATCAACAAGACAGCTTCAGCTCCAACAGCAAGGAGCTGGACATTTAAATGAACATTTAAATGTAGTTTCAGAGTAGTGCTCCTGAAACATCTTACCTTCCAAGACATACATGTCTCCTTCATTCCTTCCTGTTTATTACATACTCCCATGTGTTGCACAAATACTGGATTGTCTTAATTTATAGCCTCAATGAAAGTAAGTTTTATTCCTGCCAACCCTTATGTCATGGCTATGCTGCCAGTAGGGGTAAGTAGTACCAAGGAGTGCATAAATAATCCATATGGTGTTTCAGCCACAGTAAGAAGGTAATTTATGAAATACAGAAAATTCTATAAATAAATTTAAAGAGAAATCCTGGTGTATAGATTTACTACCTCCTCCAATTAAAACTGTTTTTTTCAGCATTACATAAAGTCAACTCTTGGGCAGTTTTGGAACTCACAAAGGGATGGAGTTATACTGTTTGAAACTGTATGGCCATAGATTTCAGATTTACCTTTCTCTTTCTTCCAGCAACATTCCTGACAAATTGCTTTGCAAGATGTAAAGATGTGGTGATGTTTAAATCAGTAGTAGCTGCTTTACCACATCTGAAAAGATAATAGCACAAAGGAGCTCATATGTATAACCACCACTAAAAAAAAACTAAAAAAACCAACCAAATATGAAATCAAGTGCACAGGTGCACTAGTAATTTTGTGTAATAGTAATTCTGGAAGCTATGAAAACTATTGAATCATGCAAATACTTATTAACATAATTAAGATCTGTACTTCCTCGGGAAGTGCACATTTATGCTTTTCACCTACAAAATAAATTGAAAGAATAAAAGTGATGTGAAATCGTCTTTTTTGCCCCTCCTCTCTGTCGTTGCTTCAGCCCTGCTGTGCTTCTGCCTCTGCTACTCACCCGAGATTTCCCTCCTCACACCCCGCATCACACCTGCGTCTTCCAAGATCCTTTCAGTGTTACTCTTCTTGTCTGTTCAGTGACACTGAATTGAACGTGTTTGGGTTTCTGGTGGCCGGCACATACCTACGTGTGTTTAAAGAGAGCTTAACTTCAGAGAGGGGCCCCGGCACTCGGGTATTTGGATAAAAATGTGGGTATAGCTAGAGCGGGAACTATCTTTCTAGCATGCAAGAGCGCACTGAGAGACAGCCCAGCGGCACGAGCAAACAGCGGCAGACTGCGGCGTTTCGGGGGCAAAGGGAACAAATAAATCGTTCCAAATCACGGCCCCAGCCCCGCCCTGAGGGACGAGCGAGCTCTGAGGGGCGGCGCGAGCTCTGAGGGGCGGCGCGAGCCCGGCAGCCTCGGGAGGCGGAGCCCAGCACAGCCCCGCCCACCAACTGACACCACCCCCTTTGTAACCGGAGCGGACTGGTGTATCTCCTGACCAATCAGATGGGAGGCCGCCGGTCCGTACGGCTGGAGTGGCAGCTCAGCAGCCAATAGGAGAAGCCTGTAGTGCGCGTTCCCGCGGGCGGCGGGGAGGCGGTGGCGGCAGCAAGATGGCGGTGGCGGGCAAGGGAGTGGTGTCGGCCGCAGTGAAGCCGATCTTCAGCCGGGACCTGGGCGAGGCGAAGCGGCGCGTCAGGGAGCTGTACCGGGCCTGGTACCGCGAGGTGCCCAACACGGGTGGGTGAGGGACGCGGGGACTGCCTCGCGGGCTCAAGGTCGGAACGGCCTTAATGACATTGGTGAAGCCGGTGGGCGTCGCATGAACGAGTGACCGTGTAGCGATTTGTAGGGTTGAGCTGCACGTTGCCCGTGCAAAGTGCAGAGGGACGTGGATGACCGCAGTAGGTGTTGTGTTTCCCTTAGTGCACCTGTACCAGCTGGACATCACGGTGAAACAGGGGCGTAACAAGGTGCGGGAGATGTTCATGAAGAATGCCCACGTTACGGATCCACGGGTGATAGACATGCTGGTTATTAAGGTACAAACAGCTACTTCTGATTTGTTGAAGCTGCAGAGAATGTGGATTGTAGATGGTCAGTATGATGGAGAAGAGGGACAACTTTGTACCAGCCTGTCTATGGAGTGCTTGTCTCTTGGAGTTGGATTGATTTTTCTGTGTCACCCAACCTATTGAAAAGGGATGAGGCTGCTTTAGAATTCAACAAGTGTATGTCAAGCAAAGCGGCTGTTAAAAGATTAAGTTTGTTGTGTATTTTTGTTGCTTGCTTGTTTGCTTGCTTTTGTTTTATTAAGAATTAGGTGTTGCTCGCTAGTTTACTACTAAAAATGAGCAAATTCAGTAGAAGTGCTTGAAAGTTAGGAGTGTTGTGTAGAATTTTATGGGAGGTGCAGGTCATGAGAGAAACAAATCAGAACAAAATGGGTGATTTTAAAAATTTTTAAATTTGGGTTAGGGTTAGAAGGGGACAGAGTCTCTTTGTTTCACAGGGCTGTGAAGCTGTGCTGCAGAGACCCAAGGCAGGAACAGTATATTTGTGTCACAGTGTAGGTGATGCACGCAGTCTGTAGTGGAGTTGTTGATGCAGCTATTTTCTACTTGGATATTTCTAAGTGCATTCAAATAACTTTCATAGTGTGATTTGGTTAGAGTCGGGCTCTAACTGAAAAGTAGTCTAAAATTCTTTTGTCTGTGTGCAGGGGAAAATGGAGCTTCAAGAAACCATTCACGTCTGGAAGCAGAGGACTCACATCATGAGGTACTTCCATGAGACGGAAACCCCGCAACCTAAAGACTTTCTGTCCAAATTCTATGCGGGCCATAATCCCTGAGAAATTGACTCTCTGTCTTCCTGTCTTATATCACAAATAAAGTTATATACAATAGAAAAAAAATCCATACAAAGAGATTCTCTAGCATATTAGGAGCCTAATGACTAGATGAATCCAGAGCAAGTGCAAGTGATTATGATATGTTTGAAGAGCTGTAATTTCCTAGTTTTGCCAATGTGTATTTTCAATGGATGGCATTTGTCCCATCACTTACCCGGGGGTGTCTGCTGAATAACCACAACACAACCTGGCTGTGGGGCTGTGCTTAGCCTGCAGCCCCATCCGTTGGTGTTAGCCCTGTGAGGAAAAGAGGAGGCCTTCAGAAAAGCCACTGTACTCACAGAAATATTCTTCTGCTTAAGGCTTATCTGTTTTCATGCAGTATCTTACAGTTTCATGCTATGACTGTTGACCTTGTGTTTTTTATGGGACACTAGTCTCCTTAGTTCCCCAAAGAAAATATATAAAATCCAATAGGCAAATTAAGCCTTGTGCATTAAAACATCAGCAGAGAGAGTTTCTCTGCTGTAAAATGAAATCTCCTGGAAAAAGGGGCGGGGAGGGGGGGGTTTGTACTGTTTTCTAGAATAGGAAGGCTCTGTAAGAGTTTCTGAAGCCTAGCAGGAGATGGTGTCCTACCATCATCTCCTCCACTGAATCAGGAATTACTACCTCCCTTTTGAGAAGGGTAAGGAAAATTTATTCTTTCACCAGTCAGAACAGGTTTTCAGCAGGTAACTTGGTGCTGGAGCTCCCCCAGATGCAACCAGCACTGGATGTTTGTAGTACACTCAAACTTTTTATCCAGCATCAATAAACTTTTTCATGCTGCCTAAATACTGGGGCTTTCTTCCCCGTATGTGGACTGTAACACAGCACTCCGCAGGGATGTGTACATAGGTGTACCTTGGAGCTTCAGGGGTGACATGTTTTTAAGGTTGGGGCTGACACAGTTAGGAGGGGCCCAGGAGAGACTGTGGGATAAAGTAGTGATAAGGAATTTGGCAGCATAAGACAGGAGAAGGTTCATGTTTGGCTCCCAAGAGCAGATGAACTGGAAGAACCACTTCTCAGGTAGCTTTGGGGAAGGAGGGGGCAACTCAGATACCAAGTGACTCAAGAACGTGACAGCTGCCTTCAGCTACAGCTCTTGGGGTTACTCAGATTACAGGCTCCCTTTTCTCAGTGGCCACGCTGGAGAGTTATTGAGCAAACATTAAAAGCTGTGCCAAAGAATAAGGGAGAAAATGTGGCTGTTGGAATTATACACCCTGCCCAATGTGTGCAACATTAAAACTAACTGTTCAACAGAAACACCAATAATGAAGGAAAAGTGGGCAGTCAAGAGAAGAGGCCAGATCTAGTAACCAGAAACCATGAGACACTGGGGCAATGCTGCCTTGAAAATAAATAATTGACCAACCTCTCAAGGTTTCAGTTTGAGAAAACAGCTGGTCTGATGTGACTAAAGATATTCTTCATGTGCCGTAACTGCAGAGAAGATCTTTTAAGACTATTATACAAGGATTTAAATGCAATAGTAAACACTTCAATGAAAAGAGGAGATGAAGTTTGCACACAGTTAAGAAAACAAGTATATTAGGGCTCTTTCAGAAGGAAGTACTGAACGACCTAGGAAATACTAGATACTTGGAGCTGGTGTTCAGAGATTAAAGGCTATCAAACACATGAGCGAGTTTCTTTGCCTTTTGTGATCTCAACCTTTTAGCAAAGCCACTCAAACTTTTAACTCTGTAATGATAATACTGCACTTAATCTTCAGTGAGGTGAAGTTAATGACACAGCCCCCATTAGATACACCTGCTACATTGTTGAACCACAGTGCCATTGTTGATGTTCCCTCTATTCTTTAACGGGGCTGTGTTGTGGGGCTGCTGCTTCCCCCTGGATTCCTCATGTCCTGTAGGTTAGTACTGAGTTACTGAAAGGACTCATAAGAGGAAATAACTGTGAGGAGAGCCTCCCTACTAGAACAGACATACAGAGGTAGAAGGGTTAAGACAGAAGTGCTAGGACACAGGCAAGTAATGTATAAAAACAAAAGACCAAAGTTGCACATGACAATCTCTTGATATTTAATTAAGTGTTTCCCATGTTGCTAATTAAAGGCATCCCAAGCAGTCTTTGATGAGGTGAGTGTGTATGTGCAAGGATGCAGGGCCTATCAAGCACTTCCTTCAACCCTGATGTACAGATTTCCATCATACAGAGGTGTGCGGGACACTCACTGGCGAAAGGGGATACAAAGCCCCCTGTCCCATTTAGGAAGGACAAAACACAGGTGACAGATGTTGGAACCATTGTTTTGTCAATGGCTTTTTCCCTTCTGTTCTTCTGTTACAAGTGCTGCAAATAGAAAAACAAGCTGTTACTCTTCAGATACACTACTGAGCTGTAGTCTGTATCCTCCTCCCAAAACTACACATGATGGGATTTACATAAAGGGAGTTTCCAACAGGCCAGTGCAGTCTTTACAATCTTTTAAGTCTTAGTTTTTAGCTGCACAGTGCATGCTGGAAAACCCCCTTATCAACTGGAATACATCCACTAAACTTATTAAAAAGCGACACTATTTACAGCAACTTTTCTAAAACAGTTTCTTTGTTCTATAATGAATCAAATACACCCAAACTCAAGTCTTTACACAACGGCAGGCCAAAAAGAATAACATAAAATGGTAGAAAGAGTGCATAAAAAGGTGCAGATAAAGGTGAATTATTTCTGCTCTCCCTTTCTACAGTGAGTCTGAATGGTCCGACTACTCCAGAGATCAGTACTGTAACACCCACCAGACAGTTTGTTCTGATGGGTTCTGGAATTCTCTTAAATGGTTTGCCAGTATCAGAATTTCAGACAATAAGTGATTCTGTTTCAAAACAGTCATTCTGTGAATTAGGAGAAGACTAACACAGGTTAACAAGTAGAACAAAATCATAAAATCATTTAGGTTGGGAAAGACCATCAAGTTCATTGAGTCCCAATTGTTAACCCAGCACTGCCAAGTCCACCGTTAAACCATGTCCTTAACTGCCTCATCTACACCTCGTTTAAATGCCTCCAGGGCATAATTACACCGCTTTTCTGGGCAGTCTGTTCCAATGCTGGACAACCCTTTCTGTGAGGAAATGTTTCCTAATATCTAATCTAAACCTCCCCTAGCACAACCTGAGTCCATTTCCTCTTGTCCTATCACTTTTTTACTGGTGAGAAGACACTAACTCCCACCTGACTACAGCTTTCTTTCGGGTTGTTGTAGAGTGTGATAATGTCTCCCCTGGTCCTCCTTTTCTCCAGTCTAAACAGCCCCAGCTCCCTCAGCCACTCCTCATAAGACTTGTGCTCCAGACCCTTCACCAGCTTCCTTGTCCTTTCAATGTGTAACGTACTAACACTAAAATCCCTCTGTTCTGCCTGCAGTACAGCCCCTCATTGACTACAGTTTATTTCTGATTCAGCTGACAAAATCTAAAACACCACCACTTTTTCCAGTCTCTAAGAAATGCATAGTGTGGAGATTGCACAGATACCAGTCTGGCCTACTTTGGTATAAAACAAAAAAGTTAATAGCCAAAGGCAAATCTGTGTCCGTGTGTTTAACTGCAAATGCATCTTTAAACTGTTGCTGGTGTATTTCCTTGTCTGAGATTCTCCTCCCCGCCCCAAGCCAAACGGGAAGCACAAATAATTAGATTGGTGGTGTAGTTAATGACATACCCTTTAATCATCGTCATCGTCATCCTCTGGGACAAAGATATCATGTTCTTCAAGTAAGGCCGCAAAGTTCTTACTAATCTGAGTACCAACATACAGGAAAGGGATCACGACGCTGAACACTCTGAGAAGGCCGAAGGGCGTCTGTAAGGAGTCGATTGGAAAAGGTGGATCTTTACATCAGAGGAAGACGCACTTCGGCTGAACCAGCGCACTCCTAGCTCCACAGGAGCGCCGAGGGCCCGGGAAGCGGCGGGAAGAACACTGCCGTCCCCAGTGTCGGTCATGCATCCCGCTTTATGGCATTACAGTACTATAAACGCCCCCGCACCAGCGAGTGGGAAGCACGGGGCAGGGAACACCCGTAGCTTAGGGAGAGGGGTGCGCTCGCCGGTGACAAAGGGCGGGGCGCAGGCGACGCTGGCCGGGCCAACCCCGCCCGCTCGGGGCCCGTCACCCTCCCGCTGCCGAGCGCTTCCGCACGCCCGCCCGCGCCGCCCGCTCATTGGCCCACACGCTGTCCCTCAGCCCCATCGCCCCGCCCACAGCAGCTGCGCCCGCACGGATTGGCCGCCGCTGCCGCCGTCCCCGCCCGCTC
>VZTX01001956.1:0-14079 GCA_013400915.1 Pardalotus punctatus | reverse complement strand
GATGGATGGATGGGGGATGGACAGACGGACAGACAGACACTAGTGAAGAATATCTGGGCTCCTGAGGCTGGAGATGAGAGAAGGAAGGGGTTGGTTCCAGCCCAGGAATTCGCACGAGGAGCTGGCAGGGAATGTGCCCTCTCTGTCTTGCCCTGCGCCCCAGCCCTGGGAGCAGCACTGAGCGAGTGGGTGCTGCTCTGCCTCTTTCCAGCTCTCACGGAAAAGGAGAGACCGAGCTGGAGAGACAGCATGAGGTGAGAATGGATCAGAGAGAAAAATAAGGGAGGAAGGATGAAAACAGAGCCTCAGCATGACCCGGTGTTGGGAGAGCATCAGCTCCAAGCACAGCCCCCATGTTTGTAACCTGCCCTTGGCACTTGATTTGACGTCCAGCAGCACATGGACTTGTCAGAGGTGACTCCAGACCACCAGGAGCCTTCATCCAGAGCTCACACAGTGGAAACTCTCCCATTAACAACCCCTCCCTGACAGCTCCTCTCCTTTTCCTCCTTATCTCACCTCTGGGTCACGGCCAGCACTCGGCTGGAATCACCTGGGGCTGCTGCTGCACCAGCTCTGACCTCTGCTGAGAATGTTTTCGGGGCAGGGTGACTGCCAGGGAGTCCTGGCTGAGCAGCAGGAGCTGCACACCCTGGGTGCCTTCTCCCTGCAGGGTTGTTCGGGGCTGTTACAGTGAATTTCCTCCATGATTTATGGGCAGGGAAAGCCATTTGTAATTTAAAACTGCTTTTAGCTCCTTTCGGTGTGCATGTGTCTGCGTGTATGTCATATATAGATAATATAAACCTTTGCAAAAATCAAACCCAGCCAAAAGGGGAGGGGCAGGAGTGTTTGCCAGGCTTGGGAATGTGCAGCAAGTTCCACAATTCCCACGGCATTTCCAGAGCATTTGGCCACAAAAGCTCTGGATTGAATCGCTTCGCATCCCTCTCTGTCCCCCTGTGACTCCTCCTCGCATCACAAAGCTCGGGAGCACCATTTGGAGTTTCAAAAGGAGCGTTTTTGTGAGTGAGATGATCAGCCACAGTCCCTCCATGTAATCCCTGCACCTCCAGAGTGGGGCACAAAGCCACGTCCAGATAATCCCCCCGGGATGGGAGAGGAAGGAAGGATGATGCCAAGAGCAGGAACACATCTGTGTTCTTACAACTGGGGCCTCGTTAGGCCGAGTTCCAGGTAATGAACTCCAGGAATGAGTCCCTACACGTGTGACATGTCCCAATAATGGTGGCACAGAGGTGACCCCGCAATGGGAAGCCCCTGAGCCCCGAGCCCTGCAGAGGGGACAGTGTGGGTGACACACCTCACCCACGGGACTGCCATCTCCTCCAGCACCTGAGAACGGCTCTTAACCACAGCTTTACATCCTTCTGGGAGGTGAAATCCCTTCCCAGCCTGTAAACACCTCCAGGCTGCCGCACTGAGCTGTGCCTTGTGCTCAGGGTACCTGAGGGGAGCGACAGGAGCTGCTCTGGGGTCTGGGCTGCTCCTGCATTTCACACACAGAGCCCCTGCATCAAACAAACCCCAAAAACTGGGAGAAATCCCAGGAATTCTTAAATCCCCTGTTTCCTCATTGCTGTGGAGGAAGCGTGTGCTGTGTGGGGAAAGGTGAGCAAGAGCAGGGCCATGCCTGTGTGCGAGGGCGCACAAACACACACCTGAGCACCCTTCCGACCTCACACCACGGGCACGAGTCGATCTGCTGATAAAAACACACTCAGAGCCACCTTGCTGAAACAAACAGAAGCAGCAAACTTCCATCCTCAGGATCTAAACTTGCTCCACACCTCCGTTTAAAACTGAGGTTCCCCTTTCTCCAAAACCCACTCCAGAAAAAAGCAGCTGCTCCTGTTGAACGTCTTTGGAGAGTCCTGCTCCCTCCAGACAGAGGAATCTCCCGTGCTGACACACATCCACACCCGTTTATCCCCGCTCTGAGCACCTCCAAAGGGAGCCATCCCTCTCCCCAGAGCACTCTGCTGCAGTCAGTGCTGATAGGCAATGTAATAATGTCTTTTATTGGGTCAATACATCAGCTGGAAAACATCAGCCATCTCTTTCTGCAGGTGATGGCCGAAGAGTGACCCGTGTGAGGGGACTGGCCGGGCTAGTCCAGCTCTTGGTCCGGCCCTACAGGCCAGAGGGAGTGCTTTCCTCTCTTCCAACAGGGAGCAGGGAGTGCTTTCCTCTCTTCCAACAGGTAGCAAGCAGGGTGTGTTTACCTCTCTTCATTTGTTTCTGGGTGCTTTATTGCGTTTCCTGTTCTCTGAGCAGCCTCAATAAAACATCTTTCTGAAGGGTTCTGTGTTGTGCAGTAAATATCCTCCTTCAGCTGCCAGCTTAGATAGGGATCAATCAATCAGGGAAGTCCCTGGGGACGCCGGGGTGCATCACTCAAGGTTAGGGACCAGACAGGCAGGTGACAGCAGAAGGATTGCAGTGCTCCTGCCAGGAATTAACCCCCCACCCATCCCCCTGCTTGCCAAAGGAATAGTGAAAAGAAAGGATGATGGAGAATCCTCCAAAGACGGGAAAGGTTTTGTGTCCCATCCTCAGCAGTGTTTCTTTAAACAGCCTGGAGGGAGAGCGGCATCCCCGAGATCAGCCATCTGGGTGGCTTGGTGTGGCCACAGCAGGATGTCCTGGCCAGGGGACAACGAGATCTCATCATGGATTGAGGGGAACCAAACCTGCAAGGACTTGGGAACCTTCCCGTGGCGAGGTGGGTCAGGACCAGGTGGAAAAATCTCAGTGGGAAAGGATTGGTGGTGGCTTCGTGCTGCCAGCACTGCATGAAACATCTTTTCTGGCTGGGAAATCCACAGTTTGGTGGTGCAGGAGTGAACCCAGCCTGGCTCAGGTCAGTGTCAGAGCAGGTGACAAGGAATCTGTCCCCACAGAAAGAATTTCCTGACAAAGCCTTGACGACAAGGCTTTCCTGCTGCCTGTGCTTCCCAGCTTTGCAGGCATCTCTGGCATTAACTCTTCAGTGCCTTCCAGAAAGCAAAGAGGAGTCCAAAGGATGAATTTATTGCTCTATTATTAACTCATTAAAATGTCAATATCAGCCTTGGGTGGAATTGGAGTGGGGAATGCTCTTCCTGCACGAAGCTGCAACCGTAAGTAACAATGAACTTTTAATCGGTCCATTACAAGGTCGGAGCTCGGCCACCACGCTGGGAGAGTTCCCTAAGCAGTTAATCCACTTAGAGCCCGGATCTTTGGAGAGGGTGTAAGTGGTGTGGTTGTTGTCTGAGCTGCATTTGAGAGTCATTAAAGGGCTGCTTTTTGCAGGAAGAGTCTTGTTTTAACAGCATCAGCTCCCGGCTCCACCAGGAATTACCCTTCACTGAAGCTACAGTTATAGATTTCATCTCATGGGTTCTGTGGATAATAAATGACAGCTCTCAGACATCCTAGAGAAGGGTTTTCAGCTGGAGTGTGGGAGCAGAGAATCCAGCCAGGCTCGGGAGGGAATCAAACCCCAGCTCTCTGCAGACAGCTCGTCTCCAGCTGGACAGGGAACGTTGGCAGGATGGGTTTCCCAATTTCCTAATTTGGGATTTGCAGAAGGCTCGTCCTAAGGGGGAAGGTGTCACAGTTTAGTTACAGAAACCCCAGAGCAGACAGCGCCAGCCCAGTTCCGTCCCCTGATCAGTTCACAGGGTGAGACAAGGACTGATTCAGAAGGATGTGGGATTGGAGGGGGAGGCTGCAGGGATGACAGGAAGGCGAGGTCCTGTCCTGCACAGTGGGGATCGTTACCAGAGGATAAGAATGGCCATTCATTAATTCATGTGTGTTTTAAGGCCTCTCAGTGGTCAGAAACACTAAAGAGATGCTACAGAGAGAGAGCCTGAGTGAAACCTCAAAGCCAGCAGAGTGGTTTGGCTTCCTTCCCGTCTGCTCTCCCTGCCTTTCCCTCTGGTGGATCTATGTGGGGATGTGGTGCCCTGCACCTTCCAAAAATTATTATATCAGCTGCAGGGACCCTCTAAATCCTTCCCTGAACTGAAAGTCTCCAAATTTCTTTTCCCAAAGCAGACAATCACTGCTCAGCCTCACCTCCCACCCCCAGACCCATCTGCATCCGAAGCAGCTTTGACTCAGCCCCAGCCCAGGTCAGAGCCCTGCAAACAGAGGGGTCTTTGTGCCCAGGCTCTGACCTTTGGCTCGGCTCCTGATCTCAGCAGATTGGATGTGTCCAGCTGTTTGTCTTGTTGGGAAGAAACACAGCAGAGGGAGCTGAACAGAGCAAGGATCTATTCTTGGCTCCGTCTCAGACTTCCTTCCTGACCCTCGGCAGAGTGACCTGCTCTGGCTGCTCCCGGGGCTGGGTCCTGCTGCACGGGAAATCCACTGGAGGTGCTCATAGCAGGAGGAGGATCAAAAATTTCACATGACAAGTGTTGCACTTGAGCCTAAATCCAGGACTGGACTTTGCAGAATCTCAGATGGCCAAGAGCTGTGAGGAAATGAGGAATTACGCAGATTTACTGCCCCACCTTCTTCATCTCCCGGACCTTTCCCATCTCCACACCCCAGCCCTTCCCAGCACAGCTTCCTCCTCCTCGGGGCAGGTTAAACACAGACCCCACATCTGCCCCTTCCTCCTCATCTCTGGGGACGTTGGCCTTACTGATGCCCCTCCACCTATTGCTCCTGCCCGCCTCAAACCTGGAAAAGAGGCAGAATTCCAGCAGTTCTCGAGTTTCAGACTGCTGAACCCAACCTAGAGACAGCCTGGGTCCACAGGCCACATTCTGGGATAGTTCGGGTGTTATGCCCAAGAACTTGTTGTGGGCAAAACCCGACCACACCAAATTGAGGAAAAAATAACGGGGTTTAAGGAGTGGGGCTGTGGCGCTCCCCATGCCAGAAAATGCAGGTGGCCATCCCCACCCCAAGGAGGTCCTGAAAGGATGGGAGGGGTCTGGGAACAGCTCCCCAGAGAAGTTTTGGAGTCTCCTTCCCTGGAGAGATTCCAAAGTTGTGTGGACACAGCCCTGAGCAGCTGCTGGAGCAGGGGGGGTTGGACACGGTGACCTCCAATGGTTCCTCCCAACCTTCCCCGTTCTGTGGTTCTGGGATATCCATCCCAATCCTAATGCAGACGACTGGGAAAAAATATCAACTGGCATTATACATGGGAAGATCACATTTCCTACACCCAGGCTTCAGTCAGACAACCACAGGAAACCATGGATCCTATCCCTGGAAAAAAAATTGCCATGAGGGCAGGAAAACCCCACAGAGCAGTCGATGTTCTCCTGCCTCCCTGCCCTCAGGAGATCAGCTCCATCATCATTCCCACATCCATTTTCCATGGAGATGATCCCCCACAGCTCCATTCCAGACCGTTCCATGGCAGGGAGAGCAAAGGGGGACAGAGCTGATCATCCCAGGGGAATGCACGGAGCTCCAGGCAGGGTCTGACCCCACCCTCGAGCCCACAAAGGTCAAACCCCAAACTCTTAGAACTCATTTAAAGTCCAGATGCAAGATTAATTTGACTGACAAAGGACTAATTGGTTTCAGGACTAATTAAGTACATATACTTGTCTTTGCTTAATCAGTGAAATTTCCAGTGGCATTAAAATG
Source organism: Pardalotus punctatus (assembly GCA_013400915.1). Lineage (NCBI taxonomy): Eukaryota > Metazoa > Chordata > Aves > Passeriformes > Pardalotidae > Pardalotus > Pardalotus punctatus. Next base: position 8,454 of record VZTX01001956.1, on the reverse strand, counting down.
TCCAGGAATACAAATCCCAGGAGATTTAAAGCAAATAGTTAAAATCAACTTAGATCCAATTATCATATAAATCACTAATGACCTGGGTAAATTGGAAGCTCTTTGGCTCAGCCTCTAGGGAAGAATAAACCTGATAAAAATGAACATGGTACCTGGATTAATGCACAGGCTCGGGGGAATTCATGGCAAATATTCCAGGAGGACTTTCTCGCTGTTTCATTGGAAAATGCCAGATTTCTAAATAAACAGTTTCCACAGGAAGATTTGGGTGAAACTTTCAGCAGGAACTTTGTGTTTAGCACCCAAAGCTAAAATCACTCAGGAATTGCCATCTACCCATTGCTGGGCATTTTCCTCATGGATATTTTTCCTGGAGGGCAATTAGTAATTTCCATCCTGTCTTCCCACCCTCTGCTTTTCATCTTGCTCATGGTCACAGTCTCATATCCCATTTATTAAAAAAAAAAAAAAATAAAGAAATAAAAAAGTGATTAAAGATTTTGGGTTCAGGCTTAGATTAATTTTTTCATCCACACCCATTTTTAGGTGCAGCTACAGCTGGTTCCCAGAAGATCCAGTCTCTACTAATGACCTAAGGTGTTTCATCTTGACCTGTTTATTTTGTTTATTCCAACTTTATTCTCCATCCCTGGGAATCCTTGGAAAAAGCTGTACATGAATGGGGAAAAAAAAAAGATTAAATACGTGAATAATCTATGAAATACAGCTTTTACACATCCAGTAATCACAAACCCCAGGGTTTGCCAAATTGCAATGCACTTTAGGAAGTGCTGCCAACAAATGGCATTCAAATCCTGCCTCTCCTGACTCCAGAGTTCAGCCAGGAACCGCTCCCAGTCAGAATCTCTCCCATTCCAGCAATGTTTGTTTTATTTGTGATTTCTTAATGCCCCACAGAGGAGTTAATCTGAGTGCAGAGAGGCACAAACGGGATAAAGACTTAACAGGCAAGTAATAAATATTTTTGGGCATTTCCACAGTGCTTGAGGGGCACTTCTTATTTGCTTTGAAAGAAAAAAAGGCTTCATAAATAGGCAAAGCAGAAAACAAAAGAATTCCAAATTCCTCCTCTTCCCCCTCAGAGGTCTCCAAAACTCCCCAAGATGGACTGAGCACCAACCCCTCCATCTGCAGGACCCCCTGGACCAGCCTGGAGCTGGTGCTGCTTCCAAAGGTTGGGGAAGAACCCACCAGGGCTGCAGGACAATTCCCAAAGGACAATTCCCACCCGGCCCCGGGATGAGATGTGACCCTGACAGAGGAGCTGGATCCCCCTGATGTTACTCCAGAGGAACTCCATGCCTGAAAGTCACTTCCTGCTTTTTATTCCACGCCATCCCTGTGTTACAGAAGTGTCCGACCTCATTTTATATTCATTTATGGCCTCATTTTATGGCTCTGTGCCCAACCCCATAGACAGGCGCCGTGTGCTGAGCTTGCCCATCCCGATATTCCTCACACTGGACAATTCCAAGCTGGGCTAAGCCAGTCCACGTCCACTCAGCTTGGCCCTGGGTCTGAATTTCAGAGCTAAAAATATCTTTACATCTTTACGGAGCAGGCAGGGAGGGATGTCCAAGCGGAAAACCACATCCTGCCTCACGTGACAAGTCACATTTGGCCTGGAGAAGTGGCTTTTCTCTGGGGAGTCAAGTCTTCATCTGCAGTCAGTTCATGAGATAAAAATAGGTCAGATCTCGTTTCCCCTCAGGGTTCTGGGTTCGGTTTTTTTTTTTTTTTTTTTCCTCTTTTTGCCGGAAAACCCGCCCTGATATCCCAGGGAGCTGAATCTGGGATTTCCCTGCATGTCCTGCAGGATCAGCAGCCACCTGCACACCCACCTGTGGCTGCCGGCTGGCTTGTCCCCAAAATTGTGTGTTTGGGGTGGAGAGGCTGGGATTTGCTGCAATCCACCCAAAAACCCCAAAATTTCCAGGGGAGCATCCACAGCCAGGGCAGCTGGGCACCGACAGAGCAACCCCACGGTCAACGGGATGCTGAAATTCCCGGTCTCTGGGGAGTGTAAATGTTGGCAAACACGGATGTGGCTGTTGCTAAGCTACGTGGAGCTGATGGGTGGCACAGGGGGAGCCCAGATCCCGAATCCATGGGGTGAGGAAAGGGGTTTGTGCACAGGGAACCGCAGGAAACGCCGTTCCCTGCACAGCCAAGGCTGCAAACGCGGCTGCTGGGATAAAATCCAGGGATAACCCGGGGCGGGGTGGCGTGGAAAGCACACAAGGATGCTTGAGGATGTGACTTTTAAGCTCATGGAGGCTTTAAAGAGCTTAGCCCCTCGCTGTAAAAAATAAAATCAAATGTTGGTTGTTACGTAACTCCCAACCCCTTTAAAGTTTCCAGCACATCCCTTGAAAGTTTAAAAAAAAAAAAAAAAGGGGGGGGGGAAGATTTTAATCTGGAAAACCCCTCAACCATCAAAGCAGCCAAAAAAAAAAACCAACAAACAGCATTTCAAGCAGAGCAAATAAAACCCAAAACCCACAGCCTGAGCAGGGGGAAGCTGCAGCACAGCTGGGATGGGACCCTGCACCTCCCACCCTCACCGGGGTCTCCCCAAAAGTCAGAGTTTCCCAGAGTCAGGGCAGAACCCTGGGGGCTTTTCCTTAACTTTTCCTTGACTTTTCCTTGACTTTTCCATCCCCACCACTGCTGTTTAATGACTAAATAGCCCTAAAATGAATCAATAGCCCTAAAAAAACCTTCCCAGGTTTTAGGAGGGAAAGAGGTGCCTCAAAATTACCGTTTAAGTGGGAGGATTGATTCTTCCTCCGGCACCCCAGTTCACAAATCTGACTTTTTTTTCGCTCTGCCAGGTCATGGCCTTACAGATGTCCCCAGGGTCACAGCACCTGTCCCATGACCCAAGGCACAGAGCCCAGGGTGTTCCAGCTGCAGCCCGAGAAGGTTTCCCAGCATCCCAGCGCTTTTGATTTTCCATTTTGATTTTTCATTTTGATTTTCCATTTTGATTTTTCATTTTGATTTTCCATTTTGATTTTCCATTTTGATTTTCCATTTCCCAGCGCCCCTGGAATTGATTTTCCTGGGAATTGGTGGCTTTGGGTGCTCCATAAACCCACACCATCTCCTGGCAGGTGCTTTTAAGAGCTGGGCTTGGTGCCCAAGGAAGAGATGGCACATTGGCCTGGCCGGGGAAGGGTTATCGAGATAAAAAACCCCTCGCAGGGGATTTTGGGGGGAATTTCTCCACAGAGAAAGTTTTTATGTTTTTACAACCATCAAAGCAGCCAACCAGAGCAGCACAGCCCTGTGAGCAGGGACAGCCCGAGCGCTCCTCAGCAGAGAAGGAGAAGCAGAAGGAGGAATTGTCCCTGGATAATTCAGCTCCCGGCTCTCCTGTACAAACCCCTCTGGGCTGGATCCAGGGGAACCTCTGGGTCTTTTCCAGTCCAAATTCCATGATTCTGTTGTCCTGAGGTGGGGCTGAGCCTCCTGCTCCTGCCAGGCTGCTCTGGGACAGACAAAACCCAGCACCCAACAAGCCCCAAGTGCTCCAGGTTCTCCCTGTCCAGACTTTTTGTGAATGAATTAAAAACCAGAACTCATGGGAGCAAACTGCTGTCTCCAGCAACAAGCAGGGATCAGCAGGAAGGCTGAGGATGGGATTTTTTTCCCGAACAAATTCCCTTCAGCACAAAGGCCGATGCTCCCCTTGCTTTTTTCCCGTGTTTGATGGAGACGGGGACAAACAGAGAGCACAACCTGCAGCAACAGAGAGAACTGAGGGGAAAAAGATCAATCCCCCCGTGCCCAGGATGCAAAGGCTCCATCCAGAGATGCCCTGCACCATCCACACCCTCCAGGGATCTCACCCACCTTCCCCATGGGAGAAGAGCATTCCCAGCCCTGGATGATGAGCTGAGCTCAGCGCTCAGCACAGGGAACAGAAAGTTGGGTTTAATGTCCTGAAAGCCATTTTAACGTCCCGAATGTCATTTTTCTGTCCCTGTTTCACCAGCCTGTGGTGAAGAGTTCCCAGCAGCAGCAGCTCCAGCCCCACCATGGCCTGGCCCAGCCACAATTCCATGAAGGAGCAGCCAAGGGGGAATGAGGACAAAGCACAGGGAGGGTTTGACGGACGACAGGCAGAGCCTCTTCCCAGCCCAGCCGCTCATCCAGCACCCAAACGGGAACACAAATCAGTGCAAAGAGTCTGAACTCCAGAAAGAGAGGGAAAATCAGCACATCCATCGCACTGTCCCCCACATCCCAGTGCTGGCAGCGGTTTGGAGCGATGGAGCGGCTGATTAATGCAGACTGGGACGGGCAGGCACAGGATGGGAGGGCTCTGCTCCTTCCCCAGGAGGAAAATACTTCCCAGCCACCATCAGCATTCTCGCTGGGAGACATCAATTTTTCCTTCAAAGAAAGGATTTATCCCCACTTTAAGGGAGGGACGCTGAGGGGCAAAGTTCTGTCCCAAAGCTGAGCTTTGGAGAGGAAGATTAAATTTGGCTTAGGAAAGATCTTGGGAATTGGGAATTGCTGGCTGGGAGGGTGGGGAGGGGCTGGGCTGGAATTCCCAGAGCAGCTGGGGCTGCCCCTGGATCCCTGGAGTGTCCTTGGAAGGGTTTTGGAGCAGCCTGGGACAGTGGGAGCTGTCCCTGCCATGGCAGGGGGATGAAAAAAGACGATTTTAGGGTCCCTTCCAGCCCAACCCATTCCAGGATTCCCTGAAGGATTTGGGGTGGTTTTTCAGCCCTGCCCTGTACCCACTGAACCGAACTCCCTTGGCCAAAAAAAAGCCCCACATTTGGAAGCTGCAGCTTTGGTTCTGAGCTCCCTCTGAGCCCGGAACAGCCTCACTTTTTGTTCTGCCCAAATCCACGATGGAAAANTTTGGAGCAGCCTGGGACAGTGGGAGCTGTCCCTGCCATGGCAGGGTGGAACTGGGTGAATTTTAAAGCCCCTTCCCACCCAAAGCATTCCAGGATTCCACACATGGAGCTGCAGAGGGATAAGAAGCCAGACCACAGCCACTGGTTTTTAGCTCTGGGACACAGAAGAGGCTCTCAGGGACCTTCTGTCCCTCTCTGTGTCCCCACTTCATCAAGGACTTTACAGCCTCGAGTTATCAGGCTCTGTCACACATCAATTCTTTTCTCTGCCCAGTGATTCCTCAGGATCGTTTGGGAGGAGTCCTGGGCATGCAAACGAATCTTCAGTGGATTCCAGAGAGCTTGGCTGGTCGGTTTGATCTGACACTTTGGCAATTCCAAAGGGAGAAGTTGTCTTCTCCCCAGCCTGGATGTCTGGAACACCACGGGGCTCTACAGCCTGCACCTCTTCCTACCGTAGATTCCAAATAATCCACCCTAATAAAAAACAACCGCTGCACCAGTTTATTAAGCTGATTAACATCATGGCTATCAGACTGCTCTAAGAGTCCCAAAGAGCCTAAGAACAAGGAATAAATATATAAAAATCGTATTTAATGGGGAGGTTCTTCATAGCAGGAGTCATTTAGTGAGATTTCCTGCCTCGCAGAAGTCGTTGGAGCCTTGCAGAGTCTCCTGCAGAAATTGAGTCCTCAGACCCTGCTGGGCACTGCCAGCCTGCCCAGCTTTGTCACGGCTGGGGCCTGACTTTGCCCAGGATAATGCACAAGGGCACGGCTGGATTCATCACAGAATCATGGAATGGTTTGGGTTGGGAGAGACCTCAAAGCCCACCCAGTGCCACCCCTGCCATGGCAGGGACACCTTCACTGTCCCAGGCTGCTCCAAGCCCTGTCCAGCCTGGCCTTGGACATTCCAGGGATCCAAGGGCAGCCACAGCAGATAAATCCATCACTCCCTTTTCCTAAAAACAGGATGCAGCTCTTCTTCCGGACTTCTCCAGCCCGGGGAGTGAGTGCAGGGTTTTTTGGACCAATGTTGATGTGAAAACAGAAGGTTTGGGAAATGGACTCATCAAGGACACTGTAAACTCTTGGATTTAGGGAGCAGGTTTTGTGCCAGTCCACGTGGTGCCAACCACGAAAGCGTGACCAGAGATGCTTCAACGATCAAATAATTCCCTTTTAATGGGCAAAATGGGAGCTGGTGCAGTGGCCAAACATCTGCCAGGAAGGGGTGAGGTGAAGTTCATCCTGTCTCAGGTGGGAAAGGATCTTCTGGAGCTGTCTGGAAGCACACAGGGGCTCCATCCAAAACCCCCAAAGCCTTTTCTGTGGCATCTCCTTGTGAAACCTCCCCCTCACCAGCCCCCCCAGGCCAAGGGCTCTCCTTCTGCCACAGAAAATTCCCCCAGGCCGCCAGAATTGCAAGTTACAGCAGTTCTGGATGCAAAGAAAAGGAGATTCTGTTATTTTACTGGACTGTTTGAAGCTGCAGGGAGCTCTGAAATCCGTAACACAGGGCTGTGCTCTTGTTCTCACACGAACACGCAGCCAAAGCAGCGTCCGTCTGTCCCCAGCATGCCCAGGCTCACCTGCTGAAATTCCCTTTTCACCAGCTCAGAGCCAATAAGGAAAATCAGTGAACACCAAACCAGTGCACGCCAGCTACCCCAAAACTCTTCCTGAGCACCCCACGCTGCCCCACCTCAAAATCTGACCCCGATCCCGCTAACCCCAGCCTTCCTTTGCTCCACATCTTCAGCACAGAAGCCCCCAGTATCGTGATTTTCTCTGTATCTTTAGTCTTAAATCCCTTTTCCCCCTCAGGAACGCTCAGAAAATGACTGGGACAAATATTTGCCTTTTTAATCAGAGCACACAGGAGGATCCAGGGCTGGGGAGAGCCCAGCAGCTGTGGGCAGATGTGTCCTCAGGTCAGCCCCCGGTGCCATTCCCACCGCTGCAGAGAGCACAGCTCCATCCCTTCCAGCAAACCAGGCAAGGGCAGGGCACGGAGCGCACTCAGATCACACTCAGCTCACACTCACACATCCTGTTAAGCTCTGGCAGCTCTGTCCCAGCCTCAGAACACCCTGAGCAGCCTCCCAGCCACTGGCCAGAGCTGGGAGGTCTCAGCTGGGCTAAAGGACCCTCAGTGGTGCAGCGGTTTGGGTTGGAAGGGGTTAAAGCTCATCTTGTTCCAATACATCTTCCACAGGTTGCTCCCAGCCCCATCCAATGTGGCCTTCCCAAATCACAGCCTGGGTTTGGTCACCCCGTTCTGGAAAATGAGGACATTTCATCCTGGGGACACAACTCAGCTGGTGAGGGATCTCTTTGCCGTTTTATTTGTGGTGGACACACAGCCCTGGGCTCTGCTGCACTCTCTGCTCTGAAAATGCCACCTCTCCCCACGCTCCAGGGGTGGAAGTTGTTTGAGCAGAGAAGGGGGCAGAGAGGGCTGAAGGAGGAATTCTGTGTGGAAAAAGCTGCCCCCAGGCAGCTCCAAAAGCTGGGAACATCCTGGCCCTTGAGTGCCACCCTCCTGCCCTGCCCAGGGATCAGCTGGTGCCACACAGCTCTGGCCGAGGGAAAAGCCCCCCTCACCCTCAGGAGAGGTTTGGGAGAACCAATCCCAAACTTCAGTGCCTGATGTGACCAATCCCCCCCAGCCCCGCACCCCAAACCTCAGTGCCCGATGTTTTGACATGTTTCATTTAGAGCTGGGAAGGAAGAGGAGGCCCCTTCCCATCCCAGGGGGAATGGCTGGGATGGGAGCCCCCCCAGCTGGAGGTGTGGGGTGTGGGGGGAGCCTGGAGGGAGATCCCGGCTCTCCCATCCCCTCCTGCCATCCAAGCTGGGGGAAAGACCGGGAAAAAGAACGTGCTGAGCGATTTTCAGTGTGCTGTCACCATGGAAACGCCTTCCCCTGCATCCCAGGGATGCTCATGGAATGGGGTGGGAGAGCCCCAGGGAAGGGAGTGGGGCAGGGGAAGCACGAAAGGGCTGTCCCTGGTCCCCAAGAGCAGGACAGGGTCGGTCTGCACAGCTCAGCCGTGGGGAATGGCAAATGGACCCCTGCCTCAGCCCTGGCACTGCCCGGGAGGGCTGGGCACCCTCCGAGGAGCCGGCAAGGACATCCTGGGAGGAACGGGGCCAGTCAGGGGCGTTATCAGCTGATAAAGGGTCAGAAGGAAACTCCCTCTGGCCCCATACTCCGGAGCTTCCCACCGTGGGGAATCTGCTCCTGGACACAAAACCAGGAGAGCAGGACACTGAAAATATTCCAAGAGAATGCCCTGCACTGCCCCCTGCCCCAGCTGTCCTCAGGCGTCTGCCCACCCTGGTGCCTCCTGAGGACCCTTCTGCCCACCCTGGTGCCTCCTGAGGACCCTTCTGCCCACCCTGGTGCCTTCTGAGGACCCTTCTGCCCACCCTGGTGCCTCCTGAGGACCCTTCTGCCCGCCCCATGCTCGAGCCAAAACTCTCCTGGGCACAGGAAAACACCCCAAACTCACGGGTTGGTCACAGGGAGCTGTGGAAATCCCTCT
>VZTX01001949.1:0-36539 GCA_013400915.1 Pardalotus punctatus | reverse complement strand
AGGGCGGAGGTATGGAGGGAGGGAGGATGGATGAAGGGATGGATGATGGAGGGATGGATAGATGGAGGGATGGATGGATGGATGGAGGGATGGATGGATGATGGATGATGGATGGATGTGCCCATTCCCTCTTTCTCCTTGGCACATGGAATGCAGCTCCCAGGCAGCCTGGCTATGGCACAGCTGGCTCCTGGCAGGGACCTCCATCCTTCCCAGGGGGAAGGCAAGGCCTCAGGCTGTGGAGCAGCTCAGGCTCCTTCTGTTGCCTCTTCCATGTGCCCAAGAGATGGCATTTGGTGCTCTCCTCTGGGGAAGGACACCCCGATGCTGTGAAACCAAGGCATTCCTCTGAGGTGACATCAGCTCCTGTGCCTGCAGCCACTCGCTCTCCCCTCAGCCCAGTCAGGCTGAGGCTGCTGACTCCTTCCAGCCTTTGGCACAACCTCCTGAGCCAAGTTCTGCAGGAGCCTGCGTGCCCAGCGGGCCCCAGGCAGCACCACTTCCCACACGTGTTCAGGGCAAGGCATTTCTGATCCGAAACGAGGTCCTGGGGAACTCCTGCTGCAGTGCAGGCTTTGGGCCTGGAGTGCCCTGGTGTTCTCACCTGGCACTGAATCCAAGCAGGTGAGCAGAGGGAGTGATCTTGTTGCCTTTTGGTTGGTTTTAGAATTATGAGGTTATAGGGGCCAAAAGGGGGGGTTTTTTGGTATTTTAATAAGATTTTAGGTGCATAGCTTTTTAAAAGTGGAACACGCTGAGATGTACACTTCGTATAATGTGTATGCAATTTTTATAGACTTTATAAATTGGCATATTTGTTTAGATTTTTTTAATAAGAAACTTCATAAATGAAGTGATGTTTCCCTATTTTAAAGAAACTTCTCTCAAATGAGGCTAGAGTTCAATTTACAAAATATGTTTCAGAAAGGAATTTTCAACCATGGTTAAAATTTCAAGTTTTGAGATAGTATAGGGCTCTTTGTCTTTTTACTGTGAATGTTTGGTTTTTCTGCCTTGCAGAACTCCAAAACTAAGCTAGAATGTCAGACTACAAAAATTACAAGTGTGTAGGCTAAGGGTATAAAGAATGTATAAAGAGTACAGAATATATATATAAAAGGGTAAATAAAAAAGAAAAGGCAAAAATCATCAGGCCTCAATCTCAGACCTTGAATGTCCACCCTGGTGATGGAGAAGTGTTGTCCCTCCTCCCAGAATCAGAACCTTCCCCCCACCCCTATCAAAGCAGGGAAATAGGGCCAGGAGGCAGAAATGATTTATCCCAAATCCCAAATCCCAGCTGCAGCTTCTCAGAGAGGGGACCGTGGACCCAGATTAGGTTCTCCTGCTGCCTGGCTGCATTTCTCACACTCATCACAAAACCAGCAGAATTCCTGCAAGTCTGATCCTGACCTCTCCAGAGTCCGTGGATGCCAACAAACTTGTGGCTGCCAAACCGTGTTTCGAGTCACTGAGAGGCAGGAGGTGGAGGGAAAGCGTGTCACAAGCTGTCCCTGAGTGTCACTAGGCAGGCCCTGGCTGGGTCTAGGACAGGATATTACCTTGCTGCTTCCCTCTGGGAACAAGGAGGGGCTGGGGATTGTGGACATCTCTTTTCTGGGGTTTATTGCCCTCTTGATATGCTGAAGGCATCTGGGACCTGGCAACAAGGGGCAGAGCTGTTTGCTGTGGGCTTCCTGCCCCCAGTCCTTTGATCTGCCCCCTTTATTCAGTGTCCCTGCCTCCAGGCTCACTTATTTCCATTCCCTGAGCTTTTGGCAGGATTTTTGGCAGGACTGAGGCCTTTCCTGTGCTCCCTGTTCCTTCGTGGCTTGGCCCCTGGTATTTGTGGGGCTCCCAGAAGGGTGCAGTGCCCCAGGACTCCTGATCCTCCCCCACTCCGAGTGGGTGGAGTGCTGCTGGCTGGGATGGGATGGGAACGGGCAGGGCATGGAGCAGGGAAATGTTCCTGCCTGCCTGGGAGAGCCAGGGAACAGCTCAGAGGAAAAACTGAGGTTGTTTTATTTGGTACGGGGAAGTTGGCAGGGCCTCGGAGCAGCTCGGAGGAGCAGAGCTGATCCTGTCCTGGTTAAAAGACAAGTCTGGGAGTGCAAAGCAACTCCAAATTGCAGGTTTGGGAGGAATTTTGTGCCTCCTTTCACATCTGTGCAATGGGAACCAGTGAGAACTACCTAGAGTGCTCTGTGAGTATCTGAGCATGAGCTGGAAGTTCTATTGTAAGGATTTAGGAGCACTTCAAGGTTCAGAGTGCTCTTACAAATCCTTTAAAAACAGAAAAGCATCTTTATGTCTTCCTATGTCACTCCCCTGGAGCTAGAAACAGAGTCCTGTGTGTTTCTGGAAGACCAAAGAACAGTGGAATTCTGCCCAAAATGGGCTTGGAGGGCCACACATGTTGGAAGGGTCAAGTGGCAGAGGAGCTGGGGGCACTGCCCAGCATCACAAGAGGTATTTGTGCCTGGCATTTGGGGTCTGGGACTCAAAGGTAGCACGAGCCTTGAAGAGAAGCCTCTGTGCAGGGGCAGGGAGAGGTGAGGTAGCACAAGAGGGCTCTGAATGCTGAATGTCACCGAACAACGGAGCTCTGTGAAACCCTGCAGGCAGTGACCTCAGCTGGGACAAGTCCAGCTGGCTCAGCAGGGCTGGGCAGTTCCCAGTTGCTGCCCCTTCTTCCTGGCCACTGGGCACCAGCAGAGAGCAGGGAGAAATGGGGTCCTTCACACTCTGGGCTGCTTCTCATCTGGGAATTTAGTGGTTTGGTTTTGCTGGTAGGTGATTTCCACAGGGATTTCCACACCTTGGTGACTTCAGGTGTCAGTGGTGCTTCCAGCTGCATCTCCCATGCAGAAGGGCTGGGACTGCAGGTGTTCCCTGTCCTGGGTGTTGATGTCAGCAGTGATTTCTGGCCCCTGTTCCTCCTCCAGATGTCATCCAAGTCAACCGGCTCCACGCCACAGACGTCACCTCGAGCAGCTTCCGCCTGGTGTGGCCCCAACTCCTCTCCCAGGAAACTGGCTACTACACCCTGGAATATGCCCCAGCAGCTGATCTGGCAAGGAAGAGGACACAGCAGGTGGCTGGGGCTCACACCAGCCTCGTGCTAAGCGGCCTTGCACCAGAAACCACTTACGAGGTGGCTCTGATTCCTGAATCCAACGTGCACTACTTCCCTCCCCAGACTACAAGGGTCACCACATTGGCAGGTAAAATGGGCACGGCTTGGGCACATTGCCTTGCTCTGGGGACAAGGAGATGATCCCTGTCTCCTGCCTGAGGCTGGAGGTGCAGACAGAGGATGCTGGAATGACCTAAGGGAAGCCTCTGTTTAAGAGGGAAGGAGCGGGGAGCACTCAGAGCAGGAAGCAGCCCCTCTGTGCAGAAGATAACTCAGATTTATGCTGGATAGCAGCCTTCAAAAAAGGAGGCAAACTGAAAACCTGGGCAGGGGTGGCAAAGGCAAGGTGGACTTGTACACAATATTAATTTTCTGCAGGCAAGAACAGTTCTGGCTGAGTTGTTCTGCCCAGGTAGAGAAACCCATTTCTTTGTGCTGGCTTGGATGAGTATCAACAGTCGCTTGCTGGGCTGATTTTAATTCCACATCCTTCAAGCCCGATGTGATGCAGGTCAATAATGCTCACTACATCCTCATTCACATCTCTTCCAGAGGAAATCAGCCCCGTTCAGGTTCTCATCTCAGAGTCTGGGCCACGCAGCTTCCATGTGAGCTGGGCTCCTCTGCTGGACAGCGTGCTCAGCTACCAGGTCCTGTATGGGCCCCTCCCAGGGAACTCAGTGAAGGTGCTGCAGGTGGATGGGAGGCACAACAGCACCGTGGTGGAGCACCTGGCACCCAACACCACCTACCTGGTGACAGTGACTGCGATCTACAGGTCGGGGAAGGAGAAATCCCTGTCAGCCAAAGCGTGCACCCAGGAAGGTGAGCCCGCAGCACGCGGGGAATTGGCAGCACAAGGAGTCTCTGGAGTGTCCCTAGAGGGTCACCTGCCTCTAGGTGAAGCCAGAGGACTCTGTGAATCCAGTCCCTGGGGTGGGGTACAGGGGGAAGGTGCGTGGGCAGCTCTGGATGTGCCATTAGGATGTAGCAGATGTGTAGGGGCTGAAAGGGAATCAGACACAGAGTGACAGCTATTAATGGGGTATGGCCAAACTGCTGGTGCAGTCACAACCACAGTGGACCTGGAGATCCATGAATCTCCCTAAAGGAAAAAACCTGCCTTTCCCTCCTGTCTCCTCTGTGTCTGTTCTTTGGTGTGATTTGGCATCAGAGGGTAGAAGTTTAATGAGCAGAAGCTTGTGCCCTGAAGAAGTACCTGTGAAGATATTGCAGGAAGCAAAGCCTGGCTCTTCTCAGGACTCAAGAACGAGGAGCTCAGGGGGTGACAGAGCTGAGGGTGTGGGAGGTGACAGCCAGTGCATAACAGTGTGGAAAAAAGGCATTTTATGCTGGTACCAGGGCAAAGTTGAAGACTAATTAGGCTGAGTTCCTTCTGTGGGGAGATGTAGACTGATTTTGTCTCTGCACCAAAGACCGGGCTGGCTGGCAGCATTCTCCTCGGGAAGAACAGGGAGCAGGGAATGGCAGGGAATCACCCTGGAACGATGTCCCGCAGTAGCACGGATCTTCTCTCCCCAGAGGGCTCCAAAGTGAGGCACCTCCGCTTTGAGGACATGGGCCCCAACAGCCTGAAAGCCTCCTGGGACTCGGCCGATGGGGCGGTCCTGGGGTACCGGGTGCGGTGCCGGCGGCAGAGCGGCCCCTCCTCGGTGCTCAGCGTGTCCCCGCAGGTGCACAGCGTGCTGCTCACGGAGCTGCCCGCGGGCACCACCGGCAAGGTGTGTGTCCAGCCCGTGTACGAGAACCAGCCCGGCAGGAGGCTCTGCCGCACGGTGCACCGGCAGCCAGGTGAGCTGGGGGCGAGGCACATCCTTCCCAGGTGTCCTGAGGGGCCCCGAGCCCCCCAGGGCCGGGATATTCTGTGCTCATCACCTGTCTTGCTTCACCACAGGGACTGACCAAAGTCGGGCTTTTCCCCCCATTTTTAGGAGTAAGACTCCTCCTAGTGGAATTTATTGCAGGCAGGAGAAAAAGTGTGCAGTGGTGACAGTCCTGGAGCTAATTTGGGATAACAGGGGTGGGAATGCTGCTAAAAGCTGGCATGGGCATTGGACGTGCTGTTTAAAAGTCATTTGAACCCTTGGCTACCCTTCACTTTGCAACGTGGCAGGGAGCAGGTAACTATTAAAGCCAGTTATTAAGACACAACACACCTGCTTTCTTCCTTCTGCTGCCCAGAAACCACTTTCTGTCATGGAACATATAAAGGGATTCCTGATGGGATGGAGTGAAAACTAAACACAACCCTGTGGCAGTGCAGCAGCACAGCCTTTTGCCCAGCAAGTGATGGAGTGAGAGTGAAAACAACCCCAAGGGCGAGATCTCTGACTCAGATGTGGAAAATGGGTGGGTGAAGCTGACATTCTGTTCCTTGTGTTCTTCCAGCTACAGAGGCCCAAGGATACAGGCACAGAGAGCGTGACAGAGTGGAGTGAGCTGATTCCCAGCAGAGCAAGGGACCTTGCTTGGACAAGGATGAAAAGGAAGAGCCAGGGGAGGAAAACACCTCATCTCCCAGCCTGTGCTGTCCCTTGAGGTGTCCTGCTTGTCCAGCCCAAAGCCTGTCCTCAGCCAAGTTCTCCCAACGCTGAAAGGTTTGGCTTGGCTGGATGGAGGAACCAATCTGACTAATAGATCCCAAATCTGTACCCATTTTCTATAAATATGCCTGACAAATAACGAACAGAAGGCAAAGGGGTGAATCCTCACTATTGCTTGCTTGCTGCCCGTTCTCTATTTATTAAAGGTCGATACAGTTTTTTTTTGCAGCTTAGGAACACGTTCAGCACTTGACTGTTCCCTGCCCTGACCTTTCATCCAGGGCTCTCAGAGAAAGATTCCACGTGGCCAAATCCATTCCTGCTGCCAACAGCCATTGAACCTGGAGTCTGAGGGAGCAGGAAACTCAAAATCCTGGGAATGTGCTTCCCCAGCAGGTTCCTGCAGGGCTCTCAGCCCACACTGAGCTCAAGGAGCAGCAGAGAGTCCAGAAAAGCCAGACAAGACCACCTAAAGCACTTATTTTTGTCTCTCATTCAAACACCAGCGTGGTCCTGCCTGGATCATCACCACTGGATTGCTCTGGCATTCCTGCAACCCCTTTTGGGAGTCCTGCTCTCTTCATGGAGATTAATTAGCCTGTTCTGTGACTAATTACAGGCAATAAGTCTCCAGCACTATCATTCCTGTGCACTCTGAACACTCCTAGCACATCTCTGGTGTCTCATCTTGGGCTTCCACCCAGTGCTAAGCTTGAGCTACACTTAAAATTCAGGGTTTTTAAGGGAAAAGAGCAAATCTGGTTCTTTCCCCATGGCCCCAGGCTTGAGCTTGCTGTCACTAAGCTACTCTGGTAAGGGGAGCTGGAAAAAAAGAAAGGCAAATGAATTCTAAATACCTAGTGACCAAGCAAATGGTTTCAAAGGTCAGGGCTTAGGGCTGTAAAGAAATATATATAATTCTCTGCTAAACCCCAGCATCAGTGGGAACACACTCCCTCAGCAACACTAGCTCTGTTTTAAATTTGTTGCTTATTTGTCCTACATGGGGAACTTTTATTTGAAGCTTGTATTTTGGGGAGCCCTCGCAGCATCACAAACCCTCCTTAAAACAGCTCCTTCTGGAGCTGAGAGGAACTTTGTACCTGACCTTGTCTGCTGAGCGCTGAATCCTTCATCTCCGTGTTTATGGAGCGTTTTCTTTGGGATGCCTTGTCCAGGAGGAAGGGATGGAAGGGAGTTGAGTCATTCATTAACTCTATAAAGAGATTTCACATGATTTGTGTCCTCCTTCGGAATGTGCATTTGTGACTGATTAATCTCAGTGGAGAAGGGATGATAAAGCCTCTGGAGCCGCTCATGCAATAAGATGATTTTGTTCTTGCTGTAGGACAGAAATTAAGTTTGCACAACTCCCTGCATAGTTTATTAATACATTAACGTGTCACCCGCCCCAGTTGTAACACACCCTTTTGAAGACAATTAAATATAAATACAAGAGCTGCTGAATGCTTCCTTTGTGCTTGATGGTGATAACGGCATATCTGTGAATTGTGGTTTTTGTTCCAAGGGTTGAAAAGCTGGTATTCATAGAACCATAAAAGTTGGGAAAAGCTTCTGAGATCACCATGTTAAATCATCGTAATTTTAAATGACTGGGCAGTGAGTGTTCTACCCATGACTGCATAGTCTGGTTTACAGAAAATTTTACCCGCATCCCTCAAAAAATGTGTTGGAAATACATGAATAGAAAAATATGAGTCTGGGTAAAGTCTCAGTTCCGGTAAGAATTGTTGTACAAGGAGCAAAAAAGTCCTTGAAATCTTGGCAGAACTGGTAAATATTTGTGAACAACACACTCAGGCACAGGGTGGGATTTTTGGGGTGTTCTGTGCGGGGCCAGGAGTTGGACTCTGATCCTTGTGGATCCCTTCCAGCTCAGGAAATGCCTTGATCCCATGATTCTAAGTGTGCATTTCAGGAGAAACACGAAAATTTAAAGAAAACCCCAGAAGACATCCCCAGCCTGCTGCTGAGGGCTGGGCATGGTCCAGGTGTGCTCTACATTTCACACCACTTCAGGCTGCAGAATTCCACGTGTTTCTGACTTTCACAGCACTTCCCTTCTCTAACTCCTTTTCCTATCATCTTTCCCCGTCCAAGCAGTTCCCATTTCCCATGGGAAATCCCGCTCTTTATCCCAGATAACCACTGAGATGGGTTTGCTGTGCTCCCCTTCTCTGGCGCCTTCTGTGTCATCTTTCCCATTCCAAGCAGTTGGATTAGGACCTGATTGCCGGGGAAATCCCACTCTTTATCCCGAACCAGCACACAGATGGGTTTCTCTTCACTCCCTTTCTCTAAAGGTTTTTATCCTGTCTTTCCCATTCCAAGCACTCGGATAAGGAGCTGAGAAATCCTGGTTTTTATCCCAGATAACCACAGCGACGGGTTTCTCTGCGCTTGCCCTTTTCCGCTTCCCCACTGTCTGCCATTCCAAGGAGCCGATTCCCGAGGGAAATCCGGGATAACGCCAGGCCCGTGCCCCGCCTCGCGGCCCTTAGCAACGCCTCACACTCCCGTTGTTACGCGGAAGCGCCGCCCGCCTGGTTTGTCCTTCCCGGCGCTCCGTCTCCCACCCGGAGGTCCCGCCCCGCTCATCGCTCTCAGCCAATCAAACCCCACACGCTGCCCCTCTTCGCCAATCAGAGCGCGGCTCGGCGCCACCGCTGGTGACGTAACCTCCACCGCGGACCAATGGGAGGCCGGCCCGCCCTCCGGCGCATGCGCGCGGGCCGCGGCGCGACCCCGCGTGCAGCCGCCGCTGCCGCCCTCATGTCGTGGTTGTTCGGGCTCAACCGTGGGACCGCCTCGGGCGGCGGCGGGGACGCGGCACCCGGGGGCGCCGGGACAGGCGCAGGCACCGGAGCCGGTCTCACCCTGCCGTCCGCCCCCGGTGGCGGCGGCGCCGGGGGCCGCCAGACGCCCAAGGACAAATGGAGCAACTTCGACCCCACGGGCCTGGAGCGCGCGGCCAAGGCGGCGCGGGAGCTGGACGCGTCCCGTGCGTGAGGGGACGGGCGGGAGGGCGGGAAAGCTCCTCAGTGTGGGTTATGTCTGAAAAGGGGGTGGCAAGGATGGACCCGGCTCTGCTCCGTGGGGCCCAGCGATGGGACACGAGGAACGGGCAGGAACTGGTGCCCGGGAAATTTCCGCCTGGACGTGAGGAAGAACTTCTTTCATATGCAGTGACCGAGCACTGGAACGGAGACCAGAGAGGGTGTGGAGTGTCCCTCACTGGGGATATTGACCCTGCTGGAGCAGATGAGCCACTGGGGGCCCTTCCAGCCTGACCCATCCTGTGTCCGGTCGGGTCCCACCTGACCAGGGCAGCCTCGGGCTCCTGCCCTGCTCTCCTGGGGCACCGGGATCAGCATTTCCAGTCACTGACCTCTGAGTGCTTCCTACGGGGCTTGGGGAGGGACAGGGAGACACCAGAGCATCTTCATAAAGTCACAGACTCCCAGAATGGTTTGGGTTGGCAGGGAGCCCTTCCAGTGCCCTCCCCTGCCATTTGCGGGAACACATTCCACGATCCCAGGTTGCTCCAAGCCCCACCCAGCCTGGCCTGGGTTGGCCCTTCTCCACAGGGTAAACCTGTCCGCAGGTGTGCTGAGAAGTTTCATGACCATTTATGCCAGGGAGGGTTAAATGTGCCGTTGCAGAACTCTGCTCCAGGCAGGCATAGCTGGAGCCAGGTGGGTTGAATCATCTGAGCATCCTCTTTCCTGAGAAAAGACCTGTCACTGTTCATAATCTCTTCCCACTGTTCAGGCCATGCCAAAGATGCTCTGAGCCTTGCCCAGATGCAGGAGCAGACCTTGCAGCTGGAACAGCAAACCAAACTGAAGGTACGTTGGAATTCCTCATGTCAGAGCTCCTTGGGCAGCTGCTGGATTTGAAGGAACAGAAGTTGAAATCTCTTCTCTACAGAGGATGAGAAGTTTTTCTGGTTGCTGTTCAGCTTCAGCCAATAGGAATTATTTGCCTTAAAAAAATAAAAGTAATTATGGGAGGTGAAATACAAACTAATTTGGCCTATTGTGATGCATATTTTGTGGCTTTGATTAAAACTTGCTTGTCCTGGGTGGTTTTGTAACTCCTAGACTATCACTGCTGGTTTTGGGGAAGGAGAAGGGTTTTCTGCAGGGAACTGTGAAGTAGTTGGGTGAAGGACAGATGCCTATCTGTCTTATAAAGGAATTTAGGGATTGTTTGGATGTTGGTTGGTTTGTTGGATTTTTTTAAAAATTGTGTTTCATCCTGAAACGGTTAATTATGATATTTCTTACAATAATATTTTATGGTCATCTTTAAGGATACTGCTCTGATTACAGAGGGATTTCTTGGAATATAATTTCTCTGTAAGATGATCTATTAAATTAATTCATGATAATTAAATTCTCTATTTCACCAGGAGTATGAAGCTGCCATAGAACAACTGAAGAATGAGCAGATAAGGGTACAAGCAGAAGAGAGAAGGAAAACACTCAATGAAGAAACAAAACAGCATCAAGCAGTAAGGGAATGAGGGGAAAGCCAAGTGAGGGGAGACCTTGTTTGTATCCTCCTTATGGAAAAGGCAATGATGCATTAATTATCCCAATTTTTTGGGGCAAGGGCGTTGTGGCAGCCGGAGGTGTGGGGGTGTTCACAGACTGAGCCCCTGTTCTGTCCTGGATTTGTAATGTTGAACTGGATTTGTAGTTACAGCTCTGTCCTCTTAAACATTTGTTCCCAAGTTCTTGAACATCCAAAGGATCTGGCTGTAGCAGTTTTTCTCATTGTGTGCTTTTTTTTTTTGGGTTTTCCTAAAGGACCTTTCAGGGAGGCATCGAGAATGCTGGCTTAGCACGTGTTAGTCTGGACAGTGAAATGGCTCTGAAGTTATTTGGATTTCAGTCTTAAGCAGCTTGAAACCCTATTTCTTTCAATTTAGACAGGAAAAAATACCTTAAGAGGAGAAGTGGTGCAAATCTGAGGGTCTGTTGTGAGCAGTGTTGGTGCTTGCTGGTTTGTTTTAGCATGAGTCACTGATGTTGCAATAATCCCGAAACAGGGAAAATAAACTCTGGCCTTTATGTTAATAGCTCAAATATGGTGACTTCTTACTCTGAGAGCACAGGAGATGGGGGAATTGATTAATTCTAATGGATTATCCAGCTTGGGAAGTTTGTTAGAACTGTTTATTTGGCACATGGTGCTTTTACCCTGTCGGGGTTTGGACTTTGAGCAGGGCTGGCCCAGGAAGCAGCTGCACTCTCAGCTGCTCTCAGGGGTTGGCTCTTCACCACCTGCAGCTCACAGGGCGTCATTTGAAGTCACAGCAAGCTCAGTCCTGGTTTATTCCATGATGTTTTACAGTTGCTGTGGAGGAAACTCCCAGGTTGTTCTGCTGTCCCTGTATTTGGAATAGAGAACGATGTCACCCCTGGTGCATCCTCCAGATCCTCCCTGCTGGTGGCTGTGGATCCTCAGCCCTCTTCCAGTTCGCTGTAGATGGCTTGGGTTGATTTGCCAGTTACAGTGGAAAATTGATGAGAGAATTAATGAGGAACAAGTAAATCTTTATCAAAAGCACAGCCCATCAGTGTATCCTGTCAGTTCTATTGCTTGCAGTCACCAGTCCAGATAGTGTGGTTTAGAACATGAAAACCTTGCTTTTCCCAGTGAAGTCTCATTTTCTGGGCCAAGAAACATTTGCTCTTTGTTTTAATATCTGTGATCCCTTAAAATGAAGTCAGACTATAGAGATTTCTCAGCACAGAGGAGTTTTTGGTGTTGACTGAGGATATTTTGCCCTGCTCATATTCAAACACAGGATTATTTTTCATTTGCATGGGTTTTCTCATTTTATTTTGTTTGTTTTTTTTTTTTCTCCCTGCACAATCCAAACCTGATTTATTTCAGGACCAGGCTGTTTTTTAACTACCTAATCTGCATATTCTGAGTTCTGTTTTCTTTTTTGAAGAGAGCCCAGTACCAGGACAAACTGGCACGGCAGCGCTACGACGAGCAGATGCGACAGCAGGTAGGATGGATTCCTGCTCTGATTCAGCTGGGAATGGGCTGGGAGCCTTCTAAAATCAAAGAGATGCTCTGGAGCTGTGCCCTGTCCTGCTGGCCAGGTGGCTGATGCTGGGCACAGTTGCTTTCATCTGTGCTATCTGCTCAGCATCAGCAGTGCTGGCTGGCACATCGAGGGCTGGGCATTAGGACAAAGCAGCAGCATGGAATTAGGAGGATAAATCTGGGAGATGGGGGGAGGAAAATACACTTGGACCTGAGCACCAGCTTCTCCAAAACATTTGTAGCACTTAAGGTTACATTTGATGGAGTTCTTACCACATGAACGCATCTTCTGCTGTCCTCTCTCCATGTAGCAACTTGCTAATGAGGAAAATCTGAGGAAGCAGGAGGAGTCTGTGCAGAAGCAGGAGGCCATGAGGCGTGGTGAGTTGGTTTTGTTCAGCTGCTGAGGGTGTGAGGGCATGTGGAATCTTTGTACTGATCTCTGGCTCTGTGGCCATGCTGTGTTCAGTGTCACATTGGCAAGAGCAGGTAAATCCCAGTAGTGCTAAAACTACAAGTTCCTTCCAAGGTTAGTTTTAGAAGGGGCTGCACTCCTAAACATCTGCCCTGGGATTCCTGGATTTCCCAATGAATTGGCAGCATCTGATAGAGCAACTGAAATTCTGATTTTTCACTGGAACAATCTAAAATAGAACCAGTTTTGAGGAAGAAAGAGAAACTAAACGAGCTTCTGGGAGGGGTGGTTAAATCTGTGTCACCTCCCCTCCATTCAGTTTCCTGTAGAAAATAAAAACAAAGTCGTAGTGTGAAACTTGCTTAGTTTCTTTTGGTGTTGTCAATTGCCAGAATTCCTGTGTTTGTAGAACTCCAGCGGAGCACAAGTCTCAGAAATGTTAAGGCAATTTGTGTATGACTAAGTGGGATGGGAAGGCAGGTTTGCTCCAAGCACAGATGTGGACAGCTGTGCTGTCCTCTGCTGGCTGCCAGCCAATGAGGGAGGTGTAACCTGTGTAAAACAGCCCAGTGGTGAAACCCTGTAGTGTTGGGTCATTTTACTCCTGTAGTGTTGGGTGATTTTACTCCTGTAGTGTTGGGTGATTTTACTCCTGTAGTGTTGGGTGATTTTACTCCTGTAGTGTTGGGTGATTTTACTCCTGTAGTGTTGGGTGATTTTACTCCTGTAGTGTTGAGTAATTTTATTCCCGTAGTGTTGGCTCATTTTACTCCTGTAGTGTTGGGTGATTTTACTCCCGTAGTGTTGAGTAATTTTACTCCTGTAGTATCCACCTACTCATAGGCACCAAGACCCGAATGTCAAGGTTGCTTGTCCAGCATTCAGTCATCAAGGTGGTCCAGGATTCTTGAAGATAGAGAGGATGCTGGCTGTGAAATCCTCATCCCATCTCCTGGGTTGTTTCTGGATTTCTCATTCATTCTCCTTTCACACCATCCTGTGTGAGCTTCCAAAATCCCATTTGGGACCGGCAGCTCCATTTGCTTCTTCTCCTTACAAATGGCGCGGAGCAACTTCCCCAGGGGTTCTCCTGCTCCCTGGCGTTAACCCAGCCAGAAATTTGACCTCTCTCCTGTTTCTTTTTGTCCAAGCCACGGTGGAGAGGGAGATGGAGCTGCGGCACAAGAACGAGATGCTGCGGGTGGAGGCGGAGGCGCGGGCGCGCGCCAAGGCGGAGCGGGAGAACGCCGACATCATCCGCGAGCAGATCCGCCTCAAGGCCGCCGAGCACCGCCAGACCGTCCTCGAGTCCCTCAAGTACGTGCAGGGCAGGGCCTGGTGCTTCTCCACGTGTGTCCCATCGTGGGGCAGAACCTGGGGTTTGTTCCTCTGAGGAATGTCGGTGGTGTGTGCCCTTGTGCCCTGAATAACGGGAATTACGTGAGCGGGAACTCTCTGGTTTGTCTTGTGACATTGTCACCTAAATGGCAACCAGAGAGAGATTTATAGGGATACAGTTTTTCTAACATGATTCCAAGCTCTCTCCTCTAATATTGAGACTCAGGAACTCTGAAAACACTCAGTTCTTCCAGTTCTCCTCAGTTCTTTCAGGTTCCCTCCATTTTTTGAGAACAAACACCACAAAGACATAAAACAGCCTGGCTCCAAAGGGGGTGGGTGTTGAGGTTTGGAACTGGTTCATGTTAGGTCCTTTGAGATTTTGAGCAAAAGCTTTAGAATTAAATACCTACAGTTCAGCACAAATAACGTATTAAAGAAACAAATTGATACCATCTTAAAGCTGAGTGTTTTTCTGGACTTAATCCCAACTCAGGTGTAGGCATGAGATGATTATAAATGTATTTTTCATGCTTGTTCATGTTTCAGTTCTATGGTGAGCCCTTAGTTAGCTTTGACTGGTAACAAAGCTGTCAATCTGAAAGTCTGGTTTTTAAAGTTTGTCAATTCAGTCTTGAAATCTCTTTTTCTCCTCCTTGCCTTGCTGTTTGCTTCCCACAGGACAGCTGGGATGCTCTTTGGGGAAGGATTCCGTGCTTTTGTAACAGACTGGGATAAAGTCACAGCCACGGTAAGGTTGGGATGTCTGTCAGTGACTTCCAGAAAAGTCTCTCTGTAAATGTGTGTTAAACTTCTGATGATGTCACAGCTTTATATCTAATTTTGATGTCACCTAGAGAGCACTTAGAGAACACTTATGTGTGCTAAATACATTGATTAAAAGCCAGACCAACACCTTTTCACAGGGCAAAAGAGCACGGCAGTGGCTTCTTGGAGACATAAAGTTGTTTCTCAGTGTACTACTTATAACAAAACTGCAGTGAAAATACATTTCTGGTAGCATGGCTGGTTAAAATGGAAATTTTGCTTTTAAATCAGTCACCACCATCTGCTCCACCCTCTGATTTTATACACACAGGCTGATACAAAACATCCTTTGCCTGAGAGCAGTGGGGAGAAAAAAGAAAAGCTTTCAGTGGATCCTTTTGTCATTTGTACCTGGGGTGTCTGCAGCATTCAGAGCCTTTTGTAGATCAGTGCTTGGTGCTTTTAGCTGTGTATTCACTTGACCCAGATACCAATTTCCTGCATTATGGTCATTTTTTGCTTCTGACATGCTCTTGTCTTGTGAATTTGGGACATTTAGCTTGGAAAAAAAAAAGTAAGTGTATTTTTGGAAAGGGGATAGCACAGCTGGAACTCATGATTTCTGTTGCTTTGAAAAATTACTATAAGGTAAGAACCAGTCAGTTATTTTAGGGTTCCTCTAAATGAGGCCTGAATTTTCAGCTCTTCCTGCCTGTTCTAAGGGCTGCTCTTTCCCTACCCCATCCCATCCACACAGAACCCCAAAAGTGCTGCTTCGAGTTTTTTGGGTTTGTTGTGTTTTTAGTGGAATTCACTTTGTTATTTCATCAGAGACCCATTCCTTTGCTAGATACTTTATGATAAATAGGTAGGCACTGTAATCAGACTGATTTTTAGAGTTAGCAGTTGGGTTCTTGTTTGATACAGAACTGTCAGTTTTAAACGTCTGTTTCTCTGCATCTTGTGACATGAACATCAATGAAGTCTAAAAGTGTGAGATTGTTACATCAGATCCATCCAGGCAGAGATAACTTTGTTTAGTACTGGATGCTCTAAGAGAGCATGAGATCATGGCACTGTTTTAGAGGGAGGCTGCTAAAAAGGTGAAATATCTGTGTTCTGTATCTGAGCTGAACTGGGTGTGGAGATCCCTCACTTTTTGCACCCTGGAACTTTCAGTTCTGAACCCTTCATGTTTCCATCCAGAGCAGAAGTGATGTCACACATTTCAGCAGAGTGAAAGTGAACAGATGGTGCCTCATGGTTTATTGAACAGTGCCATCCTCGTTGTCCTTGAGGCTTTTGACCTTGCTCTGTACTTGCAGGACAAGTCAGCTTGTTTTAAAAGCAGTTGCTGCAGTTTGCTCTTTTCTCTGATATAAATTATTGGCATCAGCTTTAAGCTGACTCCTGAGTCTGGAGTCTTTCTGCTTCACTGGCAAATCGATGGGAATGTCTCATCTTGTGGGGTTTCGGGAAGCACAGCCCAGTGCAGTGCTGGTAATTCCCATGATGGTTTTGGCTTTGTTGCTGCTCTGGAGTGCCCAATTCCCTGCTGTGTTGAGGCTGGCATGGCTGTCACCTTGAGCAGATGTTCCCTGGCTGGTCCAGTTTGTTCCCCACTGTGCACTGCCTTGGTGGCAGCCACATTTCAGATGTTTCCTCTTGGCATCTTGACTTCAGCATCATTTTCTGGTGTGGTGAGGGGTAGTCTGGCAGACAGCACCCAGCTGATGTGGCTGTTTTTCCTTCGTTACTCAATTTAGCTGAAAATCTGAAAAGCCCCACACATTTTGGGCAGGATGTACTTTTGGATTCAGAATTAAATGCTTCACTTGTGCTTCCTCTGCCTTTCTTTGTGCAAGAGCAGTCACTGATCAGGGAGTGAGAGACCTTGACTGTCTGAACAGGGATAAAACACCTTACCAAAAATAAACCCCTCCTGGTCAGCATTTGTCCTGAATCTTAATTCCCACCACAGGGCATGCTGCACACAACAGCACTGCCTTGCCAAGTGTTTTTCCTGATCTTTCCCCCTTTCCTTTGCAGGTGGCAGGCCTGACCCTGCTGGCAGTGGGGGTTTATTCTGCCAAAAATGCCACGGCAGTAGCAGGGCGGTACATTGAGGCACGGCTGGGCAAACCCTCCCTGGTGAGGGAAACCTCCCGGATAACTGTGCTGGAGGCTCTGAAACATCCCATCAAGGTAAAGTTTACCTTTGTTTCTGTGTTGCACTCAGCCAGGAGCATGCAAAGCTCAGGCTGGGACTGTCAGTGGGTCCAAATAAACCTAATATTAGAGATTGCATGCATGGACTGAGCTCGCTGGCATTCTCTAAGATCTTTTAGTCTCAGCTAGTTGTCAAAATGTGGTTGTTTTCTGCCTGTGAGTAACTGAATTTGTCCTCTCAAGGTTGGTAAACGTCTTACCAGCAAGGCTCAGGATGCCCTTGAAGGAGTCGTTCTCAGTGTGAGTACTCTGTTTTCCTGTCTTGCTCTGTGAAGGATGACTGTAGAATCTAAATAAGAGCTGCTGTTTCCTTAAACTCGCTTCTAAAGCTGGAATTCCAGCAGTTTTGGAGACATAGCGCCCTTGGGACACAGAGGCCATAAATAAGCTCCTGTGTTCAGTGTGACATGCATTAAGCAGCCTGTTAACCTTTTTTGCTTCGTGAAAAGCAGTTGGAAGTCTTAGTTCAGTCCTTGCTCTGGTGCAGTTTCTCTCTGTAGTCAGCATGTTAAGATTCAGAATTCCGCTTGTACCATCTGAAGTTAAGGATTACTGAACCTAGACCTGCTTCTAGGCAAAAAAAAATTGAAATATTGTGTGCATTCGCCCACCTTGTGATTGGTTCTTAACTTGCTAATTAGTGCTGCTTCTGTACTTTTGAATTTGATTCCTGGATATCAGGCAAATTTAAGAGCTGCTTGAAGCTGCTGAGAGAAAATGCTCCTG
This sequence comes from Pardalotus punctatus, assembly GCA_013400915.1. NCBI lineage: Eukaryota > Metazoa > Chordata > Aves > Passeriformes > Pardalotidae > Pardalotus > Pardalotus punctatus. The sequence goes on along the minus strand of VZTX01001949.1, from coordinate 19,273 downwards.
CAGGAATAGCTCTCTCCCAGTATCCCCAAATGCAGTAGTAATATAAATACAAATTTATGACTTGTGAAGGAATTAGCACTGCAAAGAGTTGCTTATATTTTGACATACCACTCCCAGGGCACCCAGTAGGAAGTGAATATTTAGGTGTTATGTGTTCCTATAGTAGTCACTGCACTGCTTCCAGCACTGCTGCTTTTTCTTATGAAAGAATTGTAGCCAAGTGGACAGAAAATCAAGTAAATCCTCACATAGGACAGGAAATGACCCTGGTGTGGAGTCATGAGCAGCTGAAGTTAAGACTTTAAAGCTTGAGCCTGGAGTGCTGCCTCCTTCGTGCAGGTGCTGCTCTGAGAACCTGGCAGGTGCAGCTCTCTTGGTACTTTCTCTTCCTTAAATTTAACTCTTTTCTTGCAGCCCCAGTTGGAAGCACGTGTGAGAGACATTGCCATAGCAACAAGAAACACAAAAAAGAACAAAAGCCTCTACAGGAATATTCTGATGTATGGTCCCCCTGGCACTGGAAAAACTCTCTTTGCCAAGGTAAAACCCTGCCAAGATTCTGACAACCTGCATGTTGCAAAGTGTTCTGAAAATTCCAGGGCCCGAGAAGCCTCCCCGGTCTGAAGTGTTGCATAAACATTGTGTTCCTGTGGCTCAGCTCTGAATTAGTGCAGCCACTTGGATCCTAGTGCTGAGTGCAGGCAGGAGAGCCTTTCCCTCTGGAAAAGGCCCTTGGCAGCTGGGATTTGTGGGAATCACAGCAGCAGCCACTTCATATCCACCTCTGTTGATTTTCTGCCCTTGTCTAAATGGGTCTTTGCTGTTGCTCGTGGTCCCAGAGCAGAGACAGGTGTGGCTTCATGTGCAGATGCACTGCCAGGGTGATTTTGTCATGGATTTGAGTCAAAATTTGATTTTTTTTTTTTTTCCCTTGCTCTTCAGTTCTCGTCCACGAGATCTGAGGTTTCATCAGCTTTTTTTACAGTGGCAGATTTGACAGAGTGATGCAAGCTGAATTTTTTTTTTCCTCTACAGTACATTAAATCCCAGTAATTTGCTGAGGGTATGGCACCCAAAGATTTCTATGGCACCTATTGGATTACTAAAGCCACCTAGGTTGGATTTCTAAAGCCAATAGAGATGGACAGAAATGGAAAAAATAAATAATACACAAATTAAAGTTGCCACTAAGTGGGTAAAGAACATAAAGAATACCATACTTCCCCCCTGCAAATAACCACACTGTCAGGACTAAACTGCTTTAATTCCCTCTTTATTTTCCGTGGCCTTGGAGTGAAAAAAGTGTTTAATTTTCTGTTTTTTGTTTCCATGCAGAAATTGGCTGTGCACTCAGGCATGGATTATGCCATCATGACAGGAGGGGACGTGGCCCCCATGGGCAGGGAAGGGGTCACAGCCATGCACAAACTCTTTGACTGGGCCAACACCAGCAGGAGAGGGTAAGTTGAGCTTCCATTGAATCCTGAATTTGGGTTCTTGCTCAAAAAAATAAAACCTCACCACTACAAAGTTCACCTCCGTGGTGGCTGTTATTGAGCGAGGTAACACCGAGCAGCAGCATCTCCTGAAGTGTTCCCAGAATGGGTGAATCCTTGCTAATTAGTAATGTTTTAAAAGCTGAAAGTCTTTGCTTTTCTGTTCCCTCAAAGCCTTTTTACGCCAACTTTTCCAGATCAGTCATAACTTGATTGTCTGATCTCACCAAGCAGGAGGAGAGTTCCTGCCCACTTGAAAGCTGGGACACATTTCCTTCAGGGTGATTAATGTTCTGACAGTAATTAGAAGATTTAGCACAAATCAGGTGTTTACACTCTGATATTATGTTCCCTGTTTCAACTGCTCGGATTTTGAACACTTGATGGTGTTTGGATCCAGCTTCTTGTTTGCTTTTGAGTCTCAAGCAGAAGGAGCGAATTAAAAGAAAGAAAAGAGGATAAGGAGGAGACAGATCCTCAATGCATTGCCATCAGGTGTAAAAATCACCAACTGCTGTGCTTTAGTCACCTTTAAAAGCAAATTTTTATCTGCAGAGAAGCCTCATGTTGAGGCTGAATCTTGACTCCCTGATTTTGTAGGAATATGTAGTTAATTTTCTCATACCAATGTAAATGGATTTTTGCAGGGCAGAGGTAGCTGAGGAGTTGCTTGTCCAGCCAGGATGTTAAAATTCAATATTGAACTTTCAGTGGGTGTCACTTTGGGTTTTGTGCTGGTTTGATCTCAGATCTGGAAATGTGGCTACCCAGTGATTTATGTGTTCTCTGATTGCTTGAGATGGACATTATCTTGCAGTGTCTCTTTTAATCCTTGCTTCATTCATCACCTAAATGTTTCTATTTCCCCTTACAAAATAAAAAAAAAAGCAGAGAAATGTCCTAAGGATTTAAATGTTTTAAGCTTCTCTCCTGAGAAGCTATAGCAGGGAAAGTGTTAGAATTTAAGTGAGCTTAGAATTTAAGTGAGAAGTTGGAAGAGATGTGAGGATACTCAGCTGGATGCTTCCATTAAAGAATTCTTTTACAGCACTGCCTGGGTCTGAATTTCTCTGCCCTGCTAAAAATTTCTGTACATTTGAGCTTCATGCACTTCCTGATCAAAGTTGACATGTGTCCATATCCATCAATATTCTCACCTCCAGTTGCACTGAAGTATTTAAGCAGATTTAATTCTGAATATCCCCCAGTGTTAGCTGTTAGTGTTGCCTGTATTCACTGAAAGCTGTGATAACAGACAGAGAATATTTCTGCAGAGAATACTTCTCTGCAGAGAATATTTGAGGGAAGCTGGGGGTGAGTGGAAGATGTTAATAGGCCTGAAATCCCCTGGAAGAAAGCTGGGTTTGAAGGTAGGCAAGGAGGTAATACAAGCTGTGACAGCTTTATGAGCAGCCTGCTTCTGTTATTGATAAACATCTTTACAGGCTTAGTCTCTTGGGAAGAGCCACTGCCCTTGGGTTATAAGAGAATTTATTTTGGTGAATAATTCATGGACTTTATTAATTCACTTCTCCACAGGTAGTAAAACCATTACATTAGTGCTACTGTGGTTTGGAAAAGAAAAACCTCACAACACAACAAAGCAGGCTGAGGAGAGGACTCTGGTTTGAGCTTTTAGGAGTGGCATAAGGAAGAAAAATGGCAGGGAGGTGTCCTTGGCACCAAGATTTCTTGTGTGCTTGGGTACCTGTCTGGAGCCCTTGCCCACATTTCTGTAAATAGGAGGGAATGCTAAAATAAGCACTAAGAGCTAAAATAAGCACTCAAAGCTAAAATAAACACTCTGAGACTCTGAGAGCAGGTCTAAATTTCAAGGATCTACTGCAGCTTGGCAGTAACATCCCAACTACAAACTGTGCCTATGGCAACTCCCACCCAGATGTAAAAATCCAGAGGAGTTCGAGCTCCTTGGCCCTAGACTTGCTTCAGTCTGACTCTGAACAGCAGGAGACAGAACTCCAGAGGCTTGGGGGCAGATTTCTGGCCTGAGGTGTCGGAGCTGAATCCATTTCTCAGCTGTTGGGCTGGGCCAGGTGCTCACCATGGACAGGTTGCTGCAGCTCAGCTGAGAAATGCTGCCTGAGGAGAAGAGTTTTTCTTGTGCAATGCTTTGGGTGTTCCCAGCTGTGGGTGGTGGGGCAGGAGGATCCTGGAGCTGGCTGAGCCTCACTTACCTGTGTCCTGTTACTGTGTAGTGCTTTCCTTTTGCAGCCTCCTGCTGTTCGTGGACGAAGCGGACGCGTTCCTGAGGAAAAGGGCGACGGTGAGTGCTGGCTGTGTGTCTGTTCCTGCTGCAGCTGCCAGCCTGCAGCCTTCTCCACTCTGGTTATCTGCCTGCAGTGGGCACAAGGTGAAAGCTGGCAGTGCCTCGCTGCTCACCTGGTGCAGAGACAAGAAATCTGCATTTTGTGGAATGGAAGGAGCATCTCGAGACTGAGGGTTCCTCCCTGGAAAAGATGGGTGGCATGATCTCGTTGGGGGTTTTTCAGCAGGGAAGTAGGAAGGAAAGAGGCATATCTTGAAAGCAAGAGAAGGTTGTTCACAGTGGTACCATTCAGGGTTTGGGCTTTGTCCCCACAGATATTTATCTTGGAAGGCTTGCATAACAAAACTTCTTTTTGCTACATTAACAAAGTTGCAGCAGCATCTTCCCCTCTACAAATAATTCATGTTTGCAAAATCAGTCACCACATTGTACAGTCTGGACCTGCCATTTGAACCCATGTGTATGTAAAAACCTCTTCAGAAGGTCACTTGGAATGTGTGAGTGAATCCTTTGCTGTGGCTTATTTCCTGTCACACTGGACTTCCCAGCTAAAACAGTGTTCAGCAGGAAAAGCCACCTGGCCCTGTGGGTTTCAAATCAAGAAAATCACTGGGTGATGTGGATAAATCTGTCATGTCTCTCCTGGAAGCTTCACTTCTTAACCTTTTTCATGGGCCTATAAATGGATGTTTTTTTCCCCAAGGTGTTACAGCACTTTGCATTCTGCTGTAATGCAAGGGCTTGACAATAACAGAGCTCCCTTTGTCTGTAATGCTGCTTAAAGCTGTGCCCTGTGTGCAGCCCCCAGCAGCTGATCCTCCTTTGGCTTTCATCTTTGCAGGAGAAAATCAGTGAAGATCTCAGAGCAACTTTAAATGCATTTCTGCACAGAACAGGGCAGCACAGCAACAAGTGAGTATCCTGTTTCAGCAACTGATATTTCCCTGGATTGAGGAAAGTCTGTACGGGGTCTCTGGTGTACAAATGGAAGTTGGAATTGATCTGTTCTGCTGAGGGATTGAAAAAAATCTGCAGAAAATATCCCCTTTTTCCAGTTTATGTGCTGAATGCAGCTTGTTCCTCCTTTAACTTTTCCTGGCCCTTGGAAGTCAGAACAGTAGGAAATTTTTTTCCTGAAAGTGGGGTGGTATTTGGACATCTTGAGCATCTTAATGCATGTATTTTTATTTTCCTTCATGATAAGTTACTGTTTATACAAAATTCATGAAAATCACTACCACAGAAGAGAATTGGGAGTTCATCCTGGCTGGGTGCTTCATGTTCCCTGGAAAAACTCTTGTTCCCTGGAAAAACTCTTCAGTGGTGTTTGCTGGAGCTGCTGTTCCTCTCCAGTGCCCTCCTCCCATCTTGTGCTTGTGCGGGCAGGAATTTGGAGGCCGCTGAGTTTCTGTCTGACTCCATTTCTTTCCATCCGACTCCATTTCTTTCCATCTGACTCCATTTCTTTCCCTCCGGCTCCATTTCTTTCCCTCCGGCTCCATTTCTTTCCATCCGACTCCATTTCTTTCCATCCGACTCCATTTCTTTCCATCCGACTCCATTTCTTTCCATCTGACTCCATTTCTTTCCCTCCGACTCCATTTCTTTCCCTCTGACTCCACATCTGATCCCAGAGCTGTTCCCTCCTGGCTGCTCCTTGCTGAGCACACGATGGCAGGGCTGAGGTGACAAAGGTGTGTGTGGGGATGTCACTGTCCCCCCAGCCCTGCTGGATTTGTCACATGGATGGGGACTCCCTGCCCAGCACTGCTGAGCTTAGCCAAAGCCATTTCCTGGCTGTCATAACAGAGAGGTGACCTTTCCTCCACCTCTCTCAAATAATATTTGATTTTTTGGTGTGAACTTTACTTGGTTGTTAAACTTCTCCTTTCACAATTGAACCAACAAGGAAAGTTGTCTCTGTGTGGGAAGGTGAGGTTTTTAATGATGAACTCCCCTTAGTGAGGTCGGAATGAAAGACTTGTTGGAGTCACCTCAGGACATTGAAATAAATATTCTGGAAGGTCTTCAGGACAAAAGCAGGGAATTCTCTGTCCTTGGGGTCTCTTGAATGTGATAGAACCAATGCACCTCTAACTGAAAATTGCTTCTGTGCAGCTTCTCTGTCCCAGGGAGGTGCCTGGGAAGATGTGCTTTTCCAAAATTGCTAGAAAGCAGGGTGTTGAGCCTGCAAGAACCTTGCTTTTCCCTTTGGGAGGAGAGCAAATCTCTTCTGAAATTATATATGGAATTGCTTTATAAAGCTGAGTGTTAAATGATGTTAGCAAGAATAAACGCAATAAATATTTGTACTGCAAATCAGGGACAGGCAGGGGGGTGTTTTTTTCTTTGCCCTGATGTTAAATTGCCTCAGCAGAGCTCTGGGGGTGCTTTTTGGGTGCTGGGGGTGCTCTGCCTCCCCTCAGAACTGCTGAGCTCTCATTTGGAATGAGCTCTGCTGATGAATTCAGCCTTAATTTCAACCGTGAGCCATTCGAGGACACTGAGCATGCCCTGGTGATTCATGCACTGCTTTTTACTTCTGAGCAGCCTTATTTCTGCTCTGGGCAAGGAGTTCTGCATCCCTGAATGGGATTCATGGAATCAGAGTAATGGGGCGTGTAAATGGGGCTGCTTTGGTGAGACCCCGAGGAGAGCTGTTCCTTCAGCAGGGAATTGTCACCAGCACGACCAAGGACTGGGAATTCCTGCCCTAAACTTCCCAAAATCAGCTCGTGGGATAGCTGGCTGAATATCAGGCTGCATGGCAATCCTTAATCCAGGCTGTTTCTGCAGGGCTTTGGAGGAAGTCCTTGGTAGAAAAGCCACACTCTTGGCTTGGCTGAGTTTCTGCAGAAATGACAGCAAAGAGCACGGCCCCTTGTAGCCAATGACTCAAACAGACAGCAAGGACATCAATATTCCAATAGCTGTGCTTAAAAGCCCGTTTCAAATTATTAGGCACCATTAAACTGGTAACATCAATTAAAGCATTGAAGTATTGGCATGGGGAAGAAGCAGCATTACAAAGCAATAAAAAAAAAAAAGGGTTTCTGGCTCCAAAATGCAGCAGGACCTGGGAGCAGCACCTCTGTATCATGGAGCAGAGCTTGGTCTGCACACATCAGGCTGTTCTAAATAACCCAAACCACACATTTTGGTGTGGTGCTTGGGATGCTGTTAAAGCCGTTTCTAAGGAATCCAGGATTTTTTTCAGGTGATGAAACATCTTTGATCCCAACCATGGCACTTCCCGATGTTCAGACGAGTTCATTGATTTTTACTTTTACAGCCTTTTCAGTCTGTCTTTTTTTTTTTTTCTTTTTTTTCTTTTTTTCTCCCTAATTCCAGGTTTATGCTCGTTTTAGCAAGCAACCAGCCCGAGCAGTTTGACTGGGCCATCAATGACAGGATAGATGAGATGGTGAACTTCGATCTGCCCCAGCTGGAGGAGCGCGAGCGGCTCGTCAGGATGTATTTTGACCGGCACGTCCTGAAGCCAGCCACGGAGGGCAAACAGTGAGTACCCCTCACAGCCCTCCCACCTTGCAGAATTCTCTTTCTTCTTTTCCTCATCCCCTTTTCTGTGTATTCTCTCTGTACACCCCCTCCAAACAAGCAGCACAAGGGTTGGAGAGACGCTTCTCGCTATCTCGATGAGATGCCATCCCAGATTTTTGTGCCGTGCTTTGTGGTGCCCTTAAAATTTAGGAGGCGGTGATGCAAGCAGGAAACTGCAGGAACTCCTGCTGTGTGGCTCCATGTCAACCAGAAGGTCATTCTGCCTTTCAGGAGGTTGAAGCTGGCCCAGTTTGATTATGGCAAGAAGTGCTCAGAGATCGCCAGGCTGACCGAGGGCATGTCCGGCCGGGAGATCTCCCAGCTCGCTGTGGCGTGGCAGGTGAGTGGGGCTTTTTCTCTGGGCTCCTCCCTTCCTTTGCTCTTTCTGGAAGGTTTGAGGGCTTGATTTTGGAGTCTCAGATCGTCTTTCCCCATGAAAGTTTCATTATGTCCATGGGGCGGTACCAGAACGCTGCTGGCTCTGGGGTGGGGGTTGGATTATCAGCATAATTCCTTATCCCATAAATTATCAGCATAATTCCTTATCCCATAAATTATCAGCATAATTCCTCATCCCACAAATAGGAACAGTTTTGATAGTGCCTAATGGGAAATCCCTCATGGAATTTAAGTAAAGCAGGTGAGTTTGGAGGGAATTTGGGCAGTCCATGCTGGCCACGTTCATGGTCCAGCTCAAGAAGCTCAGCAGAAGTGCCTGATGCTGTTGCCCTCATTAGGGCACTAAACCTTTGTCCTAAACACATTTTCAGTCCAATTTGAGTTACTAAAGAAATAAAAATAACTGCAAATGGAGCTGAAAACAAATAGGTATTTCTCTTAGAAACAGGTATTTCTTCCACACGTAAAGATAAATGCAGTCACTTGTAGTACAATTATTCCCATGCTTAGCAAGCTTTAGTTCTTTTTTATTAAATCAGGTTTTCACCTTGTTTTGTCACAGCTGCCAGTTTCTTACTGGGTTGTGTGTTTTCATAAACTAACCTAGAAATATCAGTTGAAGGAATGTGCTCCAATTTGTGCGTCATGTAACCTACTCGTGTCAGCCTCCTTTCAGGGATTGTAAAAACAAAGTGCCTTTTTGTTTAGTTTTTAAATTTTTCATTTGGTTTAGCAGCTCACAAACATCTTACAAAGTTTGTGCGTTTCATTCCTCCTACTACTGATTTTCCACCTTTAAGGGACAGAAATATTTATTCCTTTCTAATCTAAATTAATTTTAACTGCAGTAGTCATGAGCTAAGGTCCAATTTGAGTGCTGTTAGTTTTTATTTTATTCTTTGGTAGCACACAGCTGGTTAATCTCCCTATATAATTTTTGTGATATTGAATCATATTTCAAAATGTGTGCTGTCATCTGCCCCACCTATGTGAAAGGCTTTGCTGCCAACTATTTCCTGTAATAAAAAGTCGTGATAAATGATCCTTTGCTTTTTATCACCCCTTATCACCAAGTTTGTCATTACTCCCCTAGAATGACCTCAGCTTTTATCATTTATCCTTTAAGTGATGGTGAAGGAAGGGAAAGGTGGGGGTGACTAATTCCCTGACAGCTTTTTAAAATGTACCTCATAGCGCCAGCGCTGTTAAACAAGGTTTGGTGTAAAATTGCAGCAGGAAGTTGTGCTGCTCTCTGCTCTCACAAAACACTCAAAGAGCTCAAAAAAAAAAAAAAAAAAAAACCCTGCAGGAGAGGGTGGGCAGAAATATCTGAGTTGGTTTGATGTAGAAGCTGCAAGAACCTTCGTCTGTGTTAAAGTTAAAATCAAAGGGACCTCGTTTCGTGTTGCTCAGGAAGGGGAGTGTGACGTGTCCAGGGTCGGTGTCAGGCCAGCCTGGGACTGGACATGTGGCCACATTTCCCTGGGAGACGTGTGAGGACATCCAGGATGGGATAAGAATTGTCTTGGGCACTGCCCTGGGAGCTGTTGATCCTCTGTGGGTTCTCTCTCAACCCCTGGGCCGAGGAATTTGGAGTTGGGGCCGACTGGAGCTCGGCTGGAGCCGCTGTTTGTGCCAGCTCTGGCCGCTGACCTGGCAGGACGTGTCCCCCCTGCCTTTGGGGTGGCCTGTGTGAAGCCCTCAGTAGGTGTGGGTCAAAACCCCTCTCCATCAGGTGTTTTTTGCTCTGCACCCCACATCTCCTGGGTGCTGGTGGTATTTTAGTTCTGATGTGTTGTAGGAGCCTTCGTGGCTGCTCGGTGCTCTGGGCTGTCGGGATGAAGGCTGCAGTGAGCAAGGCTTCCTGGCAGGGTTATCCTGCCTCCAGTTCCTGCCTTCCTGTGGTGCTGGTACCCCTCTGTGCCTGGCTGTGCTCTGAACTGGGTCAGGGAGCCGAGCAGAGTTAAAAATAGCTTGGCAAGGCAAGTTAACTGCGTAGCTACAGTGTTCAGGGGAGGTAGGGGCTGGGGGAAGCAGGAACTGACTCAAAAATGTCCTTATCAGGCTTCCCTCAGCTGGATGCAGCAGCTGTAGGGTGGTTATGCACCACAGACACTCCATTCTTATATCTTGGATCAATGTATCATCATTGGTCTTTTAATTCCCTTTTAATTCAAGGTGGCTGCTGTGGGGAATAATCTGGTCACAGAATATCCTGAGGTGGGAAAAACCCCACAGGCATCATCCAAACCCAGCTCTGGGTCCTGCAGGGGTCAAACCCCATAACCCCACCCTGATGTGAGCAGAATGCACCCCTGAGCTTCAATCCTGTCCTCAGGAAGGTGGTTTTGCCTGGTGGAGTTTGCAGACTCTGGGATCCTCAGGGATCCTCAGCAGCACTGCTTGGCTTGCCTGGGATCATCTTTCCTTCCCAGACATGGTTTGGGGGAAGATGAAATTCTGAATTTAGGAGGTGAAGCCATCCCCACCATCAGCTCTTCCAGGAGTGAGCTGGGACAGCAGCAGGGGCCTCTCTGTCCAGTGCCCTTGCATTCAGTTCCCAGGAGCATGTTTTTGGATTCTTGTGCCAATATTGCCTTTAAAAAACCATCTCAGTTCAACTGAGCAATAGCTGCAGCTTCCAGAGGCTTCATTCCACCATGAGCTGGCCTTGGGATGGATTGGCTGTCATTTACATCAGGTTCTAGCCCGCTGTTGTTCCAGTCTGGCTCAGCCTGTCCTGAATTTACCAACAGGAAAAAAAAAATAAGATGCAGAAAAGCAAAGAGTGTAACCTCTAGCACTGGGAAAAATATTGCTGTCTGGCACAGCTAATCGTGTGCGTGCTAGAAATCCATTTTAATCTCTTCTGCAGAAGCCTGAGCATTCCCTTTTGTCCTTGTGCTTTTCCATTCCCCCCTTTATGGCTCTAGCATGGACCAGATGCATTTTCACCTTAAAAATTCCCTTCAGCTCTGTTTCTAGTCGTGTGCAGACTTCCTAGCTCTGTACTTAAACCCGCTGATGTGCTTTAGATAAAATGTCAAAACCAAAAAGCAACCTTTCGCTATTCCAAGCTGTAATCTTGGAAAATTGTTTTGGCAGCACTTCAGGAGAATTCCCAGGAGTTTTATGTCCCAGTGTGAGCTTCCTGTCATATCCCTGCCTTTTATGCCACTGACATAAATGCCTTTTTTGCTCCCTGAACTTTGTTTATGTTTTAAAAATAGCAGTTGTATTTTTGTGGTGGTTTTTTTTTTTTAAATTCAGGCTGTTTTCATTATAAATGGGATTCACAGGATACAGATGGGTCTGGCCAGGTTAAAATAAACCACGAGTCTTGGCTGAAATGCAACATGAGGTCATCTAGGCTGGACTTGTCATCTGTTCCATCCCAACCAAACACTTTATTTCCAGCTTATTTCATAATTAGATTTGAGGGATAAAACAGGAATTGCTGCACTGGAGAAAATGGGTTAAAATTTGTCCATGCAGGAGGCAGAGGTATGAATATAAATGAAGCTTGGTACCATTTTTGTGTGTGTGCAAGCTACTCCCAGAAGGGGCAGCTGCTTCTCCCATTTGCTTTCTTGACAGCAAGGGCCTAAGGCTTTCTAAAAATAGAAAGTCATTGAGAAAATCAACAGAGCGTGAACTGCACAGCTTTGCAGGAGGTTCCACACTGGCATGGACGGGCTGTGCAGTGGCAGGGAGGAGGGGAGGCAAGGCCTCCTTCCTCTCTGTGCTCTGCAAGCACAGAAGTGCATCCCAGGAAAGCACTTTCTCCATTTTAAAACTCCCCATGGAGGCTGCAGTGAGAGCCCTGGGGAAAAAAAAAAAATAAATAAAAAATGTAAAGGGGGTGAGTCAGGACAGGCCTGAACAAAACCTTTGCACTGTGCCCCTTTGGCAGAGAGGACAGGTGGGGTTGGGAGAGGTGTTGTGTCGATATTTCCAGGGTGTGGAAGCTGTGCTTTCCTCCTGGGGTTTGTGGATCCTGCTCAGGCAGTGAGTGCAGGACAAGTGCCTTTGTGCAGGGTGAATTCTTTCTTTACAGACCTTCTCCTTCTCTGTGCTCCCTCCCCGAGGCCAGTGTTTACTCCTGGTTCTAAGCAGGAGCATTAGGCTGACTTGTCAGGGCTGCCTGGAGGGAGGATGGCAAAGGCTTTGTGCAGGAAGGGATCTCTGTGAAGGATCTGCTGCTGCTTGCAGGAAAAACCAGCACCTGCCAGCACTGGGGGTTGTGCAGTGGTGCCTTTGGTGATCCAAGCAGTTCCCCAAAAAGGGCTGGAAGGGAGGTTAGAGGAGCCTGAAAACCAACCTGGGTCACCTTTTGCTCATTTCTGGAAATAATGATTCCTCCTGCAGTGAGGTAGCACTGATGTGATGGGCGGCTCGAGCCTACAGCACTGTGGGGATCCCAGTGCCACAGCTCATTCTGGGCTTTGTCTTCTGCCCCACGGACACCACTGGGCAGTGGGAGAGGGTCACAGTTGAGTTTGTTTCTGTGGTGCTTTAGCTGTACGACTCCTTTCCCGCTAGAACTGATGTTTTGCACCATTAATAATTGATGGAGCCTGTGTGATGCCTCAGAATCGCACTGCAGTCTGCCGTGGGAGCCAAAGTTAATATTCCTCACTGGGATAGGAGACAGAAGGGTCGGCACGACACCACCAGGATGTGGTGGCTCTGGGGACGTGGACAGAAGTCTGGGGTTCTCTGGGACGGGCAGGATGGCTCTGGGGAGCTGCAGGGCTCCCACCCCTCATCCCGAGCTCTCTCATTCTGTATCCACACCGGGAACGCAGCACGGAGCCGCTCACAGGAGCGCTCGCAGAGGGAGGAACCAGATTTAGAAATCTGCAGCTTGGGGGCTGCTCTGTTACCTTGGAGATGGGTGCAGCTGACAGCACAAGCATCCTTCCCTTCTCGGAGGGACCGGCTGTGCTGGCATCTGCGGGGTGGCCGTGGAGTCCCAGCTGTCCTGCGTGTCCCCTGCGTGTGCCCTGCACCAGGGACAGTCCCTGTGCTGTGTGGCTCCAGTCCTGTCCCCCTGTGGGCTGTTTGACAGGGAGGGAGGAGTTGCCAGCCCTTTCTCCAAGGAGCTGTGGCACATTTGTGCTGCCTCTCACAGCTACAGGCTCGAGTGTTTGCCCAGCAGAGCTGGAGAGACGGGAGTTGGGTGTGAATGGGGAGAGGAGAGCAGGGCAGGTCCTGGGGGCACTGGAGTGCAGGGTGGGAGCTGAAGTGGTGCAGGGGAGCTTCCTAAGGGAATGTGTGAGGAAAGCAGGATCAGTGCATGTCCAACATCATTTTAGAGGCACCACGTTGCCCATATCCCCCCCGGCACTGATGTTTGTTTGCTGTGCAAGCGTTTAAATAATTTTCTGTTGCTTTGGATGGAGTCATTCCATCCCCATCCTGCACCCACCTCTTTTCACCTTATTGGCTTCACACGTGCAGCTCCTTTAGAGCAGGAGAGGAAATTCAAACGAGCCAAGTGTGGCTGCAACCTGACCACACTGGCTCTTCTGAAAGCGAGGATTTCATCTCCCAGGAAATCCAGTGGGCAAAGCTCGTTGGTGATCGCTCTGGGTGTTGTGCTGGGCAGTGTGGGGGAAATCACACATGGAGAAGAGAACCACAGAGAGGGAGCAGTGTGAGCCCTCCCCTGACGGCAGAACTGCCACCCCTGAGCTGTGCCCTTGTCCCTGCAGGCTGCAGCCTATGCCTCGGAGGACGGCGTGCTCACCGAGGCCATGATCGACGCCCGCGTGGCCGACGCGGTGCAGCAGCACCGGCAGAAGATGGAGTGGCTGAAAACAGAAGGTGCTGAAGCAAACAGAGGGACTGACAGGAACCCCCTGCTGCCTTTCCCCAAAGGGACACCAGTGTGAGAGGCCTGCAGGCTCCGTGTGAGGACGAGGGCCTGGGAGGGTCTTCTGGGCCAAGGTTTGGTGGAATCAGATGTGGAGAGCAGTGTGACCCTTGGGGCCAGGGAGGGCCTGCTGCCTCGGGCTGCCTCGGGGCTCACGTTTTTAAGCTGCACCAGGAAGCAGAATGGTTTAAATACGGCAGAAGTAACAGAATTAAAAGGACCCCTTGCTGAAACACCACTGGCTGTGTTGGTCTCTGTGGCCTGTCCTGCTGGAGAGGCACGAACCCCAAATCCTGAGCCATTTCACATTTCTGGGGTGTCCCAGCAGCAAAGACCTGTGGGACCCCAGGGCTTGTCCAAGCCTGACACTCCCATACACTTAAATGTGTAGGGTTTGTGCTCCAGCAGAGGCATTTCTCACCTTTTTTTCCCCAGATCCTGCCCATGACATCCCTCCTTGCTCACACCTCTGGATGGCATCACTCTTGAGTTGCCCTTCAGAGGCTCAGTAGGTTTTTCTTATAAAGTGAATTTGGTGTGGTTTACTGGTTGGTTTGGAGTCAACAGAGGTAATCTGAGAGCAGCCCCACGTATTTTTCCTGACTTTTCTCCTTGAAGAGTTGAGTTTGGGGCACACAGAGTCCAGCATGGTGTGAAGAGAGAGACGAGTGGGGCTTGTTTGCTCCCACTGCTGCCATCAAGCTGCTCTGGCAACACAAATTTTCTGCTGCGTTTCTGGAACAGCTGAGAAAATGTGCCATTGTCAAGCCCTGAACACGAGCCTGCCTTGATGAGATGACATTTGTTCTTCTTTGGTGCATATGAGAGACAGGTTAGAAAATCTTTTTTTTTTTTTCTGCGTTTGAACTGGATTTGAACTCTGTGCTCTGCTCTGAGGCCTCTTGTGTAGCTACACAGCACAAGCACAGTGGCCTGACCTAAATCTGTGCCCTTGAGTACCTTGCTGAGCTGTTCTCCTCACACAGGAACTGACACCAGCCCCACTTTGTCCAGGCCAGGGCTGGCCGAGCTCTGAGGTGTTCCCTGACAGGAGCAGAACCCTCGGACAGAGCCTTGCTGGACACCGGGCAGGGAACAGTTCCTGAGGCTGCAAACCTTCCCTGCCTGGGGCTGCAAACCTCCCACCATCATTCCCTGCTATTTCCCCTGGCAGAACGGGAAGAGGCACTTTGGAAGCCTCTCCTTTGGTGAGGTTCCTGCTGGTGTTCCCTCTGACCCTCACCTGGGCCCAGGTGCATTGCTGTGGGCTGGGGGGGATCTCTGTGGGAGCAAACCACACATTTGATGTTCAAAATGACTCAAATCAACTCAAATCCCACTTTTTCCCCTTCCCCTTCAGCCTAGGTGTAGTGGTTCTTTAGTCCACTTCTTAGGATTAGCTGTTCCAGGCTTTCCCTTTCCCAGGCAGATTTTACTGGAATTATATTTCTGTCAAACCCCAGGAGAAGGGAGCTGAGCAGAGCCCACTCTGCTAAGGAATGATGTGAGGGAGCAGCTCTGCTCGTGTGATTGCAATCCCTAATTGTGCCAGACACCTTCAATTCCTTCCCCTTCCTTCCCCTGGCATCTCCATGGAGCACAGGAGGAGCAGGGGGAGGGGAAAGGTGCTCTGCCTTGTCCTTCTGCTGCTCCCAGGGGCTGGAGTGCTGCTGTGGAGCTGTGGGAGAGGCACAGCAGCTCTGGTGAGATCCCTCCTGCAGATGGAATCCAGGCCCTGATGGGAGCAGGGATTGAGGGCGGGTTTGGGGGGGCTGTCAGATCTCCCTGGAATTGGTCCTGTGTTTGTGAACCCTCAGAAATCCTCCCAGAATGAGCTGCTCAGAGCTTTGTGCTGCAGGCTCCCACGCTGGCCTGGTGCTGCTGAAATCCCAGGAGTGCAGCACTTCAGGGCTCACCTGCTCCTTCCCCCTCTTCCCGATCTCCCTGGAAGGTTGTGCAGCATCTGTGGGGCTGAAATCCCCCGTGAGTTCTCATCCTCCTTCCCAGAGATGGTGGTGGCTCTGGGCAGAGCAGGCACGTTCCCCCCATCCCCTTTGGAGTGATCCCTGTTTGTTCAAGGTCTGGAATCCACCGCCCTGCTGCCCCTGTGTGCCCAGGAGCGGGGATCCATGGTTTATCCAGCTCCTGCTGAGTGATGGATGTCTCACATCCCGCCTGGGAAGCGCAGGGGCGGTGGCACCCAGGCTGGGGAAAACTGTGGAGGTGGAGCAGGGAAAAATTGAGGTTGAGCCTGATTGAAGAGGGGTGAGGTGACTTGGGGTGCTCCATCTAGCAGAGGGGCAGAGGTGCTGTGGACAACTTGTTTTCCTTGGATTCGATCTTCCAACCCCTTTGCTTCATCTCTTCCCCGTGCACGGAGGGAATGGCACAGATTGTGCTCGCTGTGCCGTTTGTCCTCAGTGACACTTTTCATTTCCACAGGAAATGGAGTTCTCCATCCACTCCCACACCCTTCCTTCCTTCACACCTCATGCCCTGGGCTGTTGGACGGATGCAGCCCAGGCACTGCTGCTCCCCACTCTAATTCTGCCTTCCGAAGCCATTCCTTGCCCTTCTCCCTGTGCCTGTCCATCCTGGCCCCCCCGAGGTGATTCCATGCCCTGCTGCCCACTGGCCACCTTGGCCTTTGCTGTCACTGCTGCTGCTCCTGTGGAATGTGACAGGAAAGGGAAGAAAGGCTGCCTGTCATCCTTAATTCCTGCCCCATCCAAGATTTAAATGCAGGGATCTGTCCCTGGGTCGCTGTCAGGATGACTGATGTCCCCGTGGAGGTGGCACCCAGCTATTTAACACCCCAGGCAGAGCCAGAGGAGGCAACCCCAGGCTGAGGTTATCTCCTCTCCTGACACTGAGTTATGAGCCAATAGCACTTTATTAAAATGGTATTTTGCATTGGAGAGCAAATCCCAGAGCAGATGGATCCGTGGGCAATCCATCACTCCCATCCTGGCCGCTGCCACGGCAAATGTGGTCCCGGTGCCTCAGCACTGCGGTGTGAGACAGATTTACAGCCTGGGCAGCTCTGGCTACTCCCAGCTGCCATGCAGGGAAGGATTTGTTTTGGAATGTGAAATGCTGGGAGGAGATTCCCGGGGTGGAAGCACAGGGATGTGAGCACCCCTCGGGGAGGTGGGAGTCTCCCCAGGAAACGCTTCCCTGCCAACCTGGCTTTGTGTTTGGAGTGAAGGAGAAACGCTCAGGATCTTTTATAAGCCCTTGCCTTGGGTGCTGGGTTTATTTTCTGCTCTGCTTTGTCTGCACCAAGCCTGGGCTGTGCCCAGATGTGCCCAGATGTGCCCAGACTGGTGGAACAAGTCCAGCAGCACCATCTTTGTGCAGGATTGGAATCCCAGGCAGGCCTGGACCTGCTCTGTGTGTGCTCCTGTGCCAGCCAGGAACCGTCTGAAGGATGCTGAGAAACTGGTTCATGGTGGCAGCTTTCAGTACTGCTGGAATGGGAAATGATCCCACTTTTCCTTCTCCATGCCCAAGGCCTGAGATTGCTGTGCTTTTCCTGCCTTTCCTGCCCTTGCAGGTGATGGGCACGAGAGACCCAGGCTCCTCGCTGGAGGAGTTTGCACCCAGAATTTAACAGAATTCTGAGCTTGCACCCAGAATTTAACAGTGAAATACTTGATCTTCTCTTAAAATCAGGTTTGGATCTCAGAGCTTCCCGGTTATCCCAGCGAGCAGGAGCCAAGCAGGTGAAAATCTGGGACAGGGCCCTGTGATGTCATCTCACCTGGGGGGAATCACACAGCTCTTTTCTGTCCATCAGGACAGCTCTCCCCACACCTTTCCAGCCTTCTTTGTACCTCCTGCTGTCACCCCCCCTGCCCAAAACTGCTGACCTGCTGCTCCGTGGTGCCCCAGCTCTGCCCCGGGGGTGGCACTGGGTTCAAAGGGTTGGAAAAAACACTCAGATGCAAAACATGCAAAAAACTATTTTACTGACAAACAGCAAAGGACGGGCTTAGTTCCAGGAGCTGAACTGGTTCTCTATTATACAAACATCTTATTGAAAGGGAAGGAAGGGCTGAAATACACTCACTCGTTGACCCAAATAAAATCACAGTGTGCTTTTTCTATTGCCTCCCCCACCCCAAGCTCTCTGCACCTTCAGCTGCTCCCCGGAGCCTCAGCACAGGCTGTCACCCCTCCAGCCACTGGAGAGCACAACCCCTGGGTGACATCTGCCTGGGCAAGTGTATTTAATAAAAAAATTAGCCATTATTGCTTTTCAACCACAGTAGAGATTGTTCTGTGATTAGACTCGGAGCAGAGTTTAATCTCTCTCTCTGGTAGTCTGTGCTGTGCCTCTCCCTGCCTGATGCATGCAAAACTGGTTTGGGTGCAGGAAAAAAAGAAAAGGAGGATTCACAATCAGCACTCCAAGTGAAAAAACCTCCCTCAAGCGAGTGCAGGGTTCCCCTCTGCCCCAGTGTGAGCTGAGGACTGAGCCACCCTGGGGTCACCCCTGCTGGGAATCCCGAGAGGGGGCGAAAACTTTGGCAACCCCTTTGGAAAAGAAACGAGTGCAGATGGGTGGAGGTGCCAGAGGAGGGACAGGCTCCATGCAGGGGACACGTGGTGACACACAGAGCTCTGGACACACGCCCGGAGCAGGATCCTGACAGCCCAGCCCAGCCCAGCTCCTCCTGACCCTGCCACACCTTCCCTCCCCTCTGCCTCACCTGCAGGGAAGCCGCAGGCCTGGCTCTTTGTGTTTGAGTTTTTGATTTTCTTCAGGAAGTTCATGGCCTCCTGGACACCCCAGGGAGCTGAGCTGAGGGAACTTTTCATCTTCACTGCACCCTGGGGTGGAAGCAGGAGTCCTCTGTCCCTGCCCAGCAGATCATTCCCTGCTCTCCATCCCATTGCTGCCCACTGAATCCTAGATCTGTCCCACCAATGCATCCGGGTTGGAAAATGATGGATCCAAACATCTCTATTCGTACCACATGCACTAATAATGGAAGAACTTCTGCTCTTTCACATCCAGAGCTGCTCTGGGAGGTTCTCCTGGCTGTTTTCATCTTCCAAGCCCCCTGAATGCAGAAAAAGCTCCGTCACCTCTGTGATGACCCAACCTCTTCACCACTGCCAGTGCTGGGAGTGAGATCTGAAACGAGCCTGAGCTCCCTGTGCTCCTGCCAGCCCCTCCCTCCACCCCAGGTGAGCATCACCCTCCCCTTCCACCACGAGCATGATGTTCAGCAGAACCCCGACATTTCATTCTGTCTGGCCCGTCACTGGACACCCCTAAAAGAGCCTGGTCCCATCCCTTTGCACCCTCCCTACAGGGATTTGTGTGCACTGGTCCTTCCCCAGGGTGAACAGTCCCAGCTCTCCCAGTTCCTCACAGGAAAGATGCTCCAGTCCCTTCATCACTCCAGTGCCCCCTTTAATCAGGGATTCCCTTCTCCCAGCTGAAAATGCAACCAGAAAATGAGGTAGAATAGCAGTGAGAGTAACTAAACCCACCCCACCGTGCTGTGAGCGCCCCAGACACCATTCCAGGCTCCCTCCTGGTCTTTTTATGGAGGAGGTGCTGCCAGATGGGCCAGCTGGGGTGTGCCTGGGGGCTGGCTGAGCAGGGAGAGGGCACAGAGGTGGATGGATGATGGATGG
>VZTX01001947.1:2577-28559 GCA_013400915.1 Pardalotus punctatus | reverse complement strand
GATGTGTTCCCTTGCCTTGCAGGTGGTGCAGCACGATCCCTGCCGGGGGGGAGCTGGCTACTGGAACAGCCTCTTCAGGTTCAAGCACCTGGCCACGGGGCACTACCTGGCAGCAGAGGTACGTGGGAGGGGGCTGGCACCTCTGCCTGCCCTGCAGCCTGCTTTCCTCCTTTGAAAATCTGTCATTCCCCACCCTAAAGCTGGACTCGGGGAGGGGAGGAGAGCAGTCGTTTGGGTAATTACAAAAATAGCTGCCAAACGGACAGAATAAGAGGGAAGAGCTGAAAGAATACCGTGGTTTGGGGTAGTTGTGAGCTGATTCCGATTTTTTTATGGATTCCAGAGGCAAGAACTCCTCCTGTGAAGAATAGGCACTAAATAGTATCCTGTCATGTGGGCACTAGAATCAATGTGACTTTATTAACTGATGAATAAATGGTAAATGACTGAGAGCCTTTGGGGGAAAGGGAATTCAAGTGTTGGTAATTTCTCTTGAATCACTGATTTTTCAGCAGAATTTTAGAACTGTGTACAAAACTGAAACACTGACTTCAGGACCAGTCTGTAAGAGCTGCAGATAGAGAAAAGTGGAGATTAAATATCGTGGTTTATATCCTTCTGATAAGCAGATTGGAAAACCAGAAGCATTTTGTCACATGCACACTGCAAATCCTTCTCAGTAGTGATTCAGTGTAGAGTTTGCCCAGTAAATCTTGGGGTTTCTAATCAGCCAAAACAACAGCATGGTCTTAGATCATGCACCAGTATAGCAGAGGAGATTGCTCACCTGATCCCTGGTTAGAATAGTGTTTGTTCTAGCAGATTTCCTCAAGGCAGTAATTTCTGGTTGGAAATTCCTCCTGGAATAAAATTTTAAAAAAAACCAAAAAAATCCCAAAAAACAACAATAAGAAAAACCCAAAAAAACCTGAAAAAAAAGCAAAAAAATCCAAAACAAAAAGAAGGCATAAAGTTAACTCTGTACTTTGCTCCTGTAGTGATTCTCCCAAATGAGCTCCCTGTCCCTGGGTGTTTGCAGGTCATGACCTGTGCTTTCTGGCCTGCTGGGTGGGGCAGGGGGCTCTGCATGCCCGGTGCCCACCAGAGCTGAGGTGCTGCTCAGGCTGTTTCCCTGCAGCTGTGCTGGAGTTTGACGTGCTGTGATTCTGTTCCATCAGGTAAACCCTGACTATGAGGAAGATGACCTGGAGTGTCAATCCTCAGTAAGTACAGGCAAGGGTACAGTCTTGCCCCTGCTTGAGGAGGGCTTGGCTCAGACCCAGGCTCACCTGGCCAGTGCCCAGCTGGTCCAGGCTTTGTTGTTAGTGGAGAAAATCAAAACCTGAGAATGCTCTGGAGGCTTTTAAGGCTTGTCCAAAGAGTGGGTGTTGACACCTGGATTAAGCCTTAGTGAAGAGCAGCCCACTTGGAGCTGAATTTACCTGAACCCCCCTCAACCCCCTCCCTTTGTGGCATCTTTTTCTGTCTTCTGTTTCCTCAACCTTTGCTTCCTTGGAGCGCTGTCCTGCCTGGGGCTGACAATCCAGGTGATGGGAAATGTCCCCGGGGGAATGTCCCCAGTGCTGTGCCTGTCTGACCTCCTTGTTCAAGGAGCAAATTCGCTGTCATTGTGCCCTGTCTCAGGAAAGCAGGATGATGGAGAGCAGGAATGGCTGGGGAAGGGTGATTTCAGTGCCATTCCTCTGATTTTCCTGGGGGATTGAGTCTGTGTTGTCAGTAAATGTTGTTGTGTCGAGGATGGAGTGTGTGGTGCTTTGTGTTAAAGGAAGTTTCTCCTTGGTGTCACAGGAAACCAGCATTGCCTCAGTCATTGAAAACAGAGAACTGGAACAGCACTTTCTGTTGTGGATTTTATTTATTTATTGGGTTTGATCTTAGGCTTATGCAGCTTTCTTGCTCATTTATCCTGTATTATGGAAGATTTGCACCATTTGGATATGAAGAGCTATTCCTTCTATTCTTAAGAGATGAATGTGATGCTTAGAAATCCTGCTGGGTGCATTTTTCCTCCTAAAAGGATTTGTCATTATAGCCTGGCCATTAAAATGCTTCTCTTGCCCTGAGATATCGATTGAGCTGTTTTCCTGATTACTTTTTGGTGGCGTTTGGCAGCCTGAATGCAGTAAACATGCTAAAGAACAGAACAAACCCCACCCATAGCTATTGTTCAGGGAGGTGTGGGGGGGATCCAATACCGAGATCTTTTATTGGGCCGTTTTTTCAAAGTTAATCATTGTATTTAGGTGTAGACACCCCGCTGCTGTGATGTGTCCCACTGAGATAACATTAATGCACCGTCTCAGCGTTCTGCTTTCCCCTGCTCTGTCTCTTTGCCGCTAGATGGCAAAAACAGACCAGCAAGAACAGGACCAGGAGCACATAACTCAGCTCTGACAGGAAACTGCCACATGGTTTGACGTTGGCTGGTGACAGGAGGGTGTAGGCTGCTTTATCCTGCTATGTCCAAACTCCAGCTTGATCCCAATGCGAGCTGTGTGCGGGGTTTCTGTGCTCAGCTCCGTGGTTTTATTGCTTTCTCCTTATCCCTCACAGGGCTCTGCAGGAAGGGGTTTATTTGGGCATGGGTGAGGTGCCAGCTCCACCTTCCAGCAGCAAAGGGGGCTGCTCTTGTCAGCTTTGGGGTTGAAGTTTCAGCGCTCCCTAAATTGCCCCATTTCCTACTTTTTGATTGACTGCTCGTGTTCAGCTCTGCTGCAGTTTTGAGGAGTGACCAGTTGTCTCCTGAAGGACAGGCTGTGAATGCAGAGCAGCTGTATTCCTTGCTGTGCTCCCTCCCCTTGCTGGGGGGATCAGGGAGACAGCTGAAATTCGGAGAATTCATTCCAAGTGAGCGAATTTCTGCCGGAATTTCTCTCCAGATGGACTCTGAGTGTGGAGTTGCTCCTTCCCTTGAAGGCACACTCCCAAAGTGTATTTCTGTTCCATACAGATAACTGCCTGTTCCCATGTACAAAATCAGCCTTTAAATGTCACTGCTTTGCAGCCAAGTTCATTGACTGCAAATATGTTAACTTGAGAGTATCCTGAGGCACAAGCAACCCTGGATACCTTTTCCATGTGCTTGGGGATGGCAGTGCCTCACAGCAGGGCTGTGACAGGCAGGTGCCTGGGTGCTGACTCCTTTGGGTGCCACCATCACAGAGAAGCTGAGAAATTGGTTTTTGGTCACTTTGAAAATTGCACCCAGGGTTTAGGTGGTTGTACAGGGATAGCTGGCTGCTGTGTGCCAGCACAGTGAGCAGCTTCTTCAGGGACCAGGGATAGCTGGGAGCTCCCCAGGAAAGGGTTTGGAGAAAGTTGTTGTTCCTTTTTCTCAGTTCATCTTTGGTTTTTTCCTACCCTTTCATCTGAAACCCCAGGGTTTTATCCAATTGATGTATCTTTACTTCACTGAAGGAGGCTGGGGATTTGCTGGCACCTTGGGAATAAAGATCCTTCTGGTGCCATGGCCTTTGGAACAAATTATTGTGCTTGAGAGCAGCACAAGCTGTAGTGTGAACAGCAAGACTTCCAACCCCTTGATTAGCTTTTTGTTTCTCTTGCCTGGGATTGATGGATGTGGCTCCCCTTTTTGCTGATTATTTCCCAGCCAGCTTCTTGGTATGTGGTGCGGCCGGTTTGTACATTTTCGGCTCACTAATTATTTTGTTAGAGGGGAAAATTGCAACGTGTGGAATATGTTTGGAGAGCTGCTAGTGTCAGGATTGGGGGTGTAAGCTGATGTGCAGAAAGCAGTCAGAGCTGCTGGTGTGTGTGGGGTGAAGGGCTGGGGCTTTGGTCTCTTCTGGTGCTCTCTGCAAGCCAGGAATTCTGCGTGGAGGGGGAGTTGCGGTGGCTGCCACTCAGGAGTTCCCCCAGGGAAGCCAGGACAGCTGCTGTCCGTGTTGTAGTGTCCTGCAGTCCAGCTCAGTGCCCCAGGGTCCTGTCTGCACCCCCTGTGTGTGTTTGGGCTGGGCTGGCTCTGCAGGGCTGGTGCTGACACTCAGGATTTCCCCCAGGGAAGCCAGGGCAGCTGCTGTCCGTGTTGTAGTGTCCTGCAGTCCAGCTCAGTGCCCCAGGGTCCTGTCTGCACCCCTGTGTGTGTTTTTGCTGGGCTGGCTCTGCAGGGCTGGTGCTGACGCTCTGGGGGTCTCTCCACAGCTGGACCCCGAGCAGGACGCGGCGCGGCGTGGCCGGGGCACCCCGGACAGGATGGCCTATTCCCTGGTGTCCGTGCCCGAGGGCAACGACATCTCGTCCATCTTCGAGCTGGACCCCACCACCCTGCGAGGGGGAGACAGCCTCGTGCCCAGGTACAGCCCCTGCTCTGCCACGGCTCAGCCAGTTTTGGGGGGTTTGTAAGGTGAGGCTGCCCCACACTGTTTTATCCTTTGGAATCAGGTTCCTCCTCAAATTAGTGTAGAAATCGTTACAAAATGCCTGAAGCTTCACTTTACTGCTTTACAATTGAGGTAAGAGAACATCGTTTTACAGATGGGAAAGCTGAGATTAAGTGACTTCCTAAGTGACTTCCTTGCCAGGAATGACCTGGGACTAAAAGCCTTGGGTGTCCTTTCAAGGCAGTCCCGTGACCTGGCTGTACTGGGTTAGTTAGGATGTAAAAATGAAATATTTAGCACAGGGTTTTCTGTTGTTTATGTGGTTTTTACTGTTCATGTGCACCTCTTGCTGTTTCCCTGAGAAAGCACAGCAGGTTTGTTCCATCTATTGAGCTCTCCCTGAATCACCAGATACTGTAAAACACAGATATTGGGGAGTTCTGGGCTGAAAACCCCAGAGGTAGAGGAGGAAGCTGGCAGCCCATAGCAGTGGAAGAGTGAGGATGGGAAGAGGTTTGGTTTGTTCCTGTGCAGCTCTGAGTGACAGCGATTCCGTGTGGCTGTGGCTCTGCTGTAGAGCACAATCTCTTCCATGACAGAAAAACCTTCCTCAGTGAATTTCTAGAATGAGCTGAGGCAAGAAGAACATTATTGCAGTTGTAGTGTGCAGTGTGGATAGGGATGACACTTCCATGATAGAAAAACCTTCCTCAGTGAATTTCTAGAATGAGCTGAGGCAAGAAGAACATTATTGCAGTTGTAGTGTGCAGTGTGGATAGGGATGACACTTCTTTTCCACTTGATTCTGCCAAAGTCTCACAATCCCAACAATGCAGAGAATTCCCAGCTGGGAAGCTGACTCATGCTGGGGCACTCCTGGCTTTCTTTCAGGAACTCCTATGTGAGGCTCAGGCACCTTTGCACCAACACCTGGGTTCACAGCACCAACATCCCTATTGATAAAGAAGAGGAGAAGCCCGTGATGCTGAAAGTGAGTTCTGCTCTTTGTGTAAGCACCTCCTTTGATTCCTGTACTTCCACAAAAGTGATGCTGGCAGGAGTTCACACCCTGAGCCTGTCACACTCCACTCGTGTGACAGTAATGAACAGTGCCTGTGCAAAATATTTGCTTTTAAATGCTCAGTTTATTGTCATTTTCTAGTTAGGCTGTTCAGCTTCTACTCCACTACAGTCACCAGGAGGAGGATGTTTTTTCCACTGGCTACAGCGACATTTTGCCATCTCACCTGCTGCTCCTTTGAGTCTGGGAGCAGCTCTGTGCTTGCTCAGGGTGTTAGTGTTCTCAGTTTGGCTTCAGCAGTAATCCCGTGCTGCCTGAGCACAGAGGGGCTTTTCTGTTTCGTTATCACTGAGTGTGTGAACCATTCCTTTGTTCTGCCTCTGGGGTTGCTGATAAAACTTGTCTGGGTTTCAGATTGGTACCTCTCCAGTGAAGGAGGACAAAGAAGCTTTTGCCATAGTGCCAGTCTCACCTGCAGAGGTTCGGGACTTGGATTTTGCAAACGATGCAAGCAAAGTTTTAGGTTCCATCGCTGGCAAGTTGGAAAAGGGAACAATAACCCAGAATGAAAGAAGGTAAGGAAACCAGAATTGGGTTCAGATAATGTTGTTTCCTTTACTCAGGAACTGTTTCTTTGAAAATTTTATCAGAGTAAGCTATGGAAGAGGGATTTGTTTTCCTTCTTGATGAGCTTTCAAAAAATTGTTGGTTTTTTTGTTACCTCCCTAGTGGAGATTCTCAGGCCTGGTGTGTCCAGCCCTCCCTGTCGTTTGGGAAGGGAGAGCATGAGAAATGTTGTGAGCCCGAGGACTAATCCCCAGCAGAAAGAGTGTGGGAATTTCTAATTTCTAATCCATCTTGTGAGGACTGGACATGTGACTTGCTGCAAATCCTCTGACCGTGTCCGTGAAAATGTGGCCACACAAAAAGAGCACAGGGGTGCCTGTGTCACACCGGGGCCCCTGTGCTTCCATTGCCAGTGCCTTTTATTCGGCCTTGGGAGAGATTAGCACCTGATTTATTGTTTGTGGCAATTGAAAGAAGTGCCAAATAGAACTTGGCAAGTGCAGAGTTGCCCTAAAGTGATTTTCTTGTCTTGCTGCTGCTCTGGTTTAGCTGTTGGACAGTGAGGCTGCAGCAATGGGGGAGCATTAGTTCCTAATTTTAAATTCTGTGCAAACTTCTGAGCTTTATCCAGTCTATAATTGCTGTTTGTTTTTCACTTAGCATTTAGAAATCTGTGTAAACTTACCCTGGCATTCTTCATTTAACGCAGAGAATTTGTATTCTTACGTTAACAACTTCTGGCTTTTCTGTAGATCTGTTACCAAATTGTTGGAGGATTTGGTCTATTTTGTTACTGGTGGAACTAATTCTGGGCAAGATGTCCTGGAAGTGGTGTTTTCTAAACCTAACAGAGAACGGCAAAAGCTGATGAGAGAACAGAATATTCTAAAGCAGGTAGGCTGGGTTTTTCTCAAAGCTCTGTCTGTGAGAAGAGTTGTTGGGAAAAGGAACCTGGTAACAGAGAACCTGGCCAGGCTGGGCAGGGCTTGGAGCAGCCTGGTCTGGGGGGAGGGAGAGATTTGGAATGAGAGGATCCTTACGGTCCCTTCCAACCCAAGCCATTCTGCGGCTCTGTGAAATTTTGGTCTCAAATTATGGGCACCAAAAGATCCTTTGAGTTTCCAGCTTTCAGCAGGCTCTATGTAGTGGACTGCAGGCTCACCATTGCTGCAAATAAAAATTCCAGCATATGGTGTAAAAAAAAAACAGTGATGAATGTCTTTTGTCTGGGCTGCTCCATGCCTAAGAAACTTGGTGGCTGTGCCCTGTTTCTGATGCACCTTTTGAAATACAAAGGCACAGAGCTTTTACACTGCTTGTAAGTGGAAAAAGCCAGCTCCTCATGGGGTTCTGTGTGTTTTTTAACAAATCTGTAGATTTTCAAGCTCTTGCAAGCGCCCTTCACAGACAGTGGGGACGGCCCGATGCTGCGGCTGGAGGAGCTGGGGGACCAGCGCCACGCGCCCTTCAGGCACATCTGCCGCCTCTGCTACAGGGTGCTCAGGCACTCCCAGCAGGACTACAGGAAAAATCAGGTTGGAAATACATCTGTGCTGGTCAATGGCACCAGCATGGTTCCTGTGTTTAAAAAAAAAAAAGCTTTATCCCATTAAATAAAGCCTGTTCTGCTGCGCTGTGCTTGTACAGTCGGTGAGAGGTTTTGGGATGGCTCAGTTTCATTCTATCTGGTGTTTTTCATCTCTGTCAGAAACTGTAATGTAGTTAGCACTGGTTCTGAGTGGGATTTAGGAAAAAAACAGAATTTTTGACTGTCCCATCCAGGTGCATTACAAGACTTTGTTCACTCTTGCTCACTACAGACTTCATTGGAAGTTGCCTGGTGAATTAAGGCAAAAACTTTTGTTGCCATGTATTAGAAACAAGGTCCTGTCAGATAGGTATAAATGCCTTGCTGGTGTCTAGCCCAGGAGAGAGGGGAGGGATGGAGGTGTTAAGGTTGTCTGTCAGTGTTTGCTCTCTTTCACACAAACAATTTGGATCTAATCCAGTTCATTCCTTGGGCTGTTGGTATTGACAAACATCCTCCTGTTTTCTGTTATTATGTCAAATTCTGAGGGTTAATTACACCCCCTTCCTCCTTGCCTATGTGTTTTGAAGGAATACATTGCCAAGCAGTTTGGCTTCATGCAGAAGCAGATTGGCTACGACGTCTTGGCCGAGGACACCATCACAGCCCTGCTCCATAACAACCGCAAGCTCCTGGAGAAGCACATCACAGCTGCCGAGATTGACACCTTTGTGAGTCTCGTGAGGAAAAACAGGGAGCCCAGGTGAGAGCTGCATTTTTGAATATATGATTACCCTTTTCCTTCTGGGAGAAGTCAGTACCTGCCAGCTTGCTGAGGAGGAAGCACAGCCAGTTCACTGTGTGCTGGCACTCGCGCTGCCGTCCCTCCTTACGGTCCGTCTTGCTCTGCGCCGTTCGAGTGGAGTTCTGAATGTTTTCTTCCTGAAATGTACATTGCTCCAGTCTAGATCTCAGCAGTGATTGATACCCTTTTGGCTCACGTTTTCCACCAGGTTTTTGGATTACCTCTCGGATCTGTGCGTTTCCATGAACAAGTCTATTCCCGTGACACAGGAGCTGATTTGTAAAGCCGTGCTGAACCCAGCCAACGCCGACATTCTCATTGAAACCAAGTAAGTTCGTGCCTTTCAAGGTGCTTCTCGTGGTGTGAAGCAGAAGGAAGGTGGTTCAAAGCTGAGCACGCTGCTGGCACGTCCTGGGGAAGCAGGGAATTGTGTGGGGTTCTCTCCAAACGCACGGAGCCGGCGCTGGGGACAGCAGGAGGCTGCCAGGTGCATCCTCAGCCCCGCAGGCAGAAACCCTGCACTTCTCTCCAGTTTGAGCCAAAGCACACAGATTTGCAGGAAGGTGTGCAGGCTCCTGGCCTGATCCCCCAGCCCTGAGCGAGCTCAGCTGGCAGCAGAGCAGGAGCTGATCCAGCTCTGTTCACCTTTCCCCCCTCTCAGGTGGGGTTTGGGTCTCCTGCTCTCCTCTGCCATTGCTGAGGCCTCATAGCCACCACCAAATCCTGAGTGGTTTTGATAAAGATGGCTTTATTCAATACATAGACTAGGGAATAGATAACTGTTATCAAAATACTGCGAAAGGGAAGCATCTAGTATTTACTCTCAGCCATTTGTTTTATTCTTGCACGTTTCATTCTCATCAAGAAATCATAAAGGCTGTATTTATTTCCACGAGCACTTAAAATTAGTGCATCATTTATTTGTCCTTATCCATGTGTATTTAATTTGGGGTTTTTTCAGATGTGTGATCTTTTCTTTGCTGGAAGCCTTTTTAGTATCAGCAGCTGATTTATTTCTAGTTACTCCATCACATAAGCAGAAAGAAGTTCTGATCCATTTGGCACTTATGGGATACAGAATTTTTCATTTTTTTAGATATTTTTATTTCCCATATCTTTTCCTGGTCTGGTGAATGATCTTTGAATCAGTTCTTCTGTAAAGAAGGTTTTGAAAGTCCATTGTTACATGTCTTTAACTTCCTTGGTTTTTTATCTTTTTAAATTGAAAGGAGCTGAAATGTTCATCTTTTTAAGGCTGAATGGAAAATTTCTAATCTAATGCTTTTAATAATAAACCCCCGTGGTTTGAAGTAATAAAATGCTTCTGCTGAAAGGCTAAGATACATTTGAGCCAGCATCTTAAAGGAATGATGAAGGATGTAGGTGGGTCTTGGCCCCTGGAATGTAACCTCCCCTCCTCCCGGCAGGCTGGTCCTCTCACGTTTTGAATTTGAAGAAGTGTCAAGTGGAGAAAATGCCTTGGAAGTGGGAGAAGATGAGGAAGAAGTGTGGCTGTTCTGGAGGGACAGCAACAAGGAGATCCGCAGCAAGAGCATCCGAGAGCTGGCCCAGGATGCCAAGGAGGGGCAGAAGGAGGATCGGGATGTGCTCAGCTACTACAGGTGAGCAGCGCTCAGAGCTTGGCTCAGGGTTTGTCCGGGCTCGTGGGGAGACCCTGGGTGCACAGGGTGCAGCTGGGGAGGAAAACTCCTGTTTCATGTACAAAACAGCCTTCAGAGAGGGTGAAGTCTGTCAGAAGTGAGAGCTGAAAGCACAAATTTTTGTGTGGTGATGAGTCCAGGTGTTGACGTGAGCCAGTTTAAACTGATTTTAAAAAATCAGCTCAGGTTTGGAACGTGTTGAACTTCCCCAGCACTTCGTGCCAGTTTGCTTGGTTTTCTGCTGGGGGTGTTGGGAGAGCCCCTGCACAGTGACCCCTGGGTTCGGGGGTCGTGGGGGGACAGCATCTTGCAGGATTGGGGTGTGTAGATGGCTTTGCTTTTGGTTTGCAGGAGGTCACTGCTGCTCTCCGTGCCTGCACTTCTCTGGGAGCTTCAGTGGCCCTGTAGTTCCATCAGCACAGCCATGGAGTTGTGTCCGTGCCCCAGGCTGGGGTGCAGGGGGTGCAGGGGGTGCAGGGGCTGCCGTGCCCAGCCCGGGCCGTGCTTTGGGCAGCTCTGACACGAGCGATGTTTCCAGATGACTGGACAAGACACCGAGTTCTTGGCATAGCTCAAGGTCAGGTTTCAGCCCAGACCAAATTCCTGTGTCTGGGTTATAAACCCCTGAGAGTCATTTGACAGACTCAGCTGTGGCAGTGCAGAAAGTACAACTAGATTGTTCTTTTAACAGCAATCTTACTTTGAGTTATCCCTTCCGTTGGAATGGTTCTTGCAGGAGAATTTCTGATGCATGGTTTTGTTTGACCCTGTTGGAGCTGAAAAGGTGACCCTTCCAACCCAGACCATTCTGTGCTTCAGTGGTTCTGTGATACTTCATGAGTGATTCTGTTATTTATTCTGTGATATTTAACTTCTATTGTTTCATTCCATTACTGTTTGCCAGTGTTTGATGAGTACTTTATTCTTCCCACAGTAAGAATGAGCTGTATTACTGGACAATATAATATTATTTCTAGTACTATATACAAGTATATCAGTGTATATACTTCATAGTATAATTTATACATCTTTATATGTACTTTATAGTACACTGGAAATTAAAGTGGAAGCTTGAAGCTTACCTAAATTAAAATATAAGCTTTTAACATTGTTTTCTTGGGGTTTTTTTTTGTTTTTTTTTTCTTTTTTTCCTTTCTCCCTGAAGATACCAGCTGAACCTCTTTGCTCGAATGTGCCTTGACCGCCAGTACCTGGCCATCAACGAGATCTCGGGGCAGCTGGACGTGGACCTGATCCTGCGCTGCATGGCCGACGAGAACCTGCCCTACGACCTGCGCGCCTCCTTCTGCCGCCTCATGCTGCACATGCACGTGGACAGGGACCCCCAGGAGCAGGTGACCCCCGTCAAATACGCCAGGCTGTGGTCAGAGATCCCCTCTGAGATCGCCATCGATGAGTGAGTGCGGCAGGGGGAGGGATGCTGGTGGGTGTTGGGCGTCGCCAGGTCGGTCCTAAATCGGTGCATTATTAAATCGATGTATTATTAAATCGATGTATTATTAAATCAGTGCATTATTTCTGCAGTCGCTGTTTGTAAGGAAATCAGACCCTCCCATGGCTTGTTCCTGAGGATTCAGTGAGCTCCCTGTGGTGGGCTGAGCTCAGGGGTCACAGCACGGCTGGGCAGTGTGACCATGGGGTGAGCTGGACGCAGGGAGGGAGTCAGGGAACAAGGGTTTCATCTCTCCTCCTGCCTCATTTGATAGAGGAGAGCCATGGAATCGTTAAACCTGGAAAAGACCTTCAAGTCCCAAGATCAGCCCACACTCAGCCCTGAGCCGTGTCCCCAGGTCCCCATCCTTGGAGAACTCCAGGAATGGTGCTTCCCCCACCGCCCAGCCCCCTGCTCCAGGGCTTGGCCACTGTTTCTGTGAAGACATTTGCCCTCAAATCCCTCTAAACCTCCACAACCTGAGGCCATTTCCTCTGAGCACAGACTGCTCAGGGCGGGTTGTCCTCGTGGGAGCTCACCACCAGCACCAGACATGCTCAAACAAGGCTGAGTTCCTTAACTTCAGTGGAAAATCCTCTGGCACAGTGCTGAAAAACCTACACAAAACCACAGCTAGACCAGGTTTCCTGACCATTTGTGTTAACTCTTTATAATTAGTAATTTCAAATTTATAGTACTCAGCTGTTCAGAGCTCATTTTTTTCAGTTGGAGAAAACGAACACCTAAAATTGACGTTACATGTTAGGAATTTGAGTCTTGTCAAATTTAATACCGATGATCGGTGGTTTCTTGTATTTCCCTCCTTGCTAGCCTGGTTTTCTCTGCTGAGAGAGGTGCAGTGGATAATAAATCAAATTTAAAGGCCAAAATGTTAAACCAAATGGTTTCAGCTCTGGCAGAGGCTCACCAGTGATAAGTGATCAAACAGGAAGCAGAAGGATTTTGTGTGAGGTGGTGGGATTGTCCTTCTCAAAGCCACCCTGCACATACTGAAAATAAAACCCTGGAATTGATATTAAAAATTAATATCTGCTTTGCATATATATTGGTTTTATTTGGAGGAAAAATACCATCCCCAGTGAGCCTCTCTTGGCCACCCATTCTCAGTGCTGCACATCCCTTGTCATTGTTTCCACTCAAATATTGAGTGTTGCTTTTGCTATTTTTTGGGAGAAAATTCTTTACTTTTTTTTGTTTTCCTCAGACATTTTAAAATAGTACCTAATGAGCATATGGGATAAAACAACAAAAGCCAGGAAATTCTGGTGTCAGTGTCTTGACTCCCTCGTTTGGATGAATTATTTACCAGCCTTTAGCTTTTCTTAGATTTTCACAAACCAATGCAGAATTGTGCTGGGGGGAAAAGAGCCCTGTGTATTTGCATGCTAAGTTTTGTTTTGTTTTCTTTTTTTTGTTTTGTTCTTTTTTTTCCCCTCTTCAGCTATGATAGCAGTGGAACTTCCAAAGATGAAATTAAGGAGAGATTTGCACAAACAATGGAATTTGTAGAGGAATATTTAAGAGATGTGGTGTGTCAGAGGTTCCCTTTCTCTGATAAAGAGAAAAATAAGCTCACTTTTGAGGTAGTTATCCAGTTCTGATTTTATCCTTTTCTTTTTTTTGTGGAATGTTGGTTATTTTTTCAGGTAGTTTGGCAATAATTAGTGTGTGTAATTAGTGAGGGCTGAGCCTCAGCAGGCTCCTTTCTCCTCATGGAAGTTGGAGTTTGCAGTGATGGCTCTTGGAATACAATTACTGAATGTGAGATTGTCTGAGGTTTGCAGCAGCCTTTTTTACTCTCTGTGCTCTCAGTGTTACTGCAAAGCCAGGCTTTACTGGAATAAATATCTGCAAAACTGAACTCTGTCTGCACACACTGAGAGTCTCCAGAGCTTTTAGTGATGTCCACCAAGAGAAAAAGTGTCCTGTGACTTACTGACCTGTTAAATAGTCTGTGCAAATAAAATGCAGCAAACCCATGCAATAAATAACCATTAAGATGTGATATTCTGCAAAAAAAATACAGCTGAGTTAATGTACTTTAGATAATGGGGCTACATTAAATATTTGCCCTGTATGTGATACTTTTATGTGGATGTTTATGGGGTGGACTTGTGGGGAAACTTTATAACTTGGAAGTTACAAAGGTCAGCTTTATATTTATGATATCTTTTTTGTAAAGACCATGTTAAAAATTATCTGTTACATTCCTTCTAGTCTTGCCCTGTCTCACCTGTTTTATAAGGAGACAAGCACAGTCTGATTTTTGTAGCTATAAAATATCAGTTGCAGACACAGACATTAACTGCAAGTGTTACAGTATTTGTAGGGACGTAGAAAACTTTCTGATGTGATGTAGAACTAGGCCATCTTGCAGAATTCCAAGATATTATGGTAAAATATGATTCTCAGCCAGGCTCTTGATCTTGTCACTGTGTTAAGACAACTTGACTGTGATAGCCAAATGTTTAGTATTAATCAGGCTTTTTATTATTATTTTGGTAGGTTGTTAACTTAGCCAGAAATCTGATATATTTTGGTTTCTACAACTTCTGTGACCTCCTCAGACTAACCAAAATCCTCCTTGCTATATTAGACTGTGTGCACATCACTACCATCTTCCCTATTACCAAGATGGCAAAAGGCGAGGAAAGTAAAGGTAAGGCTGGCAAATGTAGGACAGACAGTTCTTGGGTGGTTCTAGATCATCTCAAAATGTCAATGTGGGGTGGAATGAAGTCACACAACATCCTGAGCTGGCAGGGACCCCCAGGATCATTGATGCAGGGACCCCCAGGATCATTGATGCAGCTCCTGGCCCTGCCCAGACCCCCAACAATCCCACCCTGTCCATCCCTGGCAGCGCTGTCCCAACGCTCCGTGCCCATTCCCTGGGGAGCCTGGGCAGTGCCCAGCCCCTCTGGGGGAAGAACCTTTCCCAAAATCCAGCCTGACCCTCCCTGGCCCAGCTCCAGCCATTCCCAGGGTGCTGTTCCTGTCCCAGAGCAGAGCTCGGAGCTGCAGCCCCACTGAGCTCTGCCCTCATTGTCCTCCTCCCCAGACCAAACAGACCAATGATCTCAGCTGCTCCTCCTATCACTTCTCCTCTAGTCCCTTCCCCATCTTTGTAGCCTCCTTTGGGTGCTCTGTGTACCTGTAGACCTTTCTGACACGTTGGGCACCAAAGCTGCCTCCAGGACTGGAGGTGAGGCCACCCCATTGCAGAGCAGAGAGGGACAATTCCCTCCATCCCTGGCCAGTGATGCTGTGCTTGGAAGTCTCCTTTCTGTCCAGGGCTTGGCTGTAAAGCTGAGCAGATCCTGTGGTGGAAGAGGGAGAGGACAGGGGGTTTCTCCAAGTACTGCAGGGCTTCTGTTGGCTTCCCTGTCCCCAGGATGTGGATGTGTAGCGTTGAGACAATTTCTCTTTGTAGGATGTGGCCGGTCCTTGCCCTGTTAATGCAGTCCCATCCCACCACCCTAACCCTACCTGTTTACTCTCTGAAGGGAGCAATGTGATGAGGTCAATCCACGGAGTGGGGGAGCTGATGACCCAGGTGGTGCTCAGGGGCGGGGGGTTCCTGCCCATGACTCCGCTGGCCGCTGCCCCCGAGGGGAACGTCAAGCAGAGCGAGCCGGAGAAGGAGGACATCCTGGTCATGGACACCAAGCTCAAGATCATCGAGATCCTGCAGGTACCAGCAGTGCAGGCTGAGGTGGCACATCGTGCTGTCCTCCAGCATTA
The DNA here is from genome assembly GCA_013400915.1 of Pardalotus punctatus. Lineage (NCBI taxonomy): Eukaryota > Metazoa > Chordata > Aves > Passeriformes > Pardalotidae > Pardalotus > Pardalotus punctatus. The sequence continues at coordinate 13,398 of VZTX01001947.1, read as the reverse complement.
ACTGGGAAAGCATTGCAAGGGTGACCTCATCAGGCTCTCAAATCGCTTATGGCAATATTGTGCCGTTACTGAAAGTTTATTAAAAAGGTTTGCAGTGGGCATTTGCATATTTAGCAGTGATTTGTAAGTGTCTGGCTTGAATCGGAGCTGTCGTTTTCCACCTTATTGTCTTCCCAATTTCTCTGAGTCTGCAGGGCCATCTGAAGTGCCCCAAGGAACGGGGAGATCTCGAGACTCCTCTTTGCAGAGCCAGCAGCCTGATGTGTTTTCATCATGCACAGCCAGCCTCTCCCTTCCATCTCTGTGTGGTTTTCTCACTTGCTCACCCCAAAGTCTTTGGGATGCACACACGTTTTCTCCTAGTTCTTGATGCAGAATCATTGCACTGAAATGCATCTTCCCTGTCTGAGAGTAGGAGTCCTTTTCTGTTCAGTAATTTCCTCAGCGAGGTGCTGAGGGTCAGAATGCTGCCCCAGCCCGGTGGGTGCCGGCAGGAGAGCAGCAGGAGAGCAGCAGGAGAGCCCTGGTGTTCCTTGTCCATGCCCCATGGGAGCCTGTGCCCTTCCCTCAGAGCAGATGCAGCACAGGGGAGGCTCCGTTCCTTCCTTGCACCTTGGCTAATTTTAGTCAAGCCAGAGCTTCTCTCACAGTCTGCCATGTGCAGGGGGTGTTTCAGTGTGCAGTGTTCCCCGTTAGCAGGGTCTGCCCAAACTGCCATTAAATGTTTTACAAGAGCTCTGAGTGTTCTTGGCATTGGAGCTCCAGGAAGACCATGGAGAAGGTGGTGTGTGCTGGGCTGGAGTTCCTCTGGCTCCAGCTGGCCCAGCCCAGCTCAGCTGTGACTCGTGGAGCCCAGGCTGGCTCCTGGCAGCTTGTGGCCCTCTCCTGTGTCCCCTGCACCCCGGGAGAGCAGCAGCACATGTTCAGGATGGAGATGGAAATGCTGCTTTCCTTTCCTGGGGATGGGGGGAGGATGCCAGCATCAGACAGTAATGAGGACCAAAGCTCTGCCAACATTTTTTACTCATAAGTATTTATTATGTGTGTGTATCATGCTTGTTGAAATCCCTGGAAAATATTACTGAATTCTGGGGATTTTTAAGGCAACGTTTGCATATCTTAGAAGCATGGAATGCCAGGATGGTTTGGGTTGGAAGGGGCCTTAAAACTCCTCCAGTGCCACCCCCTGCCATGGGCAGGGACATCTTCCTCTGTCCCAGGCTGCTCCAAGCCCTGTCCAGCCTGGCCTTGGACACTGCCAGGGATAGCCACAGCTTCTCTGGGCACCCTGTGCCAGGTCTCATCACCCTGGGTAACTTTTCCAAGTTAAATCCACATCTCTACTCAGCTGATACTGCATGTTGGTAGCTCTACATTATATGTGAATTGTAGATGTGCTGGAAATACATAAATTACTTCAACATTTTTCCTCCTCCTCTATCATCAGTTTATTTTGAATGTGCGGTTGGACTACAGGATCTCCTGCCTGCTTTGTATATTCAAACATGAATTTGATGAAAGCAATGCCCAGATGTCCGAATCCCCCACTGGAAGCAGTAGTCAGGAAATGCCAGCTAATGTGCCAGGTGGGTTATTTGGTGAGGAGTGGGTTAGGGAAGACTCTGGAATCTTCAAGGGGCTAATGGGATGATTTTTTCAGGTCCCCACTTGCCATTTGAAATGTTTTTAGGCTGGAGAAGCATTTCTGATGCCCCTCTGACATCATGTGTTTATCTTGGTTATTTTCTCAGGAGCCCTAGACTTTGAACACATTGAAGAACAAGCCGAGGGCATCTTTGGTGGAAGGAAAGTATCTCTTCACAGGTGCTCGTTGAGGGGGGGTCCCCAGGCTGGAGAGCTCCCAAGGAGAGGGGACTCCAGCTCAAAGTGAGGTGGGGAGTGGGAAAAGCTTGGAAACAGCCAAGTTTCCCAGTTAGCTTGGCTGCCACAGTCAGCCAGGCTTCCTTTCCCTGAAATGGCTTTGATGCAGCTCAAAGTAGAGTCCATTTGGATTAAAAGCCACAGATAAGGAGCACGGCTCCTTCAGCCAGGAGGATCATCAGGGAGGGCTCTGCTGTGTGGGTGAAAGCCAGGGTGTGGATTAATGCATCTGAGCTCAGCACTGCAATAAAATTTCAGTACAATTTTCCCTTTCATTTAAAAGTAAGAAAAAAAGGTTTTCTGCCCGTGCTAAGTGGACTTAGAACATTCTGGGCCGCTCAGTCTGATGTGCTGGTTGACTCCTGCTGTTTCAGTGAGGAGAACACCCCTCTGGACTTGGATGATCACGGGGGCAGAACGTTCCTCCGGGTCCTGTTGCATTTAACGATGCACGATTACCCTCCCCTGGTGTCCGGGGCACTGCAGCTGCTCTTCAGGCACTTCAGCCAGAGACAAGAAGTCCTTCAGGCTTTCAAGCAGGTATGTCTGTGTTTGAATTGAGTTATTCCTCATGTGAATGTGTTTATGGCAGCTTTTGTGTGACTGATGGCTTGCCTCCCTGTAAGGTCCAACTGCTCGTTACCAGCCAAGATGTTGACAACTACAAGCAGATCAAACAAGATCTGGACCAGCTGAGGTCAATAGTGGAGAAATCCGAGCTGTGGGTGTACAAAGGCCAAGGTCCTGATGAGGCCATGGACAGTGTGCCAGGTGAAAACGAGCACAAGAAGAAAGAGGTAATTCGGTTGTAGTGGGGCGAATTTGGGTGGGTATTTGGAGGGTGTAGCTGCTTTCAGAGCTGTGACAAGGCCCATCTTCCCAGCACAACACTGCCCAGCTGAGGTTCTCTCTACTGCCTTCAGGTTAAGGCAGGAATGAGAGGAGAACTTGTAGGGTTTAAGGGGGCTGGTTTGGGTTTGCTCTGGCTCCCCAGCTGTGTCCTTTCAGCACTGACCGATGGCATGGGATTTGTGCAGTCAAAAATACCTCAAGTAAGGTAAGGGCAGAGCAGTGAACTGCTCAGGTGGTGCATTTTGAGACATGGCACTTGATTAAATGACAGCAGAGAGCTGTGCTTTATCTGAACCTGATAACGCAGGATTTTCCCAACGTGCACATCTGGCTTAGAGCTCTTGGAGCATCTTTTGCTTCCATATAAATCCCAATCGAATAGGAAAGACTGGATGAGGGAACCCAAGAAGCAGTCCCTGGTTTAGGAGCATTAATTGTTGGAAGTAAATACAAGTAATCTACTTGTTGCTTTTCTTGTACACAGTGCTGTGAGGAATCTCTTGGTATTTGTGCAGTGACAGTTTAATAAGAGAGGGAGAGAAAGTAAGGGGTTTTTTTGAGGGAAGACTTGATTAGAGACAGAACGTGACAAGCAAAGGACAGGAGGTTGCTGTCTCTGAAATCATCCCACCCTCACCTTATCTTGTGTTCTAGAGGTCAATGTGACTTGACAGGATAATTGTATGTATTTTTCTGAGGCTGTCAGAGAGCTGGAGGATGACAATCCTTCCCAGGAGGAGAGCGGGCACTATCCTAGAATGGTAATTTTAGCCTTCATGTAGACAGTAGTATAAGCTACTAATAAATTGTCTGATTTTATCCTCAGGAAGGTCACAGCAAGTCTCAAAAGCCTGAAAGTACTAGCAGCTACAACTACCGGGTAGTAAAAGAGGTAAAACTTTGCTTCTTGATAGTTCACTGGAAGTGTAAATGAGTAACAGAGCTCTGGAGAGCTGCAGTCAGAGGGAGGCACCCAGGAAAGTCTGAGTCACTCTGCCATTGTGGAAACTATTTGCTGAGTAATAACAAATCCCAGCTTGAATGAGAAGCCAGGATAGAATAAGCACAACGTGTGTTCTTTCCTTAAGAACGGATTAGTGAGAAACGCGACGTTTGCTGCTGTTTCAATGGTAACGCAATATTTTTATTGTTAAGGACTACTAAGGCAGTAAGCAAGGGGAGAAACCACTTAATCTGCCCTGTCCTGAGTGCCTTGCACTCAAACCCACTGTGCTGTTGAAATTTAACGTAGCAAATACCTGATGGAGACCATGCTGTGGTGCTGGTGTGGTGTGAGCTCAAGGTGTGTGTGGCTCTGCTGTGGAGCCCGTGCTGTCGGGTTCACTTGACGCGGCTGAGTTCTGCAGGAGCGTAGAATCTCAGAATCCTAGAGTATCCCGAGGTGGAAGGGACCCACGAGGATCATCCAGCAGCCCTAGTCAGAATCCACGGACGGAGCCTGAGCCTCGAGCGCTGCCTGGAGCGGCTGCGCTCGTGCAGATGAGTTGTTCCCTGGCGCTGCTCTGGGACCTGGCGTTCTCTGCAGGCTCAGCCAGGCTCAGGGCTCTAAGGCTGCTCTCTCGTGCAGATCCTGCTGCGGCTCAGCAAGCTCTGCGTGCAGGAAGGGGCCTCGGTGAGGAAGAGCAGGAAGCAGCAGCAGCGGCTCCTGAGGAACATGGGAGCTCACGCCGTGGTGCTGGAGCTGCTGCAGATCCCCTATGAGAAGGTGGGGCTTTGTGGCATGCAGGGGCTTTGTGTCACGTTGACAGGTTTTTCATACCAGCAAGCTTTTCATACTCCTCTGTTCCGAGCTCTGCAGGTTTCTGAGAACCAGCAATTCTACATGGTGCCTTTAATGTTGTTTCGTGGTTTCTTTCATATTTTGCTAAAAAACCAGCAGCAAAAACACCCTTCAACACTTTCTCATCACCGTTCTGTCCCCTGCATGTCAATGTGCATCGGGCAGGCAGCGTGGAAGGGGTTTCACCCTTGGAAATAGATGGAATTCCTTAAAAATAAAAACAGACAGTAATTTTCCACAGTGCAGCTTCTGCCACCAGCGGGTTGGGAATCCACACTGACGTCAGAGGAAGGGCACCAGCTCCTCAGCAGGGCTTGGAAGGGCTCGAGGAGTGTGGAGGTTCCAGTAAATATCAGTTGGGCTGAGCTGGGGCAATACCAACTTTCCATCCCTGCTCTGCCGAGAGCTTCCCCATCGGCCGCTGCCGGAATGTGCTCCAGTGGAACGTGGCAGCTTTCCTGGGCAGCCCGAGGTGATGATGTGTGGTTTGGCCAGCGGGCTGGGATGTTCAGAAGTGTAGAAGTGACTAAAGCACGTTGCTGGCAGGCCTGGCTGTGGAACAGGCAGTTTTAGAGAATAAACTACTGTAATTGCTATTATGGACTTTATTTTTGACGCTCTTTGGAAGTGTGGAGCTGGCCCGGCTCATCCCAAATGTCTGTGAACTGGGTGGAGGTTTGTTTTCCTTCGGGGTGTGAGGGACGTGACAGTTCCCTTGCTGGAGCTGTGGCTCATCCTGTGCTCACCTCAGAGTGAACCTTTGGATTCCTTTTAACCCCTTCTTCTTTGTCATGCGACCCCAGGCTGAAGACACGAGGATGCAGGAGATAATGAAGCTTGCACATGAGTTTCTGCAGAACTTCTGTGCTGGGAACCAACAGAACCAGGCCTTGCTACACAAGCACATAAACCTGTTCCTTAACCCAGGGGTAAGAACCACCTCAGGCCATGGTTTATTTTCTGTTCCAGCAAGAGAAAGGACTAGATTGTCCTCGGTGATGCCTCTGGGGCTGTTCTGTTGCAAGATTGGTTGAAGAGGTCACATTTTGTTTTCATTCTAAAGCCTCAAAAGTTGGCAAGATGTTTGTTTAGGGCAGTTTCGGTGTAGAAAGTTCAAGAGGCTGAAGTGGAGTGAAAAATAGGCTGAGATAGGAGCTGTGGTGTTGAAAGCTGAAATTCTCAGTGATTTCCCTTCAGCCCTGTGCCTGCAGGGGCGTTGGCTTTACCCTGACCTCGGTGCAGATGGGGTGGTTTCTTTCTTTTCTGATTTATTTATTTTTATTTTTTTTTCCCTTCCTTCATCCCCTCTGTCAGATCCTGGAAGCAGTGACAATGCAGCACATTTTCATGAACAACTTCCAGCTCTGCAGCGAGATCAACGAGCGCGTGGTTCAGCACTTCGTCCACTGCATCGAGACGCACGGCAGGAACGTTCAGTACATCAAGTTCCTGCAGACCATCGTCAAGGCAGAGGGGAAATTCATTAAGAAATGCCAAGATATGGTAATGGCTGAGGTGAGAGCTGCAGAGATTTGCAGGGTCTGAACAGAAGTTTGCACGTAGCAGTTGGTGAACATGACAAATTGATCCTCTCGCTTCGGGGACTGCCAAGAAGCTGACAGCTCTCACCATGCAAAAAGAGCATTGCAGCTCCCAGGAAGCTCAGGCTTTTTGTGACCAAAAGCTCCCTGAGCTCTTGACTCACAGGTGTAACAAGGGGTTGGTTATTAATGGCACAAGTTACTTCCCAGGCCTGTACACAGCAGCATGTAGGTGGGGCTATGAAGGAAGAGGGCCTTTTTCCCTTGGCTTGAAGAGAATTTGTTTAATTTCATGCCAAAGGAGAATTTCACCATGATAGTATTTTGATGGAATTTTTTGTGAAATCATAGAACCAGCATAGAATCACCTTCCTCTGTCCCAGGCTGCTCTGAGCCCCAATGTCCAACCTGGTCTTGGGCACTGCCAGGGATCCAGGGGTGGCCACAGCTGCTCTGGGCACCTGTGCCAGGGCCTGCCCACCCATATCTTTCCCGCTGTCTAAACCTACTCTTTTTCAGTTTGAAGTCATTCCTCCTTGCTCTCTCTACAAGCCCTTGTAAATAGTCTTAGCAAGATGTTCTTACTGAGCTGTTTGAGTGCTGAAGGGGAAAAAGATGAGGGTTGTCTTTAGGCGTGTGGGTAACTGGGAAATTGGGGTGTCAGGGTGAAAGGGAGAGCTAAGAGAAGGGTGCACGAATGCCTTTATGTGGGATATTGGATGGGTTCTGTTTGGCAGCGGACTTGCACATCTGATGGGATGTTTTGGCCTCCTCAGCAGGGGGAGCCCCAGGATCAGATTTGTCAAATCCAGCTTTTGAGCATCAGTCCTGATAGATGGCTCAAGAATCTTCCATGTTTTGTTGTTCAGCTCAGAACCAGCTCCGTGAGCTTCTCAGCACATAGTCGAGTGTGATGCTCAGCAAGGGGCTTCCCTGGGGTTTTCCTCTGCATTTGATCCTGCTGTTTTTACAGCCCTGGATCCCTGTGTGCTCAGCAGTGCCCAGCCTGGAGCAGGGCTCAGTTTGCTTGATCTCCTTCCCTTCCTGGAATTCCAGGAGCTCTGAGCTGCTCTGAAATCGTGGCCAGCCAGGTGTCAGATGTGACGCTGATGGAAATCTTCAGTGTGTGACTTAACGTGTCACTCCCTGGCCTTGGAAGATGGCAGGTGTTTGCTGGTTAGGGTGGAAGGAGTGAGCCCTGCAGTCAATCCTCCCATGCAGGGTGCCCTGGGCAGCTCTCCTCGCACACAGAGCTGCCACAGCCACGTTAGAAACCACCCGAGGTGACATCTGTCAAGTGAGGAGGCACAACAGGGAGTCACAAACTTCTCAGTGTGGCTAAGCAGGCACCGGGGCTGGCTTTGAGCTCCTCCAGCAGTTCAGGAGTGCTGGAGCCCTGTGTCCGTGGGGCAGCCAGGAGCGGTGCCCAGCTGCCCTGGGGGGGCTGAGGGGCAGCAGGGGGGTGTGGGGTGGGCTGTGGGGTGTCACAGCCCCTGCAGAAGGTGGTGCTGGGGTGATCCCAGGCTTTGCCCTGCTGATGGGATGTTTTCCTGCCCTGCAGCTGGTGAATGCAGGGGAAGACGTGCTGGTGTTCTACAACGACAGAGCCTCCTTCCAGACGCTGGTGCAGATGATGCGCTCGGAGCGGGACCGCATGGACGAGAACAGCCCCCTGATGTACCACATCCACCTGGTGGAGCTGCTGGCTGTGTGCACCGAGGGCAAAAACGTCTACACGGAGATCAAGTGCAACTCCCTGCTCCCGCTGGACGACATCGTTAGGGTGGTGACCCACGAGGATTGCATACCTGAGGTGAGGGGCTGGTGGGACAGCTGGGCTGTTGGGGTCTGAAATGGGCTCAGAGAGGGTTGGTGCTGCTGAGTGTGGCCTGGCAAGGGCTTGGTGCAGCTGGGCACTGAGTGGGGAAAGCAGAATTCTTCCTCCTGCTGCTGCTGGCACCCCCAGTCCAGCTGGATAATCAAATTCAATCCTTTTGTATTTACCCTGAAAACGGGAATGTGGTGCCGTACTTGGGTATTTTATGGGGTTCTCGAGGCAGAGAGGTTTATGGATGTGCTGCTAACCTTGAACAGATGGTTCTGCAGAACTGGGAATTATTATTATGCTGACGCTTTGTCTGCAGTAATCCTGGTGGTTTTTTATTGGATGGTGTCTTGCTATTCATGGCATTAAATTTCACTGGTGTTTAAGTAAAAGGAAGAAGTAGAATTCCAAATTATTTATGTAGCAATTTTAATGTGACATTATATTCATTCATGCCACCATTCAGGTTTTTATTCTTTATAAATTATTTCCTCTACTTACAGGTCAAAATAGCATACATCAACTTCTTGAATCACTGCTATGTGGACACAGAAGTAGAAATGAAAGAGATTTACACCAGCAATCACATGTGGAAGCTGTTTGAGAACTTCCTGGTTGACATCTGTCGGGTAATGCATCTGCATCAAGGAACTGAATTCAGAAAGCTTAAAAACCTATTTAATCCAGAACAGTAAGGATAAGACATCCCAGTGCATCAAGGCAAAAAGTACCCTGAATACTCTGTTCCTGCAAATCTGTTCCTCCTTTTCTTATGCCTGTGGATTCCATTAGTCATATTCCATGGAACACATGAATATTTTCCTTTTTAAAAGAAAAAAACAGGCCCAAACCAAAGCTCTGTGAAGCTCCACACCCTGCTCCTTTGTCCAGTGCCTTTTCTGTCCTGCCACCTGGCCTGCTTGTTCTGGTCAGGATCACTGAGCTCCTTCCTGAGCAGCACTCAGCGTTTTTGGCAGGTCAGGACAGATTGTTTTCCAGGCTTGGCGTTTATTTGGCCGTGTGGCTTTCTGCCTGGGATTCCAAGTATTTCCCCATACGAAAGCACCTCAGTCCTCCCTGTCCTCCCCTCGCTTTTCCTCCAAGGCACTGTGGGTTTTTCCTCCCCCACCACGCTCTGTTCCAGCACATCAAACCAGCAAACATCAAACCAGCAATGGTGCTGGCTTTGCTCTGCTGTGTGCAGGAAATGCAGAGCCCCAGTGCCATTGAATTGCTGGGCCCAGGAGAATGTGAGATGAGGAATTCCAGTCTCACCTCGGGGAGCTGCTCCTGAGCCTGCTCTCTTTGTGTGCAGGCCTGCAACAACACCAGCGACAGGAAGCACGCGGACTCCATCCTGGAGAAGTACGTGACCGAGATCGTCATGAGCATCGTCACCACCTTCTTCAGCTCGCCCTTCTCTGACCAGAGCACCACCCTGCAGGTGGGCAAATGCAGGGACATGGCAGGGAAAAAAAAACAGCCAGGCAGTTGCTTTCATTCCGCTTTGGTGCCATTCACCAATATGAAAATAGTACTGGGACAGCAAATACATCGCTATTCTTGGTAACCAGACTGGCCTTCTTGCTGTAGAAATGGGAAGATTTGTAGATTAGAGTACAAATATTCTTCTAGGAAAGCTCGAGTGCCACATTACTTCATTAGTGGATTCAACCCTGTGCTACCACCAAGGTGTTTTGAAGGGAATTCTTGTGTGTCACAGAATCCCAGAATGGTTTGGGTTGGAAGGGACCTTAAAGCCCATCTCATCCAACCCCCTGCCATGGGCATCACAAAGGGGGCAAGGGTGATTGATTAAAAAAAGGATATTTTATAGAAAGATTCAAATTTCCCTTAAAAAAGAAAAAGGCACTCAGGACAAAATTCCAGAAGCTCTCGTGTGTCTCACTGAGTAGTTTTTTGCCCTGTTCAGAAGTTGGGGAAATGGGAAGGAGGAGCTTGGAACACTTGTGCAGTGGAGAAGGCAGACTTGCCAGCAGAACAGCAGTGTCAGGACATTGCCCTAATATTTGTATTTGCACAGAGATAACATTGTTCTTTACTCCTAAATAACTTTCTGGGAGGGGTGTGGGGGGAGTGGTCAGGAGGCTGAGAGGGGCAGTTGTTGAAACTTGATGCAGGCTGGTTGTGCCAAAGGCAGATGTTTGCAGTGCAATCTCCAGGTCTTAGAGCTCATCCAGTCCTGCCCCCTGCCATGTCTGAGCAGTGCAGCAGCTGATTTCTCCTCAGGTGATTTCACCTTCTGTGCTCATCAGAAATGAGGAATTGGGGGCACAGCCTTGTCCCCAGGGCCCTGCCCTTCCCTCTGTGCCATGTACCTGCTCTGCTCTTAGTTACCATCTCTGAGATGCAGCATTTGAGTACACATCTTGCCATCCTATTTTAGCCATCTGTTAATGTTATATCAGCAGTTTTTCTTTAGTTTCTCAATCTCCCCCTCTGTCTAGCAGGATGAAGTCACTTGGTTCACCTCTTTTCCCATCTCAGTTGATAGATCTGTCTCGTCCTAGATTCCTCTTTCCTCTACATCTCCAAGTTAAAAGCAGTTTCTCTCCCTTTTCCTGCCTGTCAATACTCTTGTCTATACCCAGGGATTTTCCCTGCTGAGGGGCACAGCCTGTTGGGCCACCTGCCTGCTGTCCATCCCTGCTCCAGGTGGGGTTTCCTGCCCCCTGAGGTGCTGCAGGTGGGCTGCAGCCATGGCTGAGAGATGTGGCTGCTCTGCTCGGGGTTCAGTCCCTCCCTGCCCTTCCTGCTGCTCTTTTGGGGTTCAGTCCCTCCCTGCCCTTCCTGCTGTGCTTTCCCATCCCATCCCATCCCATCCCATCCCATCCCATCCCATCCCATCCCATCCCATCCCCACCCATCCCATCCCCTCTCCTGCCAGCCTCCTCTTGCCA
>VZTX01001943.1:0-12743 GCA_013400915.1 Pardalotus punctatus | reverse complement strand
TCCATTTTTTTTTTTTTTTTTTGCCCATCAAGGGAAGGAAAAGCAAAGTTTAAAATAGCAGTGGAGAGAAATAATAAGAAAGAGCTTTGACAAACCCTGCTGAAGGAGGTTAGACATTTCCCTGGGCTCAGGTGAAGGATGTTCCTCAGGCCATGGTAGGAGCCCAGATTCCACAGGGAATTGTGGTGTGCTTCCCTCCAGCCCCATTGGCTCTTTAGTGGTTGGGGCACTTGCCCAAAGTACTGTTTGATCCAAGTTTTTACCTAGGCAAACCCTTGTTTCACATATCCCAAGCAAGTTCTGTCACAGCTGGATGTTTATATACCAAAGACAAGTGCAACCCTTCAGTCATTCTTGAAATACAAACAGCTTAAGCAGTTTGGGGCCGTGTTAATATTCTTTAAGAATGCCTAACGAGTTGCAATTTTAACTCCCTTGAGCTTCTTTTGGTCTTGCGCAGCCTCTGGTCCTTGATAAAGAGGGTTGAGTTTTATGGCCTCCTATGAGCCTTGCTCTGTGCAGGTTAACAGAAAAATCCTTTCCACACGACAGTTCAGCACAGAGAGCATTATTATTGCACATTTTCCTGCCTAAATGACAGCTTGGGTTCTGTGGCCCGTCCAAAGTCTGTTGGACCTGGTGAGGGTGCAACTCAGTTGTGGTTCTTTCTTTCTCTCTTGTGTGCAGTTCTTCATGGCTCTTCTAAAACTTGGCCTGCTCATTTTGTTGTGAAGAAATTATCAGTCCATATTTCAGTCCATAAGACACCCTTGTACAAAAGTGGTAATACTTGTGCCAGTACCTACATCTTACAGAAATTGTGGATATGCTGAGTTTTACTTCAGGGCTGTTAGAGTTGAAAAGCACAGCAATGATCCAGGTTGCGCCAGGTAGCCTGACGACTGGATCCCATTCTGCTGAGCCCATCACAGGGGGACTACGGCTGTAGTCACTGGAGATCACCCTTCTCAGCCACTTTCGAGCCACTGATCTCATCACACGTCTCATCCACTTCATCCACTCTTTTTTTCTTTTAATTCCACCCCCTCTGAGCTTTTCTGCTGCCCCCCCTTGTTCGAGGAGCTCCATTTCCTGAGGTGAAACATGAGCAGGTGTGGGAGATATTCATTAGCAAAGCAGACTCCAGCTGAAGGGGCCATATGCTGGCTTGTTAGCGGTGACCCACCTGAACGGGAGAAGGGGATACAGAGCCACTGTGCAAAGGCAATGACATAAGGAGTTCAGCATCGCTTTGTACCCAAAATGGTATTTAAACTTTCAGCCTTCAAGCAGAGACTCCAGGCTGCATATAATTTTGCTTCTTTCTTTCCTAATTTGTAACCAGCACTTGATTTAGTAAATGCCAGAATTCAGCTTTGAGGATGAATGAAAAAGCCTCAGGAAACTAATGACCTCCTTAATAAAAGAATACAATAACTTCACTAGATTTAATATTTCAGGTTTCTATAAGGATTGAATTGGAAAGATTTTTTTTTCCCCCTTTCCTTCCTTACTGCGGGGGGAAAATGAAAGCACCTGGACTTCACAGCTGGTTACTAGATATTATGTGCAATGATAGAAACAAAGTATTGACTTTCATTACAAATCAGAAATAGGCAGATTACAAAAAGAAGACTTTTGAAATATCTGCCACAGAAGGCCAAAGGAATTTTTGCCTTTCCAGAGATCACCCTTATTTAAATGGAGCTCAGAATTTAAATGTAAATATAAAATCCATCCCAGATGTATTTACACTCACTTTCCACTCCCCTGTACAGGAAGTTTTAAAGCATTCCTGGTTTCAGCTATCTTCTCAAACTGTTTTTTGTGAAGCTGATATTGCTCCCTTCCAAACAGCAAGTGAGGCTGACTCTTCAGGCACAAATCCCCATCTGTTGAAGCCCTTGGGAACTCACAGGCTAAAAGTTGCTGCAAGATCAAAACTCGTCATTATCTGATGAGGAATTTTTTGCAAAGTTTCATATCTACTAGATCATTCAGCTGGTTATACTGTCTGTGTTCAGTGCTCAGACAGGACATAAAAAGAGCAAATGTCAAAACAAATTCAAGGAATCTCAAATTCTTCAGCAAAAGGGTTGTCCAGCCCTGGCACAGCTGCCCAGGGCAGTGGTGGAGTGCCCATTCCTGGAGGGATTTAAAAGCCATGAGCACGCAACACTTGGCTCATGGTTTAGTGGTGGGCTTGGCAGTGTTGGCCTAATGGTTGTACTCAATGAACCCAGAGCTCTTTTACAACCTAAATGGTTCTCTAAGTCTATGAAAAGGCTTTTGTCGCCATTTTTTGTCACCTCACTGCACTACACCTGGGGTATGTCTCACCGGAGCTTGACCACACAGAAGTGCATCACCTTTCTTAAGCAGCCACATTGGTTTCCCCTGAGTAAGAGCAGATACAGATAACAAGAACTCCTGTGGATAATTAATTCTGTCCTAGAGTAGCCCTAAAATAGGTGTAAATAGCTCCCCTCCAGAGGCTGCATGTCCATGTACAGTCAATAAATGGAATATACATCATTAACTTTAACTAGTTTCTGTAACTTTTTACCAACTTTGTTAAAAAGAAGCAATTGTTTCCTTTTAACATTTTACTTTAAATACATTTTAAATGCACAATAAGCAAAAATGTTTTTTGAGAAACTTACTGGAACCACATGGGAAGAATTCTGACTTTGAGTTTTCACAGCGATTTTCCACCCTGGCTCAAAGGTAAATGTAAAAAAACTTAAAACTATGGACTGACCTTGCCCAACTTAATATGAATCATCTAAAGAGAAATTTTCCTTTTTTTTTTTCAGACTTTTAGAAGGCTTATTTTGCTTTCATTTCATTATGTAAAGTCAGAACAAAAAAAGGTTAAAAATTATGTCTTTTATTCTTTTAATTCTGCCAGAAATATGGTATTTCAATTATTAAAAAATATAAAAAATAACATCAGTCAAACCTGAGAAATGTTATAAATTTCAATTTCCTAGAATTCTCTGGTGATAATGTTTTACTACCAAATTCCCAAACAGACCTACTCAAAGTAGAAAAGTAAGAAGTATTACAGAACACATGAAAGGAGTGTGAAATAAACAAGATCTCATCCATCTTTTGAGGCTGACTGCTATTTGTAAGATTGTTTTAAAAATTGATGATGAGAAGTTTTTGTTTCTCAAAAGAGAGCCAGAGGAGACTGTTGATGGTCAGTCCTGTCTTTAAACAGCCCATTATCCTTGATCCAAAATGCAGACCTTTTTGCACGATGCAGGCAATGTCAGGCAGAGCTCCACAAAAATGGTATGAATGCTTCCAGGTATTTTCTTCACTGAAAGACAGCTCATAAGACCCAGGGACTAATGAAAGTGCTTTTGAAAAAGTATCAGTTAAAAGTTATAACTCACAAACCAAGTTCACATCAGCAAGTTCACTGATGGCACAAAGCTGGGAGGAGTGGCTGATACCTCAGAGGGTTCAGAAGGACCTCACAGGATGGAGAGATGGGCAGAGAAGAACCTGCTGAAATTCAGCAGAGCAAGTGCAGGGTCCAGCACCGGGGGAGGAACAGCCCCAGGCACCAGCACAGGCTGGGGGTGACCTGCTGGAGCAGCTCTGAGGAGAAGGAGCTGGGGGTCCTGCTGGACACCAGGCTGTCCATGAGCCAGAAGGGCCTGGGGAACAAGAAGGCCAATGGGGTCCTGGGTGCCAGCAGGTCAGGGAAGGGATCCTGCCCCTCTGCTCAGCCCTGTGAGGCACATCTGCAGTGCTGTGTCCTGCTCTGGGCTCCTCAGGACAAGAGGGACATGGAGCTCCTGGGGTGGGCTCAGAGGGCTACAAAGATGGTGAAGGCACAGGAGCATCTCCCTGCTGAGGAGAGGCTGAGGGAGCTGGGGCTGCTCAGCCTCGAGAGGAGACTCTGAGAGGGGACCCCACCCCTGGGTGTCCCTGTGTGCAGGGAGGGCTCCCAGCAGGACTGGGCTCTGCTCTGGGGGCACCAGAGGAACGGCAGGAACTGAGCCCAGGGAGTTCCACCTGGACAGGAGGCAGAACTTCTGTCCTGTGCAGTGACTGGGCCCTGGACAGACTGTCCAGAGAGGCTGTGGAGTGTCCCTCACTGGGGATATTCCAGAACCCTCTGGACACAATCCTGTGCCATGAGCTCTGGGATGGCCCTTCTGGAGCAGGGAGGTGGGAGCAGATGTGGTGCCCCTGTGGTCCCTCCCAGCCTTAGCCTATTCTGGGATTTTGTGAAATGTATTTTATACAGGAAATGTTCCCACTAATGACAATGGAAAAGCAGATGCAGGAATGCCAGTTCAGGCTCTAATGCAAGGCTGTTTTTCAGTACAGTTGCACAGGTGAATTTATTTAGATGCAATAAGGATCTGCAAGGTTGGCTATTTAGCACAATTATCATTTAATATTCAAATGAAAGAAAATTTCTCAAGGGTGAGAAAACAATCATAAAACAGCTAAGTAGAGCAAAGGGGGGAGAAAACACCCCCCACAAACATCAAATAAAAAGAACTTTAGGGAGAGCAAGAATTCACACTGGCATGAGAAAAAGCTGGAATAAAGCCAGGCTGCCAGATCTGGTACCCCAAAGTGATTTGGGAAGAAATTATGTAAAATGCAATTTATGTTAATACTACACACACAGACACCAACACACACACACACCAAAAAAAAGAAAAAAAAAAAAAAGTGAAAACACAGAAACACAGTGTTTCAGTTTTAATATAACCTTGCACTTCAGTTTTAATAGTGCCCTGCATATGTGCATGAAGGGAATTAACAATAGATAAATAACCTGAATTTAACTAAGGCAAAGCTTTAAAGTCTCTTGGGATTGTTACGACGTGTCCCTGGGGGTGAGGGTGACTCAGGTTCTTGTTAATAGATCCCTTGGAGTGGATTAGAGTGAGAAAGCACTGAATGAACAGTGTTTGTAAATATATACGTGTAGGGTTTATTTTAGAACAATTTGGTTGCAGTGCAAAGCATGTATGTAACCATTTTGGTTATTGCTATCTACAGAGATGGAACAATATAAAAGCATAAAAACAACACCTAAGAAAATGTATGAGGGAAGAGGAAGAAAGGATAAGAGTAAAAAGATCCTCCCACCTGTGGATCCAGCTACAAGACTTGATTGCTGCCATTTCAATGCCTGTTTGTCGCAGCGATGGTTACTGCCTTTATGTGTTGAGGGTGGGGGAAAGCCCGTGGAGCACAGAGTTCAGCAGGTTAAAATCACCTCAGATTTGTGTGGGAATGGCCAGGTCCATCACCTGGGGAGGCAGTTTTATGCTGTCGGCTGCATCACTTGTGGATCACACACAATCCTGTGGTGGAAGGCCCCAGGAATGAGTCTGGGGACCTTTGGAGCTCTTTGGCTGTTTATGAGCCCTTCAGAGAGAGACATGACCTCTCTTTCTCACACCAATATAGTTGAGCCAGTTATGCCCCATTAGAGAGGATAAAAAACTTGAAGGTTATGTAGGAATGTCCCAGTTTCTCCCCACTAGATGGGAGTTTTACACCTGAGCCAGTTGTGTACAGGAGGACATTGCCACAATGAAAAGCATGATCCTACCTCCCAGGATCTGCTTCTTCTTGGCCTTCCCCTTTATCTGGTTCTAAACCCTGCTAAGCAAAGGTTGGTTTGTGTGATCATGCTCTGGTGCTCACACACTCAGCCCTGAGCTGTTACCTTGACATGGTCAGCAAAGCACACACTGCTTTTACAAATTGCCAATTACTTGAGCCATTAACCATTAACATTAACATTTCAGTCTCTCACAGGGTTCTTGAGAGCTGCTCAGACAAAAGGTTTTCTGCTGGGGGCAGGAAGCAAAAGCTGCGTCTCTCAGGTTCACTTGAGACTGTGAAACTGTTTTGGTGCTGGCTGAAGGCAGAGGCTGAAAGTTCATGTCTGCAGAGCCTGAACGTTCATGGTTCCAAAGTCCAGCCTTACAAGTCTTTTGAGCCAATTAAATGTTCCTCTCCCAAACCAGAAAAGCAATTGCATCTGTTTAATGAAGGCCAAACCATGTTTAGACTCAGGCCTGCATCCACACACATGACAAGGAAATTTGTGAGTAATGATACCGAGTACTGTCTTCAAAGCAAAACACTTGGCAGAAGAGGTTGGTGTCAATATTTGCACTTTACCATTAAGAAGGACAGGGCACAGACAAGTTCAGATTACACATATGTGTGATTCTCAAATTGATGCCTTTATTCTGTGATACAGTGCTTGCTCCTCAACCTTCCCAAAATCACCTTTTCATACCTGCAATCATCATTAAGTCTACCATACCTGTATTTCATATGCATATCCACTCTGATTCAGGTAAAACATGTCCTTCTTTTTACTTGCAGTTTGACCAAAGCATTTGTAAATGCAGTGAAAACACATTGAGACCAAGGCCATTCTTCTGTGTTGTGTATTTACTGTGTACAGACACCACATTCTGGCCCAGAGCTGGAGTCAGTGCTTTACAGTTCATGGTCCTGCGCTCATTCTGTCTGATTTTACATAGCTGGATAATTCACAGCATCAGTTTTAGTAAGGCCTAAAACTTCCCTTCACTCATGTTGTGTTAATTACGGCTCTACTGTGTGTTTTCATTACTGTTGTTCCCCAGATCTGAACTTCCTTTGGACCAATAACTCATCTTATGACAAGCAAGCATTGAATTTATAGCAGAACTTCGCTTTTTAAAAAAAAAATTGAGAAAAAAAGAGAAAATTTAAGAATATGAATAAACCAAAACACCTACTTCCAATGCTGTTAGAATTTTATATTTTTTTTTTTTTACATTCAATAGAGAGAAGATTTGGCAATTTCTACATTGAATAAAGTTCTCCCTGTATGTTCTCCAAGTAATGTGTCACCTGTCTCTCCACACCCTGCAGAGGCTGGCATCCTTACCGCCTCTGTGCTTACAAACACCTTTCTCTGCTGTGAGTATTCCCTATTTCCCAGGCTGCCTGATTGATGTATGAAGTCAAACCCAGGGCAGTTGCTCTTAATCCATGGGTGCCTTTCACATCTGCTGCTCTTTCAGGGTGGACAAAAGGCTCTTTGGCCTGTTTTGGTGGGGGTTGTTTTTTGTTTTGCCTGTCTCCAACATAACTTTTCCCTAAGAAGGCTTTCTCAGTGCAACCAACTGATACCAGCAATCAGGCTTGGAGAACCTCTTTGCTTGGGGTGCCCAGGGAGGAATTTTGGTGCATGTGCCAATAGACAGACCAACTGAAACCAGGCAAAAAATTTGGGAATGCAGCACATTTTGTCCAGGACATCACTGTTTACTGTATTTGCCTATTTAACAATATGGCATTGGGTGAATTCATGTCTTCTTGGGACACAACACTTCAGCAAAGCCCTGATTATGCGGCTTGTAGAGATACAGGCAGAGCCCCCATTGTGAGACTTTGGAAAAAAGACTTCTGTCAAAAAACTTCTTTTTGAAGTCAAAAAGACTTCTTTTTGACTTCTGTCAAAAAACTAATACAGCACTTGATAAGTACAAACACATCAAGGGAGTAAATTCTACAGAATATCTGACAACCCCCCAGAAAACATATGGATCCTGGTCTGTCAAAATACAGACTGATTTGCATCCAACTGAGAATATTTAAAACTTCCTTTTTGTACACAAAATACCCTTTTAATTAAAGCAATTTAGTTGATGCTTTTTTTAACTGACCAACATTCTGGCTATAATAGTCTGGTTCATTCAAAATTTCATCTATAAATCCTGCCTCTAAAGAGAGTCGTTTTATTACTTTTTAATAGAATTTGCCATTATAAATCATCTATAGTACCACAGTGCCTAAAGCTGTAAATGAAAATGATAATTGCATTGACTGCTATACAATTTTTAATGGGCTTTACCCCTAACCTGGAGGGGTTTCCAAAGGAGACACTCAATTCTTTACACCTATTTATTGTTTTCTCTCTTTAACTTTTATCCTAATTTTGTGAGGTTTGCACCAAGACTTTCCAGCTCAGTACATATATGAGAATGTCTTTGCTAGGGGACAGGCTGGGAGAGCTCAGTCTGAAGAACAGAAAGCTTCAAGAAGACCTCATATAAAGGGGCTGCAAGAGAGCTGGAGAGGAACTTTTGACGAGGGCCTGGAGTGACAGGACAAGGGGAAATGTCTTCACAATGAAAGAGGGTGGTTTTAAATTAAATATTAGGAAGAAATTCCCTGATGCGAGGGTGGTGAGGCCCTGGCACAGTTTGGATCTCACTGGCACTCAGGTGGTGCTTCCTGTTGCCTGAATCTGTTTCTGCCACAGCAAACATTACTCAGGAAGTGCTGTCACAGAAAATGAGATGGGGTTTCATTTGCACCCACTTCAAAATCTTTCCAAAGGCAGGGTGATTATAAAAAAGGAACCAAGCACCAGGAGATCTCTTGCTGGCACTGATTTCACTGCAGGATGATGTCTGTGCTACTGAAACGCCATGCCTCTGCTTTGCCGTATGTGAAGCTGGAATACATCTTTTGAGAAGACTGATTTCAGCTTCTCACTGATAGTTTGGAGTCGAGATTGTGTTGTGGGCTCTGCCACCAATTCTTTGTGTGCTCCAACAACTTATTCAGGCTGCCTGCAGCAGAGAGCTCCTCAGCAGTGCTTCACAGGAAGAAATGCCAGTCTCTGCTGGCCTCTCTAAATGCTTATCTGCTAGATAAACCATCCCTGCATCCTGCAGCTCCTCTCCTGGGCCACAATGCTGTTGAAGTAATGAGGAAATTGAGCAGAAGATAGCCAGGCCAGCCTCTTCCAGATAACATAAAAGAGAAGGTTTATCATGTAGTGCACATGGGAATTAAATCCATTCCCAATTCCCAGTTGCTCTGCTAGCTGTGTTGTCCATCCCTGCAGGTGTTTGCAGAGCCAGGCAGCCAGAGAGGCAGCAGAGCAGGCCTGGAATCCTGACAAAACTTCTACTCCAGCTCATGGCAAAGCAGACCAGCAAGAACCGAGTCACAGAAAGCTGCAACCCGGACAGCCCTAATCTCCTTCTCACCATGACGTATTCAAGGTATGATGTCATAGGGCTGTGTCTTCATGGCATGAAGTTGTGTCAGGTGGAGCCTCGGGCTGGATGTTAGTACAGGATTCTGCACTCAGAGGGTGGCTGGGCTCTGGAACAGGCTCCCCAGGGAAGCGATAACAGCACCAAGATCAAGAAGGGTTTGAACAGCTGTGTAAGCGGCACATGGTGTGATTCTTGGGACTGCTGTGTGTGGGGCCAGCAACTGGACCATGATGATCCTTGTTGGTCCCTTCCAACTCAGGATATTATGTGATTCCATGGTATTTTTGTATTCCCTGCCCTATGCAGGAAGGTGTTCTCTCTGACGGCATTAGCAGAAAAATGTCTTTGTTGTACAACATCAGCAGGGAAATGACACCTGTGTTTTCAGACTTACAGCTGGAATGTTGTGCACTCAATTCCAGCTCCTGCCTTCAGGATTTACTATCACCTTCCCAGAAACGTTATACAGGGAATATCAGCAGTTGAAAGGAGATTAGAGAGCTAAAAATCTGCCCCCAGAGCACAGACATAGGCAAGCTTAGTCAGAGGACAAGATAAATTTTAGGTATCCGTCTTGTCTGTCTACCTTATGAGGGAAATTCATCTCATCACAAGGTATGTAATATTAATTGGGCTAAGTCGTCCCAAACTAATAGGGGCCTACCATATTCCTCATCCAGAGTAATTTTTAATAACCTGTGCTCAGCATCTGATATTTCAACAAACAAAAATAAACAGCCGGTAATAATCACAGGATGAAAATTGTAGTCTGAACAGATCTGATGGCTAAGGCAGTGTCCTTATTTCCGCTGACTGGTGGAAAATTGGCGAACTGGTGCTGAAATCTGGATCCATCCAAGGCTGTGTGTGGGACTGAGTTTCCCACTAGGGTCAGTGCGAGGATCCAAACTGTGCAGCCAAGAGAGGAGAGCTGGGCACTGAATTCAGAGTCTCTTTGTTTGGTTTTTAAGGTGGGGACAGGGTTACACAGACTGTTTGAGATTTGCAGATGGTGGATATTACTATGAGAGAGGAGTCAAGATTTTTAACCCTCCATCTGGGGAAAAGAAATTGAGAAAAGGCTGCTTTATTTTGCAGTATTTTGCAGATGTGAATGTTGTCTCCTAGTCCAGAGTAAGGAGTCACAGAACATCCTTGCGGAAAACTGGCATTTAAGACTCCTGCCAACTGCAAGCCCTCGTATTTGGTGCCGACAGAACAGCGATTGCTGCAATCTCCTAACTCGCACACCCTTCCTCTTGTAATGTTTGTTCTTACACTTCAACACCTCTAGGCCATATAGATGTGACATACGGATGCACAGACATGCCACAGACAAACTGTTATCCTTGGATCCTCTTCCTGTTTCCACAGTAACCTTACAGAAACAGCCAGCAGTCAATAGAGAAAATCAAAGGCAGGGCTAAGTCATAATTTTAGGTTAGCAAGGAACAGATCTTGAATACTGAGTGACTGATATGCAGCATAATGCGATTTAGGGTGTTTATTATGCTAACCCAGGGCAGGAGCATGCAGGCATATGATGCGGCAATTACAGCACACATTTGCTGCTGGTTAAGCAGGAGTGCAGAGGAGAGAGCAGTTACAGGGAACTTTATGCTCACACACTGTTTAATGGCTTCATCCTCCTGCCAAGCTGAGTTTCACTTTGCTTTGTACCTGATGCTTCCACGAGCTCGTCCAAGAAGCAACACTGAGACATTTACAAACAGATGCTCCATCACTACAGGCACACTTGGTATGCTAAGCTTTGTTTGGGGAAAATAACAAGAAAAGACCAATCAAATACTTTAGCGTGGAAATGTCAAATTCTTAATATGAATTGTGCTCATTAATGTGACAAGTGTCACATGCAGAGTCCTTTTTTTTTTTTTTTTTGTTGGCTGTCAGTATATTGATGTGTATGTCACAAACAGTTTTCCTACCAAAACCGTTTCTCTCGAGAGAGCAGTTTAGGCAACACTCAGATGAATTACCTAGTGAAAATTGAAAATTGTTTTTTCTATTAGTCACTCAAGAGGTGGTACTCCGAGTAAGGAGACACAGCAGCTTTAATCCATTCTCCTTCAGGCCATCAAATCCCTTCAACACAGTGCTGAATGCAGGGTCTGTGGGTATCCCAGGCTTGATTTAAAGCACTGAATTCTCAAATTAAGCACTAAAATTGTATCTATAGTAGCATGGTAAATCATGTTTACAGGATCTATGCTGAATATTTTGTTAGTATTGCTCAGGCTGGTTTTGAAACAAGATCAGGTTTCATGCTGTTGGTATTAACCTAAAGATTTCAATGTTGACTTGTGCACATCAGCAAAAAATAAAGGGAACCATAGCAATAACATAAGTTCCATTCTGCAAGAAAGCTGGTCCTTTGTTAGAACATTAAAAAGTCCCTTTTGGGGTATCAAAGCCTATCTATAGAAACTGACGCAGAGTGACACGTCAAATTGGAGACATAAAACTAAGTATATATTCCCACTGTTTGTTGTTTTAAAATCTTATTTGTCTTTCTAATACTTTTTCTCACCAACACCAAACAAAATGATGTTTTAAGATGCATGCTGATCACTACATCAGTGCCCTCCCTGGAAGGAATGCATGTGCCTAAAGCGCAGCAGGACACAATGTCACTCAGCTGGACTCATTAGCATTGCAAGCAATTTGGCATTTACATCTCTGCACAGCTCCCAGGGAAAGGCAGCTCCAGTTCAGGGCACAGCATGTGTCTCTCTGCAGCTGACAGGGTAGACATGCCCTGAAAAGCCAGGCCATCCTTCAAGGAGCAAGCGAGACTGGCAGCTGTGGAGAGGCTGTGGCATCTCTTGTTGGGCAAAGGACAAGGGCTGAGTGAGTAATTCCAGATGAAATCTCTTGATCCGTTGCAGGTAGTGCTTGTGGCCTTGAAAAGAGTATGGATCAGTGCCTGATGCACAGGAGCACAGAGGTGTCTGGGGATCAACTTTGCATAGAATTTAATTGCATGTGTACACAAGGACTGAGGTAATTTAATTTTTCTCTGTTGTGACAAACTGAAGTAGGAAAAAGATCAGCAGGAGACTCAAAACAGAATTCCTTCATCTATCCATGCTTAAATCTTCTAAAAACTTTGCCCTGCAGATGTACTCAGAACACACCTCCAGCATACAGCAAGCACTGAGCTGAGCAACCACAGCAATTTTTACCAGTAATGAGGCTGATGGGAGCACCACATCCCATTCCAAGCCAGCTCTGTGCTCTGCACACACAGACAGAGCAGAAATGATCTTCCACACCTCTCTTTGTGAAAGGGCTTCAAACCCCTAACTCCTGTTTCCTAGGGAATGCCTGGCTTTTGGGAAGCTGAGGAAGAATGGATTTCCCATCCCTCAGAGTGTCCAAGGCTGGGTTGGATGGGGCCTGGAGCAACCTGGGATAGTGGAAGGTGTCCCTGCCCGTGGCAGGGGATGGAAGAAGATGGTCTTTAAGATCCCTTACAAAAAAGCCATACTGTGACTCTGTGATTCTAAGGGGGGGAGGGGGGGGAGAAAAAGGGGGGATGGGCTCTTCCTACACATGCATATAACAAAGGAGGCAAGATTTCAGGTGTCAGTGGGCAAAGAAATAAATATATAGAGAGATACATTGTTTAAAAGAGCCCCTGTCTTGGGGTGATGTTAT
>VZTX01001942.1:19154-46769 GCA_013400915.1 Pardalotus punctatus | reverse complement strand
GGCGGTGGGTGGTGGCGGTCGTGGTTGGAGGAACGGACCGTTGTTACGGGCTGGGCCTGAAGGGAGCTTGGCTGGGCCGGGGTGGGCTGGGCTCGGCTCGGTGGCTCTGCCCGCGATCTGAGCGCGTTCCCGTCCCTGTGGCGGCGCGGGGGGCCCGCCTGCTGCGAGGACCCGTGTGGGCGTGTGTTGTGGGGGGACTGAAGAGCCCCTGTGCTCACTTCCCCCACCTCTGTTCCCACACCCACACGCTCCGGGCTGTCTTGTCGTTTCTGCAGATGAAGGAGACCATCATGAACCAGGAGAAGCTGGCCAAGCTGCAGGCCCAAGTGCGCATCGGTGGCAAGGTAGGAGCCGCCTCCCCGTGCTGCCGTCGGGATAGCGTGTCCCTGCACGCATACCGGGCCTCGCAAAAGGGGTCCTCGAAACGGGTGTGGGGAGCAGCCCTGAGTACTCGCAGCTTCTCTGGACCGTCTTCAAGGGAAGCTGTGCTGTGCCAGGGCTCTCTGGAGTCACATCTGTAGGTGCACTATGTAGTAGATGAATTTCCAGCCATAAGTCTTTGTGTATGTTGTGTTGCAGCAGGCTTAGTGTTTTATATTAGAGCGAATGGGAATTTCATTATCAACAAGGTCAAGTGCAAGGTGCTGCACCTGAGTCAGGGCAACCCCCCATCAATACGGGCTGGAGATGAACAGATCGAGAACGGCCCTGCCAAGAAAGACTTGGGGGTGCTTGTGAGTGAGAGGCTGGACATGACCCAGCCATGAGCACTCGCAGCCCAGAGAGCCAAACGTGTCCTGGGCTCCATCCAAAGCAGTGTGGGCAGCAGGGCCAGGGAGAGGATTCTTCCCCTCTGCTCTGCTCTGCTCTGCTCTGGTGAGAGCCCACCTGCAGTGCTGCATCCAGCTCTGGGGTCCCACCCAGTACAGGAGGGACATGGAGCTGTTTGAGCGAGTTCAGAGAAGGGACAGTGAGTTGCTCAGAGGGATGGAGCTCCTTTCTTGCCGGAAGAGTCCAAGAGAATTGGGACTATTCAGCCTGCAAAAAGAGGAAGCTTTGGGGTAACCTAATTGTGGCTCTCTAGTACCTGAAGGAGCCTGCAAAGATGCATAGCATCTTTGTGTAGGAAAGATGTGTCAAGACTATTTACAAGAGCATGTAGTGACAGGACAGTGGGGAATGGATTTAACTTGAAAGTAGGTTTAGACTGGACATTAGGAAAAAATTCTTTACTGTGAAGCTGGTCAGGCACTGGAACAGGTTGCCCACACAAGCTGTGGATGTGTAATCCCTGGCGGTGTTCAGAGCTGGGTTGGATGGGACCCTGAGCAACCTGGTCTAGTTAAAGGTGTCCCTGCCCTGTGCCAGGAGGGTTGGATCTAGATGATCTTTGTAGTCCCCGTCCAAGCATTCCATGATATATGTTTGGGCTGTTTTAGAAAATGTATGGGATTTGAAGTGAGTAGACCTTACATCAAGTGAGCTTGGGTATGGTTTTCATAACAGATCATAGAGAGTTGTGTTACAGACTTGTCAGAAATATATAGGGTCCTCAAGGCAGTTTTTTTATTTTCACTAAGTTGGAAATTCTGTTCTTGTCATACTTCTGTAACTATAGGCTAATATAACCAGAACAACTTTTTACTTTGTTACATCTGAATATATGTAGCTGTGTGTTTACTTGTAATCTGAGGGAAGTATGCTTAATACAGTAATAGGGCAGTGAACATTTTGATTACAGTGGTGTCAGTCTTAATTCAGGAATTTGTCAGTAATCTTTTGTACCTGAGGGAGTATAGAGAATGTTCTAGAATACAAATTATTCAACAGAACTCTTGCTGACAGACTTTCCAGGAGCTTTCATTCCTGTATTGATTTTTTCTTTTTTTTTGGGCCAGTTGCTGAAGATCTATGCACTCTTAAATCAGGATTTATGTAGTAATTAACTGCCTTGGTGATTTTTGCATTTTCTTTGTACGTGTTACTGGTTTATTAGAGAACCCCTAAATTATATTGCTGATAGTGTGCATGTTAACCAGTGTGTGTTTATTGACTACAGAGGCTCTTAATATTCATCATGTAAGAGCATGCGTTCAGATTACAGCTCTTGCAGCTCACTGGTCGATTCAGGGCTTTTAGAGACATTAAGCAAAGCTGGGAAGGGTAATTTAGTTTTAAAATTGGCCAGTGAAATACTTGGAATGCTTGAACTTGCATTTTAATTTTTTTTTTATAATGGGAAATTATTCCTGGGATTCTTCATGGCATTGTTGCCATGTAAATTGAGATGTGTGTGGAGGAGTTGCATATCCCTTAAGCCAAGACATCGTTGTCTGAAATGTACTGAGAGTTCTTTTGTCCAGAGGGACTTAGTATATACCTTATCTAGCTCAATTCTTGGGTAAACAAGGAACTAAAATGAAGCATTTCTTTTATTTTTAGTAGTTTCCAAACCCCACTGTCTGTGTGTTAGTAGAGAATGAATACCAAGCTTTTCAAAAATCTAAACCTTTGAGCTGTAGTCTTCCAAGTGTTAGTTTCATATGAATTTGTCATTAATACTCCTCATTGTTGGTAACAGAATTATGTTAGAGTTGTTAGTGTCCAACCAACTTTCTAACTTCTGACAGTAAACTAAAAAGTAATTGCAGCTATTTATACAGCTGGAGAGCAGCACATTCTCTTATTACTAGCATGTGGCAGACAAGCAGCTGGAATAGGAGGACTTACATTAATAGTCGCATTATGTCAAAAAGGAGCTTAGTTTCATTTACTTGTAGACATTTTACATAATATTTTCCTGAACCCTTACAATTGTGCAAGGAAGTATAGGATGACATTTTCTGCTTTTTCATGGAAATAGATATCTTCTAATGTGGGACATTTCCTTCCCTGGAGAAATCTAGAGCTCTGGGTCTGTAGGGGAACGTAACCTTTGCTTGTTTGTTTTCTGAACAGGGTTGATCTAAAAGACTATGTAGAAGTATTTTTAAAAATTTATAAAATACTTTGGAAAAATAGGTGTTCTTCAAATATGTAAGTCCACCAAATAAGAGATGGTTATTTAGAATAAAAATTTAGTATTTTGAGTTTTTTCATACTCATTTGTTAATGATGTGTTCATAGCTTTATGGCCTCTGACTAATTACCAAAACTTGGCTATAATTTAAGAAAGGTGATCTAAGGAAAAACTTACAACCTTTGGAAATTGCTTAAAACTGTTAATTTTTCATTTTTGTGTCTGTGATAATTTTGGTTAACCGGGGTAAATTTGCAGTTTCTCTTTTTCTGCAGTAAACCATGAAATTTGTGGAATAAAAATTGTCTGATACATTTATTTCTTCCTAAAATCTCAGACTTCTCACCCCTGTGCAAATCTTGCCTTAGTACCAGAGACAGACTGCTGCAATGCAGTTAGGTGGTAGGGTTGCATGCACTGAAACACAGGAGCAGAACTTTGTATGTAAAGTTAATGTGTAGATATTGTAAAGTAGTTATACACCTCTGAGGATCAGAGTTTGTGAGAACTACATTAGTTTTAACTTCCAGGTTTTGGTGTTTCTTTTTTTTTTTTGCAAAGGGTACCGCCCGCAGAAAGAAGAAGGTTGTTCACAGAACAGCTACAGCAGATGATAAAAAACTTCAGTTTTCATTGAAGAAACTGGGAGTCAACAATATTTCTGGAATTGAAGAGGTAATTGCTTCAAAGGAAAAAAAAAATTCTACCTATAAATAGGAAAAGTATTAAAATCAATTTTCTGGTAAGTAACATAGATCCTAAATTTGTCTGTAAACTATCAGTAGGTCTTCATGGAGCTGTAAGAACTGCAGTTTCGTGTTAAGTTGAAAAATCCGGCAAAACTGCTTCAAATGCTGGATTTTTTTTTTTTTTTCTTGCAGGTAAACATGTTTACCAATCAAGGAACAGTCATTCACTTTAATAACCCAAAAGTTCAGGCTTCTCTGGCTGCTAACACTTTCACGATCACCGGCCATGCTGAGACAAAGCAGTTGACAGAAATGCTGCCTAGCATCCTAAACCAACTCGGAGCTGACAGTCTGACCAGTCTCAGGAGATTGGCAGAAGCCCTACCCAAGCAATGTAAGTTGAAACTTGAATGTGTTTCATGCTGGCAGCTGACATGAGGCTTATTTGTATAGCAGGAGTGACATTCCGTGCACTCTTGTTGTCTGTAAGCATGTTATAAAATGCTTATAAAGAAATCGAACTCTTTAAAATCAAGTTTATTTATAGCTGAAATCCAATGGCAAGTGTGACTCAGTAAGGCAAAGTCACTGGTTAGTGTGTCTTGTAGCTGGGCTAGCACTGGAAAACTGTAGCCAGACTTGATTTATTGGTGGTTTCCTTCTTGATGTGGCTGCCCTATTTTGACATACCTTGTTCATTAAAGCTGTGGATTAATTACTCTGTAAGAGTTAGGTTTTAAAGAAAGATAAGCTTGGAATATGCCTTTTTTGACACTTCAAATGGAAACATAAGTAATAAGGAAAGGTACTCAACAGATATCTTGAAATAGCTTTTCTCCCTCACAGGTGTGGTGAAGGTATTTCTCACATGGTCTGTTTGATAACTGGGAAGGAATTACAGGGTGTTTATAAGGAAGTAAATTATAATTTCAGTATGCATAGAACAGTGTAGAGAACATGAGCATGAAGCTAGATACACCAGCTTCATATTCCATCCCTAAAAAAGTAAAAAAAAATTGTTTTCCTTCTAAAACTGGGAAAAATAGAGGAGGGACTTAAGTATGTAGTGTTTGAAAAAGGTGCTGCTGCTACAGGATGAAAATTAGGAGTGACAGACTTTTTGACACTGGGAACATTCCTTGGGTCCTGTGTGTACAGTCTTCTTATTTTCTGAAATATATTAAGCCCATTATTTTCAAGATACAGAACAGCCTAAACATGGAGTTAATTATATAATAGCATTGTGTCCAGTTTTTGGTAGTTCTAACTTGATCGTTAATTTTCTTTTTTTGTTCCTCTACTTTGTTGCCAACAAAGCAGCCTCTATTTACATTCATAAAGTTGATGATAGTTCCCTCCTGTCAACTTCCCACTAAAAAAATTTCTGCTAGAAATAGCCTTCAGGATGTGGGGTAAAGTGTTCTTTGTCATGATTCTCGAATCCTGTCTTCCTAGTGTCACCTCTGTGAGTTCCTTGTGATAATAGTAGGGCTTGAAAGAAAAAAGTACTTGAAGGATTTAGAATGATCACCTAAGTTCTGTCTTCTCTTAACAATGTGGTTATTTTCTAAGCTAAATGCTGTAGTTTTAGAAAGAGGGAAGCTTGTTTGAAGTGATTGCTTTTTATATTCTAGTAAATGGCTATTTCTTTCCAGTAAGAGTAGATGCCAGACTAGTTGCACAAAACTTTCTATTCAGCATTGTCAGCTAGATTTGGAAGCCTAATATCAATGAGTGAAGCGGCTGTGATGATTGCAGGTGCTAAAGTAAACTTAGACTGGTCTTGATGTGAGAGAATGCAGGTAATTTAGGAGGAACTAACATGGTTTGCTTTTAAAATGTTGTTTTTAACATTAAGATGCACTTAAGCCTTAACACCCTTCTGCTGCTTCAAAAAACAAATGAAGGTCAGTGATGTCTGAGGATTAATTAGTATAAAATGGAGGTAGTAGAGAGTATGAGACAACTTACCCTTGATAGTACAGCTAAGAATAGTTGTAGAGTAGTGGCACAGGCACATAGACACCTGAGATACTTACTATTAGCATTATACTGCTGCCCAGTTCTGCAGGTGCTCACTGGTCTGCTACAGTGGAGATGGTTAACTCTCACTTCCTCTGTCAAATACAAAGGGAATGGTTGAAGAAATTACTGAGGCAGCAAACAAGTGGACCAGGACACTAGGTCACCTCAGCCACCTAAGGAGTAAAATTGTGCATTCAGTTCCATATTCCTCTGACTTTGTCAGGGAACCTTTTAAGTAATACCTTTTAAGTAATTCTAGTTGTGTGTCTGCCTGCAACTTTACAATTACACTTCAGTATAGCTGGATACACCTCAGTTTTCTTTGGATGTGTAGGATAATGAGATGCTTTCTATTCCTTAAAACTTGATGGTGTAAAATATGTAAATTTAAGAGCCATGTGGTAGTCCGTAAACCTATTTTTAGGGAAAACTGGTAAAATCAGTCTCTGCTCTTGTATTTGAAAATTATTATTATGCTGGGCACTCAGTATACCTAGATACAAGATACTGACTAGTAAGCTGTTTAGCATGCATCTTCTAATTTCACCACTGGGCTGTTTGAGCATTATCAGTAGCAAAGGAAATGTGAACTTCCTACATTAGATGAAGATTTTTATTCACAGAACTGGATAAAGTATTGCAGCTTAGCTCAGAATCTTTGATAATGTTTTCAAAAATACAAAGCTAAAGAATAAATCAAAATGCCTATAGTGAGCTTGAATTAAGCTTTTGAACTACTTGCTCTTGCAGCTGTGGACGGAAAAGCACCACTTGCTACTGGTGAAGATGATGATGATGAAGTTCCAGGTAAGAGCAAGCATGCAGTGGAGGAAAATGAAGTGAATTTCTGTGGGCAGATTATTTTCTTGATTATGAGAGACTTAGCAGTTTGAGCTAGCAGTTCGATCCTATGTTGAAGTAGTAGCTATGACTGAGATCATTATTTAATATTCCATAAGAAACTACCTTGTCAGAATCACTTTGCCCAGTTGTGGTAGTAGTGAAGTGAATGCTTTTAGAATTATGCTTTGCAATGAACCATCCAAAATGTCCCTGGTTGAGCAAGGAGAATAAGCCTTGAGGTTCTTAAAAATTATTTGGTGTTTTCCAAGCTGAAAGGTTTTAATTGTGTAAAAACCTGATATGAAGTACAACTTTGGAAAAAAATTAAAACTAAAATGTTTGGCAAAGGGGAAGTGGGTCAAACTTTAATTCCAACAATCTTCTTTTTCTAGATCTTGTTGAAAACTTCGATGAAGCTTCAAAGAACGAGGCAAACTGAACTGTCATCTCCTGAATAAAATTAAAACTTGAAAAAGCTACATGGAGCTGCTATTTTATATGACTGCCTTGATTTTATTTCCTGATGAGATCTCAAGATCTGTGATATTTGGAAACTCCTTGAATCTGCAGCTCTTTAGTTACTGCTTGTACACAATATTATTTTTGTGGCCTGATTGAACAAACCTATGCTTTGAAATAAGTCAGATTGCTAACAAATTTCTGCCTAGGCACATTTTTTGAGTAACTTGTATACAAGCAAACACTCATCTTTAATGAACTTTGGCATACAATAAAAATATAAAAGAAAGTTTCTGGTGTGACTTTTTGTCAGAAAAGCAGGGAAAAAAAATGGCCCAGAATATTAAACAATCTTAAAAGGTTTGGCTTTTCTGCAGAGTATCTTCCTTTTGCTGTGTTAAAAAAGCTGGC
Organism: Pardalotus punctatus; assembly: GCA_013400915.1. Taxonomy (NCBI): domain Eukaryota; kingdom Metazoa; phylum Chordata; class Aves; order Passeriformes; family Pardalotidae; genus Pardalotus; species Pardalotus punctatus. The sequence goes on along the minus strand of VZTX01001942.1, from coordinate 39,323 downwards.
TCCTGAAAAAAAAAGTTCTGTGCATAGTGAAACATTTTGGACATAATTGGTGAATTTCTGCTGTTTGCAGGTTAGAGGTAGGTAGGCCGAAAGTCACTTTGTAACCTATTGAATTTAAGAAATAGAATTGTACTTCAGCAGTAGTTACTGGTGGCTTAGTATAAAACATGCATGTTCAGGAAGAACTTTTACTTACCAACTGCTTGCTGCTGTTCTTCATGGCCTTGGAGAGCTACATGTGAGTGATAAATTTTTATCTTCAATGAATGTTTAATAGGTATTTGCAGGGCATAACTGTTTAATGGGTTAGACGATACTTCCACATTTTAATTTTACTTACATGAAATCACCAATTATGTGGGGGAATGAAGTATAGAAAGGGGGAAAAGGACTAATAGAACAGATAGTGGCTCTTAAGTCTGTATTTACCAGCTTCGGACCTATTAAGTAATAATTTGAATGTTTCAGGAATATGTTATTTTTATTGCTTTTTGGGTTTTTTGTGTTTGAGAGAAAAAGTTAACTTTCTAGGGCACAAGAAAGACTTTTCAAATTGCATTCTGACCTTTATATAGCTAGAGTTTCTGGGAGTGAGAGCTAAATTTCATGTTTGTGAGTCATTGATAATGATAGATCAGAGCAATGTATAACAGGGTAAGCTAGGATAGAAGCACTCAGCTACTGGCCTTCTAAGGTTATATCTAGAGCACATACTCCAGGATGTGCAGATTCACTGGGACTTGAGGAGGATAAAATTCAGGGTAAGACTTTGCTGTAGCCATAGAAAAGCGCTCCATGTGCCTGGGAAAAGGTGGGTCTCTGACTTGCTAAGCACGTTTGTCATGGTGTAACTTGTTGCTGTTGGGAAACGGGAGGAACTTGTTCAAGCCCTAAAACTTCTCCAGTGTGAGGTAAGACAGCAGACTGATGTGGGCATGGCATGGCTGAAGTCAGGTGCAAGAACTTAGAGTAACAATTTCAGAGCACTTGTCTTGGTTTACAAGTACTTTATCAGTAGACTATAGTTGTGGCATTGAATTAGCAAAGAAAGTGCATTTATTGAATTGTACCTTATTGGTAGAACAACTAGGCCTATGTGAATTTGAGTTTTGAAATGAGGATGGTGAATAATTGCTTTGTATAAGGTAAAAACCAAATTCTATAGAGTAGTTTGCCAGACTTCATGTGAACTGTTGAATGAGTAAATGACATGCTGGGTTTTTACCAACATGTTACCTGTTCTGTGATTCAGACATACCAGTCCTCAAAAATGCTTTAAGTCATTGTAGCCCTTGCTTATGAAATACTTTCTACCAGTGCCTGCGTTAGGAATTAACTTTGTTCCTTGCTTGGTGCTTAAAAAGTGAGATCCTTACTAAAGCAGTGTCTTTGAAGTGCAGAGAAAGACTAATCTAATGATAAACAGCCATGTGACATGCCTGTGGAAGTCTGTGTGCAGGGTATGCTCCCAGTACACCCCCAATCAGGAAATACCGCTTAATGTAGATCTCCAGACTTGGACTGAAGATAAAGGTATGAGCAAAATGTGTTCTTGACTACAGCAGAGTCTAAATGAAAGTACCAGTCTTGCAATGTTACAGTAGTCTTCATTATTAACTTGAGTGTTCAATCCTGGACTCAACGCTGTGATTGTTTTCTCTTGGTAAGGACTTTGGTTATGGTTTTCCTAATCCATCATAAACTGCTAGAAACAGAATAGTTGTGCTGATGTTTCTCATGACGTCGAACTTCTGTGTAACCATACTGTAATTATGCCATTATGGATTCATATCGGTAGTTTTACTCAAGGACAATGGCTCTGTATCTCCATTCCAAATATTTTGGAAAATGGAGAAATGAAAACAGATGCCTGTGTTTCTTGTGAGCTTTTTATTTTAAAAAAGCTAAGGGAATGTTCATTATGACATTTGTCATTGAAGTCTTGTGAGTCTGTGGTTGTGTCTCTTAGGAAAAGTAACCAGTAAAATCTTCACATAAACTGTAGTATACATTTAACATACATGATGAAGAATATTTGGTTTAAAATGTTCACAGCTCAATACTTCAAATACCGAATCAATGCTTGTGTATCTTACTTTATTGATTCGCCTGGAGTGTGGGGGAAGTTCATTGTAGTTGCCACCTCTGAAATTTTGTGCGGATACTGTGTTTTGTGGGTGAAACACCATATAGACACTTTTCCTAAGTTGTCTGCTCTATCTGGTGACAACCTAAATGTCGTGTAATGGTACAGCTGGAGTAACAACCTATTTGCTCCTTTAAATGTGAGAATAGATTTGAACAAGTTAGGAGACTGGAGGGTTAATATTCAACAGAGATATAGGGAAGTCCATGTTGGTGATGACTAGATTACAGGCTTAAGTGACTGGCAAGATGGGGGTATATGTAAAGAGGAGAGATTTCTAAGATAGGTATTTCAATATATTAAGTACTCAACATGTCTTGCATTTAACTAATACATGTAATGTGGCTTCTAATTTTTCTAAGCTGTTCTTTGTTCCTTTTCTATCATTTCAGCCACATCTAGCATTCTGTGAGAGTTGCTGAAAATATTTTCAACTGGATGTGATAGTTGAAAGATCCTGACCAGTAGCAGAGATTGGATTCTGAGAAGAAGCCTTATTTTACAAAAAAAGGAGCTGACAGTACAGCTGAGCCAAGCTTACTTAGGTGAACTGTCTGTAGCATGAGGGAGTATCATGATTAGTTTGACTTGATTAGTTTGAGTTGAAGTCAGTAACTTTAATAATGGATGACGAGTGGATTCATATGGAAGCTCTAAGAATCAGGAGTATAATTATTTCTGGATATTCCAATCAACTTTAAGCTATGGTTTCTTGGTAACATATGGTACCTACAGTCTCATAATGAAACTTTAACTGTTCTGTTAATATTCTGCCTTCATACATAGATTATCATTAGAAAGTAATGTTACTGAATGGAAGGAAGACTTTATATAATACTGTTACTGTACTCTTCTTGCTGTAATCTGTTTTTTGGTAAGAGATTTAACAGGTGTTACTTAGATTGTCTTTACATTGTACTGAAGGTATCCTGGCAGTGAAAAAAAGCCATTCTAACAATGTTTGTATAGTGATTAGTAACACTTTAACAGATGAGTTACAGCCCCACGTTTTGCATTGCTAGTGAATGCAAACAAATCAGAACAATTGTTGAACAATTAAGTGTTGTAATGGTATAGGCACTAGTGATTATAGCATATATATATGTCTATAACTTCTTACATGGGTGGAAGGCAGAATTCTAGGATACCTTACTGCTATTCAGATTGGGTTAAGGTCAGTTTGATCACGCAAAAGCTTTTGGTTTTGATACCCAATAACCAAGATCTGCAACGCGTCTCACACAGGGATTTGATGTGCACTGCAGAATACTGGCAGATAAAAGTGGAAGTATCTGCTGCACTTGAAATCCTTATTCTGCAATTCTGTTGAACAGTGCTTTTATGATTCTGGAAAAATGTAGTTGTGGGTTGTATCCTACTCCAAATTTTTAGGACACACCTGGAGTTAACAGGTCTTAACATTCTCTAAGTTGTTCGTGAGTTAACACCTGTACACCTGATCAGTATCCTACTTCACCACCAACATATGACTTCTGGCAAGTGATTGTACCTGCATGTTATCACTGAGTTAAAAATGATGCAATAAAGCAAGGTTTGAAGTTGTTGAAAGTATCAACTGAAACAGAAGGAGCTGTGTTTGAGCCACAGCTCCAGGGTCAGTGATTTGTCCTACTATTCTTTCCTGTTGTTTCTAGTACCTGCATCAGACAAATACAGATATAACTGAGTAGGACTTGACAGTCAGATCTCTCAACAGTAGCATCTTCTGAGCTGCGGTTTTGTTGTGGATTTCTAGGAACTGTGTATAAGCAAGACTACTGCCACCTTTAAGAACCCAACTGAGATGCAGGAAGGCTTCTTGCCCTCTTGTGACTGTAGGAAGAAAGATAATAAGATGGTTGGGGCTGCCAAAATCTATGTCAGCTATGTGACATTTGGTGTTTGACATGACATCTGTCGTTTTACACACATAATGTGACTGGTAGTCACAGTACAGTAGAATGGTGTTAAAATGTGTGTGGTGATGAATATCTTCTTTGTCTCTTCAGTATTGTCACCTCTGCAGGACCAGGAGGAATTAAAAGTGATAATGCCGCATTAGAGCCATGTAGGTATGTAACGTAGCTAAGATGCACAGTGAGCAGACTTGAGTGGTTAGGAACCATTTTTACAATACTTACCATGAACTATATCTTAAAGACTTCTGCATTTGTGTTGATTTCTGACATTGTTTGGCTTCACCTGTACAGGTCAGTCAACTCATTTTGTTGTGTTACAGTTGAGGCATTCATTTCTCCCCACCAGGCACGAGTCTTATGTAAACATATGGTGAGAGACAGCTACTGGCTCAAGGCTCCTGATCCTGTAAAGGTAATGTGAACATGAATGTTTGTAGGATTCAATCCTAAACTAAAAATGAGTTGAAGTGAAAAAATTGAACAATTGTGTCAGCAGAGTGGCAGGCTTATTGATTTGAGGTGTCCCTTGCAAGTTTTTGTCCAGGGACAGTTGTTATCCAAAGCACCAGGGAGGAGTTAATTTGATAATTAATTTATTTCTGTCCTGGCTGCTTTGCACCAGTTAAGTGTTAGGAATCAGGAGGTAGTACGGTTCTTTCTAGTTTAGGGAAGTTCCTAAACAGTGTGAAACCAGCATAGCCAGCTCATGCAGCTGGGGTTGGTTTGCCTTTAGCATACGTTGGGGACAGCATTTGGATAAACAATCCCCATGTACATCTGCAGCATTTCATGCTCCAATAATTACTACCAGGGGGTGATGATCTTTAAGATTTTTTTGGGGGGTGGTATGTGTGTGTGTGTAGAAGCTAGAGTAGCTTACAGGTCTCAGGATTCACTGAGTCATCATCTTCCACCAGCAGACAAAATTCAGACTTGCTTAGATGTGACCTTGTGCACGTATACACTGGTGTCTAGGCTGACCTCTGTCAGGAACTGTATTCTAGATGGATTGTCATTCTGCTTTAGTGTGTCAGCCCTTGCATTTTTACAACAGACCCTTTACTCACATTCTTTTTGTTCTTCATATTTTAGCACTGTCCTATTTTCATAATTTATACCTTGAAAATTAGGTGATTATTTATTTCAAAAGCTGGTGTTGCTTTTACTCCTGATTATGTCCCACCTTGGTAACTCTGGTTTCATCAGGATATACAGCATATTTGACAGACAAACTATGTATGCAGGATGTAAATTAAATTAAATTCCAGTGGGGATGCAAAGATGCACCAATATGTTTTTCTGGGATGCTGTGGACCTTTTTGAAACCATGTTTTATGTGAACAGAAAATCATAATGCTTGTAAACACAATCCTTTTTGGAGACAATGACAGTATTGTTATGCCTGTGATCTTACCCTATATTTGGGATAGACTTTATGCCACAGTTGCAGAGTAGCTAAGCAAGCTATTTTTGTGATGCATTTTCACAAACAACTGTGTGTTAAATCCCTTAGGTTATAACATTTAAGACAGTCTAGGTGTACCCTCGTGGCTACAAAAGTGGGGTGGAGGGATCTATGTGGTTTAGCTAAAGCTTGCCTATTTTTCCATATACTAGAAGCCTGAGTAAGTTCTGGCATATCAAATTTGCCCACAGACTGCATTCAGTGTCCTTCAGCTGACAATAATGCACAAAGATTGAGTCCAGCCATTGGATGGTATGATACATCCTCCTAAAATGCTTGGCAGTGATATATACTAGAACTGGTGTGAAAGTGATGCTTGTTCTGTAAGCTCTAGTTTCTATTTATGGAATAGAAATGCTGATGTGCTAGAAAATTTTGTAGGCTGTGAAAAGCATGTGATATGGCTGTATTTGCTATGCTTTGATTTCAGTGCTAAAAAAAAGCATGTACCGTTGATTTACATAATGAATCAAAACAGTATCTCCCACAATGCAGGTCAGGATTTTTTTTTTAGAGGATTATTTAGGGATTACTTAGGTTTATTCTTGCAGGAAAAGGATGAGCTGTACAGTGCAGTCCCACAGCTGTAATCCACCTTGTTGCTCTGTCCAGTTTACATCTTCCTTTCTGTTGGGCTCTGCAACCTTCCCTGCTGATTTCTGCGTACATGGTTGGCCTCATCACTGCTCATCTGCTGAAGATTGACTGACATGCTTTACAGTCCTGTATGCCTGGAGAGTTGCTAGCTTAATTTGGTGACAAATAACCCTCAACAGACAGATCTATTCAGACGTCATTCCTAGGACTAACCCCTAACAATATCTTTGATCTTTAAAGTTCCAAGTGACTGGATTCCTAATTCACCCAGTTATACATTCATTGCCAGATGGAGCAGTGTACTTCCTGAAAGCATTATGTGCTGCACAGCAGGAGGTGCATGCAAGCGGAACTGCTATAACAATACTAATGATGATCATTCTAGTGATGGGCAGTGTCTGCACTCCAGTGATTTATACTGTTGTTGTAAAGAAAAAAGTCTGGTCCACAGTGTTAAGGAAAAACTGCTGGAATGTCCCTGACATTAACTTACTAGTTAAAAATGCAGAACATATTTGAGTCTATCATCTCAGCAAATACAGTCTTTATTTTTTTTTTCCTATCCCTCATTCCTTCCAGTTTCATGAGAGTATGGAGTTACATCTGGTTGATGCTAGGGGTAGTCTAGAGCTGTGAATGTGAACTCCTTAGCCGAAACAAGTCATGTAGAATTAGAATAAACTTTCATGGTAGCTCTACTTCTGATAGTTTTTGTTGTAGGTACTCTTATAAAACAGTTGTGGAAAATGAGTAACAGTTCTGGCATTAGTTTACAGCTGTTTCTTCATGCTGTGAGCTAAGCATCATCATCAGGGTTTAAAGAAGAAAGATTCCAGATAGGTTAAAGGTAGACTGTAGAACCAAGCCACAATGAAGTTGCTCTGGAAATGCAGAAGTGGTACATGCTATAAGTAAAAGTTTATCTCATGTTTCTCAGCTGAGTCGAAGTAAGATTCAGTGGCTGATTTTCATCTTGGAGTTGTGGAACATTATTCCTTACTGCAGGAATACCACTTGGTTACCAACTGCTGAATTCTCTTGGGGGGGAAAAAAAAAGAGTGCCATGGGGCACTTCCATCATGGCCCTGGGACAGAATTTGCCTCTAGTTCCACAGTGGGGAGCTGTGATCATCTCGCTTGGATCATGGAAAAGGTGAAGAGCAGAGGCCCCCTCTTCCATCACTTGGCTCCCTGCTGTGGGCACCTGCTCCCTGTGTGGCATACGGAGGTGTAGGATACAGACTTTTTTTTTTTTAATACCAAGGAAAAACCCACAGGAGGGCTGAAGGGAGATTATGCTTTACCCTGGGAAGGTCTGGCAGGAGGTTGCTGCTTTCTGTAACTGTCTCAGAAATACAAGTGGGGAATTCAAAGTACAAGACAGATGAACAAAGAAGGCAACAGAGTGGAACTAGTAACAGCCCCAGGGAAAACCAGAGCAGACAGGGAAGAGTGTTACAAAGTGCTCATCAAATTTACATGCAAATAGTAATGCTAACATTGTACATGATTAACCAGAACACCCTGCAAAGTCAAATGGGAATGAATAAGACAAAGACTTTGTGCAGTTCTGAAGCATTTGGCTGTTACTACTACATAAAACTGCTGGCAATCTGCTTTGTGTGCAGAGTTCATGGCATCTGTGTTTACATGCTGCACATTGAATTTGGCAAAAAAATAATTTAGTTAATCATGAGAAGGAACTTTTTATAGATATATCTTAATACTCTGAAAGAGAGCATACTGTAATTCAAGTTCAAATATAAAAGATTAACAGTTACTGTAAGAAATAATATTGGCAAGAGATTTTGATAAAAGCTTTGGAGAGAATAGTCTTAGAATAAAGATTCTGACTGCAGGGTTTTCAAACTCCTGGTTTTGTGACAAGGAAGCACTGCTGCCTTTGGATCCATGGGTGTGGTTCAAAAGTAAGTTGTAGTGTCTTCTTACTGCCATCAGAGGCTACAGAAATCATTCACTAGAACAAAATCAAAAGGCTGACCTTTCAGAACACTTAACCAATGCTGAAATTCCCACCACTTACAAATTTTACCACCATAAACAAAGAAAAATGAATACTGAGAAGTATTTACACCAAGAGAAACAAAAATTCATTGTTGTACACAATTGTTGTGAAACACAAAGTATGTGGAGTGAAGCATGCTGTTAATATTGCATAATCAACAGTTGTCTGTGCTTTTTACACAGGGATTTTTTTCCTGTGAGTAAAGCTTTTTCTTTGCATAGATTTTTTTTCCCTGTTTGCCAGCTCTTGACTAAGTTTTCCTCAGGGTGTCTGAATCATAGTTTATGAAATAGTGCTGGTTGGTCCCTGCAGGGCCCTCATAAGAGCCACAGTAAATTTCAATTCCATGTTCCCTTAGCAGCATAATGTTACACAGTAGAAAGGGCTCATAATGCGGAAATGGCTTCTGAAAGATTACCATTTTCACCTTTGTACTCACTCTTGTGGGAGGTGTTGTGATGTCTATCTGACAATTGCTTGAAATTCTGCAACAAAAAGATGGAAGAAATTTTAAATTTTGTTGTCTTCATCTATGTTCCTCTATTCCAATGTCTTAATATAAAATTAAAAAATGCATTTTCTATTATATGTTTTGAGGCAATAGTTAGAAATAAGTCAGTCTTTTTTCCTATATATTATCTCATTGCTGACTAAATTCAAGACAAAAAAAAAAAGCAGATATTGAAGGTTCATTGTTAGAACAAGTACTTTCCTATAACACAAATAATACAGAAAAAGAAAATTCTGTTCTTTATGCATATTGATGCATGATGAGATGTCTTGCAATTTAAGAAAAAATGGCTCAGGTTATGGTATCTCAAGGAAACACAATTTGTATTTTATTTGCATTGCTTTTCAACAAATGTGGAAGTTCAGCACTTGATTTTACAAAGGACATTAAATCTCACTATTTTTAGTATGCAACTTTCCAGTAATTGCCACTTCATTTTATTTTACTTGCAAGAGATTACAAGAAAAATTATAAGAAAATTACAAGAGATATACTTTTCTGGATTTTGACTATGAAACATTTTTTTCTCTATTGCTTCCAAGGCATGACAGATTTGCTGTTTCTTTCATCTGATTTAATCATGTGTGATACAATAAAACTGGTGTGAATGCTACATAAGAATACAGGTGTCAAAGCCTGGGACACAGATAATGGAACAAGGATTTCACCTACACCTGTAAGGTCAGTTACATTTTTTTGTTTCATTTCCCCTAAGGCTGAGTCCATTTCAGGTTTCAGCTTCATGAAAGAAATGTATCTTTGCACTGACTTTGCACAACCTTTGAGAGGTAATTCTGAACCGATGTACACCTACATATCCTTGATGTTTCAGTACATAGAGTCAGAGAGAAATTTAGTCAGAAATTCAGGTTTAATACTTGTAGGTCTGGAAATTTTTTCTACATTTTCCCCTTTTGTATATTCAGTCACTTTGTTATTTCAAAGTTAGCGTTTTTAGTTCATTTTTTCTCTGGCTCCGACTCACAGAACTTCACTGAATTCAGCCTTCCAGTCCTTTTTCTCAGTATTCATTTCCTTCGTCTACAGATTCATTTTCAAATAGGAAAAAATAAGCATACAAGAAATACAGGAACTTGAGCTTGGGCTCACTACCCATGGACTGAGGAAAAAGGCAGGGATTAGGAGTGTATGGATGTCAGCAGATGCCAGACCTCTAGTGGACGCAATGGAGAAGTGCTTGGAACCGTGAACACTACATGGGAAAAAACCCTATGTATTGTCGGGGAAGAGCTGCTGAAAAGTCTCTTTCAAAAGCTTATCTATTACTTGTGCAAAACTATAATGTCCCATAATTCACTGCAGCTTTGCTCAAGTGCAGAAATCCCAGAAAATCAGTTAACATTGTCTGATTTTTTTCAACTAATTTCAAAATCATAATTGCTGTTTTAACTAAACAGCTATGCTGGGACTTCCCCCAGACTGAGGGCAAGAGGCTGGAGAGCAGCTCTGCAAAAAGAGATGTGAGGGTTTGGGTTGGGGACAAGTTGAAAATGAGTCAGCAGTGCCCTGGCAGCCAGGAGGGCCACCCGTGTCCTGGGGGGCATCAGGCACAGCATCACCAGCTGGGCAAGGGAGGGGATTGTCCTGCTCTGCTCTGGCCTGGGGCAGCCTCACCTCGCGTGCTGGGGACAGTTGTGGGTGCCGCCATATAAGAGAGATACAAAGTTATTGGAGAGTGTTCAAAGGAGGGACATGAGGATGGTGAAGGCCTTGAGGGGAAGCTGTATGAGGAGCAGCTATGGACACTTGGTCTCTTTAGCCTGGAGGAGACTGAGGTAACCTTATGGCAGCCTACAGCTTTCTCCTGAGAGGAAGCAGAGAGCAGGCACTGATCTTCTCTCTGGTGACCAGAGACAGGGCATAATGAAACTGCATTGGGGAACATTCAGACTGCACATGAGGGAAAGGCACTTTATTGAGATGGTGGTTGGTCACTGGAACAGGTTTCCCAGGAAAGCGGTCTCCAAGCCTGTCAGCATTCAAGGAGCATCTGGGTGACACTTAGTCATATGGTTTAGTCTGAGGTAGTCATAGAATATCTCAAGTTGGAAGGGACTCATAGGGATGATCCTGCAAGGAGCAGGGAATGTGACTCAATAATCTTTATGGTCACTTTCAACTTCAGATATTCTACGATCCAAAGGACTGCACTGTGGCTGAAGAAGGCTGTAGTGCAGGGGGCTGTGGATCCTCTTCCCATACAGCTGATACCTGCTTTCAGCCACTGTGTGAAGGATATTTAGGAGCTTGGAGTTCTGTACTTACAATTAGACTTTCTTATACCAAGGAAATTTCAACCTATGATGCGCTGGCCTAGTTATTTCAGGACTGCAAGTGGAAGGCAGGTGGAAAGAAATCAGGTACTGTCGGGTATTCCCACTGAAGCCACAGTGGGACTCCTTAGCTCACTAAGACTCCTGTGGCAGACTAGAGAGAACTGGAGGCACACCAAGTTATGTGAACAGTGAGACCCACTTACTCCATGAAGCTTTGGTGGCATGACATGTAGGAGGGACTTCCCCTTTGAACATCCACCCCAGCACTGGCAGTCAGGGTGCCAGAAGACTGTGAACGTCAGTTTAACCAAAGGACATTTAAATCACAACAATCAAGTCTTGTCACTGGATTCATAGTGGTAATACCTTTCTACTCTTATACTTTTTCTTTCTTTTCCTTATGTATTTTCTTAAGTGGTACTTCTATATTATTACTATAGATAACAATAACTAAAATGGCTACATACCTCCTTTCCATTGCAACCAAATTGTTCTAAACAAACCCTACACACACACACACACACACACACACACACACACACACACATATATATAAAACCACTGATCATTCACTGTCTTTTCACTCTAATACACACAAAAGGATCTATCTTCTCATTATTCACATCTCTATAGAGTACCTCCAACACAGCTAATTCAATCAGGTACTGGATACCTTCTTCCATGGTGTTCCACCTGCTTGGGTACACTACTAGATTGTCCTTGAGAGATCCATGCTGTCAAGCATGATTCCTTCATGCTTGATAGGAGTCGCCTCCAGGGTCTGAGTTTCTGTCCTCTTCTCAATCCCCTTGTCAGTGCCCACATCCCAGGACAGGGATCCCAGTTGCTTGCCTTCACTACTATTTGGTTTCAGAGCATGGGCTGCAATATCCATCCCAGCATTTGACGAGGCAGGTCACCAGGGGCTCTCCTGACCAGTGGCTGAAATCTACCTGTGTATCTCACAGCTCACCCAGGGATAGAAATCGAGTGATTATCTCTGGCCCTGCTTCCTCCTCATCCCTCACTGTATGAACTGATTTGATCTTGGATTTCTCCTGTATAGGGGTGACTGCTACCAGCAGAGGTTGTTTCTCTGGTTCAGCTGGAGTTTCAGCGGCCACGGTGCCTGTTGGTCTGCTTTCCTCCTCCCCTGAGGGTGCTGTTCCGGGACAAGCAGTGACCAGGAAACAGTTGCCAGGGCCCAGCAGGTTGCATAACTCTGTGCCTCTCTGGAACTGCCACAGTTTTCCTTCACATACTCTACCACTTTATCAGTATCCTGCAGTTGTTCAGGGGTGAACTTCCAAACCATTGGAGCATAATAATCCTTCAAAAGCTGGCCCATGTTTTCCCACATTCCACGCCACTCATGACTATCCACTCTCAGGGCAGATCTCTGAATAAGCTCCCTAAAAATATCTAAACATGATGGAGACTGCACTGAGGAGACCTGGCAGACTTAGCAACAAGAACATGCTTTCCTTAACATCCAAAGGTAATTAAAAATTCTCAAAAGCTGTTGTAACAGGAGTGAAAAGATGGGGAAAATGGTCCTCTCCAGTTCCCCACTCCAGACAGGATATGACTATTAATGGGCTCCCAAAATGTAGTGTCTGAGGTAAGGGTAGGAGAGCAGCACTGAATACACATCCCAAATGACCATCATTGCCATCGATGTTACCATGTCATAAACAGATGTCACATAGTCCAGCAACAGAACAATCCTGATCCTTCTCCCTACTCTGAAAATAGCATCAGGAGAAGCACAGACAGGAATATATAAAGGGTTAGGTACAACACCCACACAAACAGATCAAACAACATGGTGACCAGTGGCTCCCTACCTAATTGAGCAAATACTTAGATCAAATTTGTTTCTAGTCCCCTCTGGGTGGATCCATAATCTCAATCCTTCCTGCCCCATACTGAGTACTAAGTAAGACTGTTGTGGTTTAGGAATGGTACTGCCCAGTTTAATGCCTCCACTGACACCCTTCAAACCACACTGCTGCTTGCTTGCTTGCTTGCCCACTCCCTCTCCACTTTCCCCTGAGGTGAGATGGAATGGGGAATTCGAGGCACAAAAGGTGAAGATCACAGGTTGAATAAGAAAAATTTACTGGAAACAGCAATGAGGTAAGAAAACAAACATTAACAGCAACAATATTAATAACAAAAACATACAAAAGAGAGAGTGATTCACATGCAAAAATGCTCCCTGCAGAGCTCTACCTGACCCTACCGCAGCCAGTCCACACTGACTGGAAAGAACACCTTCTCCCTGGAAGGGACTTCCTCCTGACCTTAGCAAGAAGATGAGGTGATACAGAATAACCTCTGGGTCCTACCTGCCCCTCCCCCCATTACCACAAAAATGAACCCTGTCCTGGCTCCAGCTACGATAAGTATTAACCAGGGATCTCAAAAACTTCACACACAGTGCACATTTTGGTATTATTAACAGTAAGGATATCTATCTTCTGTGGTGATATACCTCAATATCTAAACACATACCTTCCTGTGAATATGTATCAATGATAGGATGAAGTAGGCTAACTTGGCATAGTGCCACCCAAAGTGTAAACATTTAGATGGTCAAAACTGGGTTTCTTTACAAAGCTTTTCATGCATGACATTGATTCTTCTAAAATTATATAATATATTTAAGGAAAGAATGACATTGCATATTTGTATTAACAACAGTGAAAGAATAGGAAAAATACTAAAAAGCTTTACTAAAACCAGCAAATATTTGAACTGAGGTAAAGTTACAAAACAACCAACTCTTGTCACCATTTACAGAGCTAAAAAGCAGTTCAAATCTCCAAGCCAAGAAGTGGCACCCGCAGAAGACCCAATGATTATTCCTTGATATTTTGAAGTAGCTTTAATAAATGAGACTCAATAACCTGTTGAACTAAAGCAGAGAAAGAGATGAGGTTAATTAGTATTCAGGTTTTTTGTATTTTTAGGGTGATGCTGTTTTTTTTGGCAGATACCTACTTGTCCTATACAACCATTTAATAAAACCAGACATGCATAAATTCATTCTGTGAAGAAAGTCTGCATTCCTTCAGAAAATAAAAGCCTTACATAATGCAAAAACAATACACCCAGTAAGGCAGACGATGGTTTTTGGGGGTCTGGGGGGTAGAAGGGTAGTGCCCCACCACGATGTCATCATCTGTTCTCTCGTTTGAATAGACTGATAGCACATGGAAAGCAAAACGTTTAGCCTACAAAGAGAATGTAGGCAAAAACATTTAGTAGAAACTTCCTCTGTGAAACACTTTGAGATGGAGGTCTTGAAGCAGTCTTGTATCTAGACATCTGTGAAGTTATGTTGTGCTGGTCTCAGCTGGGGTAGTTAATTTTCTTTGCAGTTGCTGGTGTGGGGCTGTGTTCTGGATTTGTGCTGAACACAGAGTTGATAATACAGAGATGTTTCTGTTATTGCTGAGCAGGGCTTGCACAGAGCCAAGGCCTTTCCTGCTTTTGGTACTGCCACACTGGTGAGGAGACTGGGGGTACTTGGAAGGTTGGGACAGCCAGGACAGGTGGCCCCAACTGACCAGAGGGATATTCCAGACCATGTGGCATCATGCTCAGTGTATAAAGTGGGGGAAGAAGGAGGAATATTTGGAGTGATGGTGTTTGTAACCATTAACCAAGTAACCATTACATGTGATGGGGCCCTGCTCTCCTGGAAATGGCTGAACACCTGCCTGCCCATGGGAAACAGTGAATTAATTCTTTGGTTTGCTTTGCTTGTGTGCACAGCCTTTGCTTTCTCTATGAAACTGTCTTTATCTCAGCCCATGAGTTCTCCAGCTTTCACCCTTCTGATTCTCTGCCTGAAACACTGGTGGGTGAATGAGTGAGTGGCTGTGGGGGCTTGGCTGCTGGCTGGGTTAAACCACGATACTGGTTCATTCATAAGCACAGGGTTCTGCTTGGAGAAGCTACACACACAGTGCAGGCTTACTTTTTGATTCCATTTATTTCTGTAAAGGCAGACATTCACAGCTTTCAAAATAAAGGCAGCAAAGAGGGGAAAACCAAAACGGAGTTCCCTTTGCTTCTGGTTTCCATAACCAAATGAGATAGTGTAATTCACTGATAACTATCTGCCTTGAAGACAAACTAGAGCTAGAGCTGATCTGACTGGAGAAGAGGGTTTTGCAAACTACATCATATCATGCCACTCAAGTAGGATAAGGGGTTCAGGAGGGCTGCAGGCCTCTACCCACTGTCCAGTAACACACTCCTTTGTACAGGGTGAGGGAGCAGCTCAGCCTTGTCTGAATCGTGGCTGCATCAGCCCTAAACACCATTATTTATGTCCACTGATACAGACCCAGGTCAGTAACATTTTCTTACTGAGTACCTGACTTTCTGAAACAAGAATGGAAGCTCCTACCCCTTTTTGGCCTGATACATTTAGGAGTATTAAAACTTATAGGACAGGTAACATGTTAAGAGCTGCGAAATATCTACTAGGCCATTACAGCAGCTACATAAATGAGGAGCTGTAAAAATTAAAGAGTTTGCATTTGCAATACTCACCACTGCGATAGCCCAAGGCTACAGCCAAGTCCATGGAATTATAACCAGCATCTGTTTCAATAGTTGGATCAGCACCACTTTCTATGTAAAACAGGAATAGAATCTTGTATTTCTGACAATGAGAACTGATGGTACATTATTACTGCTAATTTGGTTTGGACAGTGTGCTTACCAAGAAGAATTTTTACACATTTCACATGGTTCCCATGTACCGCATATAGTAACGGTGTGCCTCCATTCTGCAAAAGCAGAGAAATGCCTCAGACACTTTAGTGATTAACAATCATTACTCCTTTACACACCAATATACTTCCATCTACCAGTAAGAGAATTCCTAGGTTTTATAAAAATTAGGTTCTATTCTAGATCTTCACAATTTTCATCTTTTTTGTCTGCTGTTTAAACTGTAAGATCACACTTGTACAAGAAGTCAGCATTAGTCTCATTCCCTTTCTACCAAGAACTAGTAGCACCAACCTCTCTTATCCTATGAAAGTTTTGAAACTCTCAGGTATTTCAGAAGAGGCAGAACAATTTTTAAACCCAAGCCAGTGCTATGTCCTGCTTCAATTTTCTGACCAAAGCACCCTCAGCCATAAATTCAAGCTAGAGTCTTACCCAGTCATACTCATTGACATCAACTCCACAGTCAAGCAACATTTTGACAATATCTGTGTATCCTTTGCTGCAGGCCAGTGAGAGGGCACTTTCTCGCCCCTTCCCCAGAATCTGAGGATCTGCACCCTGAAATAAAGTATCAATTTAAAAAAAAGCAAATTTGAGGTTTTATATACGCCTTAACTTTAAAACTTTTGAGTTTGTAGCAGCATTGACAAACTTAGGAAGGCAAAACAAAGTAGAGAGTAAATAAATTAAAAATAGTTTGTGATGTTTTTTCCTTACATTCTGGAGGAGAAATTCCACTACTGCTATCTGCCCATGAGCTGCAGCCCACATCAGAGGGGTAAATCCTTCTTCATCCTTATGATTGATTAAATTTTCTGTTCAGAGAAAAATATATAATATAGTAATCCATTTCACTAATGCACTTTATCAGATGCTGAAACATGTTGATGTATCCATGGTAACTTTTATTCACCAGGAACCATTGTGACCTAAAAGTCATTCTCAACTTTCAAAACAAAATTCTGTCCCAGTGGTGGTGGTACTATCTCTGTCCAAGAAACAAAACCACATCCAACTGACCAAAGTAAAATTTCAGCCTTTAGTTAAAAAATCTAAAATTTAAATTTTTAAGCTCTATAAATCAAACACTGTTTTTAATCAGAAATATTACAAGTTGTCTGTAATGGAGGTTTCACCTTTGGAAAAAAGATTACAGATTGAGAAATAAAAAGGTACATCCTGTATCATACTGTAGACAGGGCTTCTTTTCAATACAGTGAGCCACACAATCTTGTAAAGATTGAACTTGTATAGCAGTATTGATAAAACAGCTCCCTTCCCCACAAAGTTTACGTCATCAATAGAGGGGTCTTTGAAGACAATTAAGGTCTGTATCTATTGCAGCTGGAAGCAGAAAAAAAGGACTTCTTTTAACAATTGGCTGACAAATATTTCAGTTGGATTTTTAATATCTAAGTACTTCAAAAATCCCATGCTTATCATAGCACCAAAATAAGCATTTTTAACCACTACCGACACTCCAGAATTGGTTTGCTTTTCATATACATGGCTCTTTACAAAGTTTTAGACTCACTCATTTACCTGCTTTCCAGTAAACACTTCATCAAGGATGCACTGAAAGCATGGGTGATTACTGTTAGTACAGTAAGAATATACTATTAATGTTACTAAATTCATAAATACGTTAGGTAGAGCTGAAATCGTGCATATGTATTATGGACACACAAATGCCACACTACTCAGAATGTGTAGTACAATTATATTGCAAGTGTGAGCCATGGCTTAAATTAGCAACATTCGGGTCTTTATGCTGATTGATTAAATAAAATCAGATAGCCACGATTAATAGAGGTATGTTTTAAATTACAAAGATAATTTAAAAATAAAATAAAATTAACTGCTGTGACAGAACTAACCAATTCCCTTCTTATTTCCATGGATTGTCTATACAGCTAGAGAGCAGGGAGAGGAAGGGATTACCTACTCCTATTAATGCTAATGTTTTAATATAAAATACAAATCATGCAGTGAGCGAATAATAGACTGATGCAAAACAATAATCCACATCTGCAAAGAACAGACACCTCAAATGTCTTTCAAATTGTAGCAGAATTGAGGACTTTTTTGTTTTGTAATACAGCTTTGGGGGAAAGGTCAAGCACAACAGCATATAAATGGCGGCAAGGAAAAAGCAAGGCATTTAACCTCCTTCTGTCTCACCTTGTTCAATACGTGTGGCCAGATATAACATTTCTCCCTGAGCAGCCAGCTGATGAACTGATAAAGCTGCAAAAAAGGAAGCAAAAGCACGTGTTACATACACCAGTTTTCATTCTGCTCTGTTTGGAGCTGAGCATAATATGTTAATTGGCATCAGCAGTATACAGAACTTGGATTTGAGAGTGTAGATAATTTCACCTTATGCTCTGAACTGAAATCACTCTTAAAACCAGAAAATTTTCCAGAGTTTCACAGGTGTAGGTAATTTTCAAACCAATGCAGACATCATACTTGAAAGCACAGATACTTCCCACACTAACTCTTTACAAGGCAGCATGCTCTCTTTCTTGCTATTTGGTCTGCAACCCAAGATCACATTAGGAGCATTTATCAAATGAAAATAAACATATTTTGGTAAATTAACGATGTTTAATTTAAAAATCACTCTTAAGTCACCAGAAAGCCTGTCCTGCTACTCAACAAAGAAAGCCCCTGGTATGACTTTCACTCACTACAATGTGGAATAGATCAGACGTTACAAAACTATATACAACTTGACATATAGTGGGGTAGACAAAGATTGCAGCTTTTTTTTTGCTATTTCAGAGATTATGAAGAAAGAAACCTATGACCCCACAGTAAAGTGCATGGGTGCATGGTTTTGATAACTGCAACTTGGACCAGGTCTGAAAGGTGCTCAGGAGGCTCTATGTAATAAATTATCCACATTATATAATAACAAAATAAGCTAATTACATAAAATGAAAATGTTCACTATCCTCTTCCAAGTCACTACATGAAAGTTTTGTTTGTTCAAAAAGATGGTATATTTTGTTCAGTGGCCTACACTGCAGGTCCAGAATAATTTTTCCCATGCAAGTAGCATTTTTCTTTAAAAAAAACTGACTTGTAATTTATAGAGGAAATAATACACTAAGTAAATTACAACAAATTAATTTATAAAGAAAATTGTTGATGATTCATGAAAAAACCCACCACAAATATTTCCTTGATTTTCAAGATCTGTGACCATCATGAAGCTTGCAATATTCTGTAGCATTTACCAATCTTCTAATTTTAATAAATTTTACAAGATGCACAAGTTCTGAAAACATGTGCATGTGTAACTCACAACTTAAAAAACATCAGAAAAACCCTTACCTGTACTTTTAAAATCAAGAAGTAGATTCTGTCTGGAAAATGAACTTAAGTCATGAATTCCATATATCAGGTGGATGACTATTTTATGGTTGGACCCACGTGAAATTAGACAAGACTATTTCAGTGTCTTCTTCCTACCTTAGAGTTCATTGCAACACCAAAGACAAAACTGGATAAATCTGTCAAACATCCAACATACAATTCACAAAATAATTATCAATAGGAAGGAAAGATACTTACAGTTTACAAGCAGAGGTGTTGTAGAGACTTCATTTCCTCTGTGTTTGTTAGTTAGTGTAGTTGATTGTTTTATTGGTGAGAAATGTTTAGTAGTTGATGGAGTATAAACATGCCTTACTTGGATACCAGGGGAAGGAGAAGTGTGGCTGTTGCATTCAGCTACATTGAACAAAAAACACAGACAGGATTTCAGTACTAATAAGAGCACTAAAAGCAAGCCACAGATTCCAAGTCAAACTGTAAAGCACCAGTATCGCAAGACCTTTAAAATCCACCTTAAGAAAGCTTTGTGATATGTGCTTTTTCCACTGTATATTGTGAAAGCTGAATAAACGGCTGCATTAATTTGTAGCATAAAAAAATTCTGCTACTTCACACATTCAGTATGGCATAATGTCACCCAGAACAAGTTGGTCTCCAAATGAGGAAAGCCTTTGTCTAGATTTTTCAACATGCCTAGCATGGATTTATTAGGTAAGAAGGCTCCACTTAACCTGTCATCTCCTTATAGACACTCTCCAAGGCAATAGCACGATGCAGTTCTGGTCAGACATGCAATCAGATACCTGCTAAGCCTTTGCCTGCCCCCTAATCAGTCTAGTGAATGAGTGGAGATGTCCTTCATTAACTTTCCTTACCAGGGCTTTTTCCACTCCTGGATGAAATTTTAACAGCATTATGAATGCCTGATGAGTACTTATCCAGCAGCAAGAGATGTTCCCCACTAACATATAAAATGGAACAGCAGGTCACCACTTAGAATTCAGGAAATCATTCACTGCTGATGTATTCCTTCGTACTAACTTTTCTTGCTTTCTCTTAGAAGGTAATGGCATTTTATTACAGAATATATTTATACGTTGTCTTGTCT
>VZTX01001942.1:0-19077 GCA_013400915.1 Pardalotus punctatus | reverse complement strand
TTTTTAGAAAGCTAACTGATTAAATACTGGAAAGACACATTGAAGGATTAAACTCCATATTGGGTTAATTGATCTGACACCAGTGTGCACCAGTAATTAATGACTGGAAGCTAATTAATACACACACTGAATTAACACCATAGCAAATTCTGTGATCATAAATGCAAGCACAAATTCACGGAAAGACCTAATTAAAAGAAGTAGAGTGTAACAGGATGAAAATGAAATTATGTTTTGTTTGCCAATCAAACAGCTACAGCTGACTGTATCAAATTAATAGTCCTACCACAGATTTTGACCTGTAGTGCCTGCATTTGCTGGACTGCTTCTAAGGGATTTACAAATGTTACCTCAGAAAAACAATCCTATTGCTGACAGGTCTAAATCTGCCACTCAGACCTGCAGCTCTGCTAATGAGCACTTGAGGTAAACCAAAAAAGTTTGAAAACTACAACGGCTGAGCTGCAGCCAAACAACACAAGTCTGTGAAACCATAAAAATTCAAAATAGGCCTGTGTTTGCATTTGTTACTTATAGGAAATAGGTAACATGAATTTCATGAAAAGATACACCACTAACAGTCTGAAATATGACAGTAAATGCTAGAAACCACAGTTGTTAAGGGAAAGTAGATGGAAGCCTTAATTTTGCTCTGTATCAATATCCCCAGCCATGAAAAAGCGTGGATCAATTCTGATGAAGCTGCCCAGCAATGGTGGATTAGCTGCAGGGACCCAGACCTGCAGCAGCATTTGCTTTCAAGTACTGTGTAGCTACACTGGCAAGCCCATTGCTACCACTGGAGGCTTTGTAAAGCCACAGTGATAAAGCACACATGGCCTGTGTTGTTTTTCATCATACTTGTGAAAAAATACAACACCTTGCTGAAAGCTACTGAAGCTGAAATGATCTTATATTACTTTCGGTAGTGTTTTGTGAAACAGCATACTGCTGCAGGACAAGCCATCCAAAAGCAGCTTGTTTTCACAGTCAGCATCACCTCTTATTAAGAGACTTTTTGTGCCACTGCTTTTTCAATTGATGCAAACATTTAAAATATAAAAATAAACTTGGAGAAAATTAATTTTACATTAACAATCCATTAAGCATATAATAAAAATGTTAGAGAACCAAATCTCAGAAAACTGATCAATAGATATATAAGGTAGAAGCTTTTTTTTTGGAAAATATAATAACAACAGGGTGACACAGTCCACTGATAATAATTTGTAACATAAATTCAACCTTTAAATAAGACAGATGCAACTTCAAGGTCAGAGTTGACTTGATCTTGAATATTTTTACTGTCCTCCTCATTCAGAGACTTCACAAATCGCGAGCAGACATTCATATCAAATCTATTGGGCAAAATGAATTTCATCCCCATGGTGATGCTCTGAGCTGGGCCTTCCTCTGTGCTGGTGTCAAGCTGATGCTCCACTTTAATGTCTGGCATTGGTGGAAGGCTGTAGCTTGTGGTACATTCTTCCACAATCAACTGGGCCCCAACATCTACGTTTGTTGAAGATGCCATGATCTCAGTCGTGTAACAGTTTCATGCAAAATGTTGGTTCATCATTTCCAGCTAGGAGCAATTCTGGCCAGCCAAGTCCAATTGCTTGAACAACCTGCAACTGAACGGATGTAATATAGATTAAGAACATTCTGGTAAAACAGTGCATAAAAACACACCAAACTTCATTTTAGCTTATGGCATTTAGTTTTGACAGCCAGAACACTGGTGAAATATCAGTCTTGTTGCTGTCACAAATTAGTGACTGAATTGTCCATTTACATTTTATCAGCTGGATGTTTAAACCAAATTCTGTAATTAAGCCAGTATTAAGTTTCATCGAAGTGATGCTTCAGAATATTTGCCAGTTGCAACAAAAAACCCCACACGACAACCAGCCAGGTTTATACCACGCCAAAAAGAAGCTCCAAAGAGATGGCTTTATTTCCTAAAAACATTAGACTTGAAGAAAAAGTTAAAGTGACGTTAAGTCCCTTTACGTTTCTCGCAACCTGAATAAAATAAATGGCTTCTACCACACACGTAGGAAAAAAACCAAATCCCTTTTAAACCGATGAAGGTAACCCCAGAATACCAGGGGCTTGCTCACGGTACGGCCGGAAGCCTCAGGGGGAGTCGGGCTTCGCGCTGCTCTGGGCACGCCTGGAGCCGTCCCCGCTCCCTGGAAACAGTCGGCTCCGGGAAGAAAGGTCCGAAAGCGGGGCGCTCGTACCGTACCGCAACCGCGCTCGCCCGGGCCCAGCCCCACCTCGGCTTTCGGTGGCCTCCGCCGCCGGGGGCGGAAGTGACGTATCGCCTCCCACCGTTTGGCCGGCGGGAGTTGCGCCCTGATGACGCGATTCTGGTGCGCCAGCGTGGCCTCTCCTCGCGGCCGGCGCGGAGCCCGCCATAGCTGGGGCGTCGCGTGTGCCGTGTGCCCGGAGTCCTTCGCCCCTTCCCGAGCCTCTCCTGCTGAGCCCCTGCCTGCCCCGGCCCCGCG
The DNA here is from genome assembly GCA_013400915.1 of Pardalotus punctatus. NCBI lineage: Eukaryota > Metazoa > Chordata > Aves > Passeriformes > Pardalotidae > Pardalotus > Pardalotus punctatus. The sequence continues at coordinate 16,564 of VZTX01001942.1, read as the reverse complement.
CCCCGTGCGCCATGGCCGCGTACAAGCCGGTTGTGGTGCAGGCGTGCCCCAAGCTCGGGGAGAGGATCACGCAGGATACGCTGTACTGGCGGGGATACAAGGTAGGAAGCGACCCAGCAGTCGCAGTTACTGTCCCAGAATGCATTTTTTACTGCTTTTGTGTAATTAAAGTGTTTTTAAAAACACGCATGAGTTAGTTTTTTACCTCAAAACTCATAATTAACGGGCCAGTTGTAATGCGTGAATTGGAAAAACATTACAAAGGGAGGAGTAGTCTGGCAGAAGTAAAACTCAGTGTCATTATATTGAAAAACCCATTTGGGTCTAATAGAGTTTGGAGCACTTTGTAGGAAGAATAGCTTTTATTTTGCTGTTTTCATAGCTGACGGTGTACTTATGTGTATTTAATGATCTTTATTACAATTGTATTAGACACCTGTTCAGATAAAGGAATTCGGCGCAGTAAATAGAATTGACTTCTCCCCAGTCCAGCCGTATAACTATGCTGTCACAGCCTCCTCGAGGGTAAGTGGCTTTTCTGAAGCTTTTCACCTCTGTCTCTCAGTTGGCATCATACGAGAAAACATAATGTTCTCTTGTTTTGCCAGATCCACATTTATGGCCGTTACTCCCAGGAGCCCATCAAGACATTCTCTCGTTTCCGGGATGCTGCATACTGTGCCACGTATAGGGACGATGGGCGCCTGCTTGTTGCCGGCAGCGAGGACAGCATTATCCGCCTCTTTGACATCAGCGGGAAGGCACCACTGAGGCAGTTTGAGGGTCATACTAAGTAAGAGAGGATTGGTTTGTCTCCTTTGTGTAAATAAACTTCTTTGCTATATTTGCAGATCACAGACTCATCACAGACTGGATGTTTGACCTTTAAGATCATCTAGTCCCAACCCCCCTGCCACAGGGCAGGGACACCTCCCACTAGACCAGGTTGCTCAGAGTTCCATCCAGCCTGACCTTGAATACTGCCAGGGAAGGGGCATCCACAACTTCTCTGGGCAACCTGTTCCAGTGCCTCACCAATATACAGTATTTAAGTTAAATTATGATCATGTGTCTTCTTCTTGTGCTGCTGAAAATGTGTGTGCTGGAAAACTGATTTACATTCCTTTCAACTGTCTCACGTAGATCTTACTGAAAAGTTAGATTTCTAAATTAAATTTAAGATTGGAGTGAATTTAAAAAAAATTTTAAGTATTAATCAAGTACGTAGAAAGTAAATACATTTTCTATTTGAGGTTGGTGTCTCTTAATATGTTGTGTAGACACAGTCTCATGAGTAAATTGCACTGAAAAGCACATTTTATTTGATGCTGGTAGGAAAAGAGTTCTAAAATGCGTCTAAACAAAAACAACAAAGAAATGCACCAGCAAAAGCAGGAATCCCTTAAGAAAAAGTCCAAAAAACAAAGCAAAAAAAGTCTGTAATGGTAGGGTGGGGTGGGGTGCAGAAGAAGTTAGGAGTTCTGATGTATCAGTGAGAAGACAATGCTTCAACAGATTTTTGTGCTATGAAAGACCAATGTGTGTTTATCTACGTAGAGCAACAAGAACCCCCATTTCAGTGAGAAGTACCCAGCTTGACCTTGGGAGTGTTTCTGTTTGAGGTCTGTGTTTGCAATTGGGTGTCATGTTCTAATGACTTGGTTAACTGCAGTAATATTTGCATACCTGTCTTTTCTGCCAAACATCCATTGTGATGTTATGGTGATAGTAAAGACTTCAGTAGTGATTTTCAAGGACAAGAAGATTGTTCAAATCGGTCATACTTAAAATTTGCTGTTATGAATTTCTGTAATGTTCACTACTGTAAATGTTTTCTAAAGGACAGTGCTAACTACAGACCTCTTAAGTAACAAATGCAGAATTAAGCTTCTGAATGAGCCTCTAGTAGACCTGTAAAACATATCACATTTAAGGAGTATCATATCAGTGCTTAGGTAAGCATTTTTCAGCATGATCCTTTTCTACCTGGAAATATAAAAACTGAAATGTTTTAATCTCTAAAGTGAGACTTTGTAACTTCTGATATAAGACACTACACTTCTAAGAGTACTTTAATAAATTCTTCATATAGAAGAACTCTTCTTGAAACATGAATATATTTTAACTTTGGATAATGTGGACTTTGTTTTCTAGACCAGTTCATCTAGTGGGTTTCCTGTCTGATAAATACAGAATATTTTCTGGCAGTGATGATTATTCATCAAAGTTGTGGGATATTCCAAGTGCCACTGAAATCATCTCATATAGTGAACATACTGACTATGTGAGATGCGGCTGTGCAAGTAAAGTGAATGCAGATGTCTTCATGACAGGTTTGATTTAATTTTTTATTTATGCTTCTTTTGGATTGAATTGAAGAAAAATGCTGAAAGATAATTTTCAATACAGTAGGCTCTTGTTTATTGCATTTTACTCATGAAGGATTAGTCTGCCTATGCAATACCTACTTCATTGTTTCCTTTTTTTTGCTTGCTTTTTAAGCTTGACACTTGACACAAGTTTAGGGAAACTGAAGGAACTGAGTTTTAACATCTTTTTGGTTTAGCCCTGTTAGGGTTAACAGAACTGTCCTGACTAACTTTCAAAAGTTAAGGACATACTGTGAAGGTATCATTTGTCTGGAAGTGACAGAAGTGTTTTACCAGCTTTCTGGAGATGGACACTAGTTCTCTTGTAGTTCGTACAGCCCAGAACTGTCAGATTCAAAAATGTGAGGTCATGTGAGGAGTTATTTGGAGCCAGTTGCTTTTTGTTTTCCTAGCAGTAGTTTTATATTAATCCGAGGAAAACTGCTGTGAAAAAAACCTAGTATTCCTTTTTTCAGGAGGCACAAGAAACTAGGTTTATCAGGTTGCCTGATATTAGTTATATAAATACACTTGATTAATGGAAATGAGATGAAAAGGAATTACTACAAATGACATCTGGCTGGGGCTAGAATTAGAAAATTTATGTTGCCCAAGGGCTGTAGACTAACCGACATAAAGCACAAGGTGTTTTTACGTGCATGCTTTAAAACTATTACTGTTAGCCAGGATCTCCTTTAGATGGTAGGACACAGCTGTTTTAGTTCCTGAAATAATTGAAATTATGAAACTGAAGCTATTTACGATGGTGCTTGCAGGTTCCTATGATCACACCGTGAAACTGTTTGATGCACGAACAAAAAGTAGTGTCATGACAATAGAACATGGCCATCCTGTGGAGAGTGTGCTTCTGTTCCCATCTGGTGGACTTCTAGTATCTGCAGGTAAATCTATAAAATCAATCACATTTCTTCCCTGTCATTGTAATTTGCAGAATAATTCAGCTGCTTATTTTTTGTGTGGTGTTTTAATTTGGTAATGAAGTGGTAAGTGACACAACAGTTGAATTTCTCATATACCTTCTTTAGGAATCTGTGTTCATCTGGAGGGTGCAAGTTGGGGTCTTTCTTTTTTGTCTTTGATATTCTTGTAGTTGCTGCTCTCCCCGCCCCCCACTCGCCACCCAAACAAAAGACATTCTCTATGACAAAATGTGGATGCTGATTGGCCCACTTCTGAACTTATGGAATGAACATACTTTAGTTTTGAAAGGATGGGACTGTGTCTTTCTCTTATTGTTGACAAGTTTTTTTGGTCTCTTCCTGCCATTGCATCAGGAGTGCTGTAACTGTAGTTTATAAGTTTTTTTTTTTTTGTAATGAGTATGGAAAATGGATGAATCATTCAGCTCCATTCAGAATGGCCTAAAAAAGAGCAGGCTTGTAATGTGTCTTATGCCAGGAGATAGAACGGAAGAGGATGGTGAGTAGGTGTAGAAAACTGTTAGGATGAGTTAAAGGTACCTTTGAAGGAGGTACTGCATCACTCTTTGAAAACTTCTTCAGAGAAACATAAATGTGTACATATGTAAGACTGTTTTGTGTGCATCTTCTTCACAGGAGGTCGGTATGTCAAAGTCTGGGATGTACTAAAAGGTGGACAGTTACTAGTTTCACTTAAAAATCACCATAAAACTGTAACTTGTTTGTGCCTGAACAGCTCTGGACAAAGGTTGTTGTCAGGATCCTTGGACAGGTTGGTGTATTTTTTGGCTTCATTATGTTTGCATGCTTTAGGACTTTTTTTCTTTGAAAGGTATTACACATCACCATGAATCTGCATGTTTTTTGGGCTTTATTTGAGAACACATCTTGGGGCCACAGTACCTATTGCAGAGCTGTCCCTGCATATTGCAGAGGCACTGGTCTAGATGAGCTTTGAAAGGTCCCTTTGAACTCAGACTGTACTATGATTCTATGATACACCTTAACCTTTTTCTCTTACTAATCTGAATCACAGTGAGGATTGCATGCGCTGTTTGGGAATGCATATGGGGAACTTCTGAAAAAGTGCTCAGTTTCTTGAATCTCTGAACTGACCTTTCCAGTCTTTGTAAATTAACTATTCTTAACTTTAGTACAGTCTAAATAGCTAAAAGTGTGTTAATATTCACCTTTAAAAGGCCTGGGTTTTGTGTCTCTCTGCTGTTGCTTCTTGTACCCAAGAGTGCAGGTGAGCATGACCTCTTTGCTTTTTTGTTTGTTTGGTTTTGGTTCATGAGTACTGGTACTTGATCTCTTGTCTCTGAGACATTAAAAATATGAAGTGGTCTGAAATTACAGTGGTCTGTTTTCCTCCTCCCTCCTCTATTTCTTAGGCGACCTCAGACTTTATGATTATATAACATTAAAGTTTATCCTTGGAAGATAATACGTTGTTTTCCAGTTTGTTAAATATTTGACGCTTCCAAGCAAATCCTTAAGGGGCAGCTGGATACAAGAATGTCTGTGGATTTACTCCCAGAAATTGCTAATAGATCTTGTATTTAAAATTAAGAACAAATTTGAAGAGATGCTGTCTTAGTATTTTCCTAATACAGATTTCTGAAGTCAAATAGTCACTTTGTCTGCTTTCAATTTCTTCTTTTGTCCTTGTCCCATTTTCATTTTTTTTGGGGTTAAGAGCAATCCTGGCTTGACTTGCAGGTATCTTTTAACAGAACCTTTCTGTTGCAGGTGGCATAGTAACTAAGAAGCTCAGTGGTAGTCTGAGTAGTGCATTGTATTACTACTCAGTTTCCTTAAATGATCTATAGAAGATGAGAGTGATGAAGTTCCTGTAAAGTGACTACAGTAAAGCATTACTAACAATGTTTTTATTTTTACTCGTATGTATAGGCATGTGAAGATTTACAGTACTACATCCTACAAAGTAGTCCACAGCTTCAACTATGCAACATCCATCCTCAGTCTTGCATTGTCGGTAAGTGCATTAGAAGTCTTCCTATACAAGGTAATTTTTGATAGTTTTTAAGTCACTGAGGTAGATATTTGTTGCTTTCATGGCTATTGGGTGTTCCAGAAGATTGCTGTACATGCAAAGTACAGTGATTGAATATATTTCTCCTGAGTAACAAACACTAAGAGGTTTTAAACATAATACATTCAAATACCAGATCTTACCTGACTAGATCAATACGAAATCACATGTTTATGAATGACAGCATACATCATAGGGAAAATATTCACTTTAGAAGGGAGGTCCTTTGACTTCACATTTTGCCTTTCAGCAATGCTGTGAGTCCTTCTGTATGGCAGCAATTGAAAAAAAAGTAGTTAATTTGTTGAGAAACTTGTTATAATATGGTGTGCACTTACTTTAAAAGTTGCTGGTATCAAGTTGGTCTGAGGAAGAAAGAAGAGGGCATGAGGTGTGAGCATAAACAATTTTGTTTGTCAGGGTATGTGTTTTACTGCCTTGGAAGCAGATAGCAGAGACTCTTACTTCTCTGAAGTGCTTGATTTCCGGTAGATAAGTGACTTGCTGGCCAGAAATTTGGAGGCTAGCACCAGTTTTTAAACAATACTATTATCATGTAGTCACCCTCTACATAGCCTTGGAAGGCTATGTGAAAGGGACTGTGAGATATCTTTACTACCTTTACTACTGCTCTGCTGGAATGTAGAAGAAAATATGTGGGGGGAGTGTCTTCATTTTTTCATTTTCCACCATATTACCTAGGGAGCTGAACAAAAATGAACTTCAAACTTCTTTCCTTTTGAGGTAAAGAGTACAGAATCCATAGCCTTTTAAGACCCTATGCCATGTGCAAAACATGCAATACCTGTAGTTTAGAATTTCTAGAGCATGTATAATACATTTTTTGAAACATAATCTTTTGTTTTCTATTGACTAAACCATTTCAATTTTAAATGGTCATAAAAGAACATTATAATGCTTTTACTGAATCAGACCTAAGGCGGGTCTAATTTCAGATGCTGCTTCCATCTGTAACCATAAGTAGGTGTGTACAGAAAACTAAACCCAGGGCAAGTGTGTGTGATAAGGTTGTTGATACTCTCCCAAATTCCAGACTCATTTTGAGTTGAGAAATTAACTCATCAAAGTGTAGTTTCTGTGTAAATCTACAAGTTTATATTACATAAGCCTATTTAGTCTCTCCTTGAGCTTGGACAACTTTAAACCTTGCCTATATTCCTTGACAAGGAGTTCCACATTTCTGATACTTGTTGTGTGAAGAATTGCTTCCTGCTGTTCTTACTTGAACCTTCATTAGCTTCCATTGATGCTCTTAAATGAGACAGTGACCAGCTGATCTCCAGCTGTACCTCTTGTAATTGTGTAGGCTTTTATCATATCATAGAATCATAGAACAGCTTGAGTTGGAGGGGATCTTAAAGGTCATCTAGTTTTAGCCCCCCTGCCCTGGGCAAGGACACCACTAGACCAGGTTGCCCAAAGCCCCATCCAGTGTGGCCTTGAGCCCTTCAAGGGATGGGGCATCCACAACTTTTCTGGGTGAAATTTATACCTACTTTGTTATGTAAGTCACTGATATTCCAGTGACTGGTATTGTAAACAACTTTGAATTGTTTCTCAAAATCCTGCTGTTCCGCAGTATCTTTTCTTTCTCGTAAGTCCTGTCCATGCCTGCTGTAATAGCCAAAGGTATGTCCTTGGAAAAAACAAAACCTTGTACTTAGAGAAGGGTTTTAATGCATAATTGAGCTTGATTCACTAGTCAGTCTGTAATGTTTCTTATGAGCATAAAGCTGAAGCTGTCCCTGTTTTGAGCAAAGTGTTTGATCAGAGGTGCCTTCCACCTTAATCATCTATAATACTGTGATATGAGTCTAATCACAAACCATAAAAATACAAAAATGAGCATGATAGAGCACTGGATCCTAACTGTGATTTCTTCATTCTAGCCTGAAGATGAAACCATAGTTGTAGGCATGACTAATGGGGTGCTAAATGTTAAACACAGAAAACCTGAAGAAAAGAATGAAAAGTCTCAAAAGAAGAGACAACCAGCATATAGAACCTATGTGAAAGGAAGAACTTACATGCCAAAACAGGTATGATGTGGTAAAATATGTGCTGAAACATTTCCAAAAAAATTTCTTGGAATGTGCTAAGTTGGACAAAGGGAAATGAGAGAATATATAAGATTATTCATGGTAATGTATCTAATCCATATGTCTTACTCTGAACTCTTTTTTGAATTCTAGGAAGACTTCTGTGTCAGTAAGCCTGTAAAACGTGTTTTGAGGAAATACGACAAGCTGCTGAGGAGCTTTCAGTCTTCTAAGGCTCTTGATGCAGTACTGGAGGTATGGCATTGGTTTTTCTTGTTAGAGTTGTGTGCTGTCACCTGATGTGAATGTTCCCTGTATGTCATACTGATTTTATTTTAGTGAATAACTAGAAAGGAATCTAAGTGGGGTTCCATCTTGGTTTTGCTGTTACCAGACCTTTGTTGTGTGTAAAGATGTTGCTTTGGTACTAAACTCTTCTTGTATGTGTCCAGCCACCCATCATGCTTCATACTCCTGAAGTCACAGTTGCAGTCATGCAGGAACTACATCGCAGAGGAACACTGAGAAGTGCACTTGCAGGCCGAGACGAGAAGCAAGTTAATCTCCTGCTTACCTTTGTGGCAAGGTATTATTTTAGCATGAGTTCCTTCTGACTATTTTGACACTTATTTCCTAGTAACTTGCCACAGAGTTTCAACAGATCATGGGTAGAATACTGGTACTCCTGAAATCTCACATGTCTTTTCTATTCTGATACCAAGGTTTTGGGATAGTTTTGAAACAGTTTACATGTTAGCGCTGAACAGTTTTGCTGATACTATGAGATACTCCTTTTCCAGACACTATCCTTAGTCTGTTCCTTTCTGTCTCCTTGATGAAACTTCTGTTGTCATGTACTCGAGGCTTTTTGCCACTCCTCCAATCCCCACTGCCCTCCTGAAAAGAGGAGGGTAAATACCACATATATGAGGTTTTTTGACTTGCATCTCTGACTGCTGTTCTGTGAAGGCTCTTCATGAAGAAAAATTTGTCTGTATGCCTGTGTGAGAAAGGTTTTTATTGGTGGTAGGAGTGCAGATGACAAAACCAGTAAAATTGAAATGTGTTCTAATTTTGCAGGCGTGTGATTGAGCCTAGATTTACTCCTGTGCTGGTGACTGTTGCAGATATGATCACTGGTAAGAGCAACACAACGATTCGCAAAGCCATATAGCTAGCTGAAAATAAGATTGAAAGTGCTGCATTTTTAAGAAACCTTTATGGGTTTGTTTAAAAGTGTGGACTCAGTGTCAAGAAAATGATCTAAAAAAGAGATATTTCCATGTAACTTTGACCATAGTATCTGATTTGCATTGGCTGCAGGAAGCTCCTGGTGGTCTGTAAGTATCTTTGATACTTTGTGTTTCTGTGCTTGCATAGTACAAGTAACTTAATCAATGAGGTGAAAATAGTACTTGAGGTCATAAAAACTTACGTTTCTGTTAGTTTGGCATACTACTGCTGTAAGTACACACAACCACTGTTTTCAGAACAGACAACAGTAAAGTTGTGTTACTTTTTCAGAATGTTGGACTTTTCCCAGAATCCTTAAATGTGTCTCTAATTAACTAATATTTTTACCTTGTTATATATCTATGGATCTATCTATCTATCTATCTATCTATCTATCTATCTATCTATCTATATCTGTGTATTCTTAACTGATATTCTTCATTACAGACATTTATCAGCCTGTGGTTGGGCAGTCAGAAATTGTTGATAAACAGTTCTTGAAACTTCAGGAAGCTATCGGAAAAGAAATTGACTATCAAGAAGAACTACTAGAAGTTTTGGGAATGATGGATACACTGTTTGCTACTTTTACTAAGAAAAGAGATATTTGTCTAGAAGGGAATAAAAGTAATGGTCTTACAGAGATCATTGAAACAGATATGAATTACTGACACCCATCACAACAAATTGTCACAGCTGTGGACTTGAAAGACATGACCTATTCTCCTGGTAACTTCTTAAAACAGTGACTTTCAAAATAAGCCTCTCTATGTTGAAGTTCTGTGTTTTAAACTGTGTTGATGAATAAGCTTGATTACTGAAGACAGAGAAAGAGAAGGACATTTTCAAGACTGTCCTTGCAATATTTTTTAAACAATTTAAAGTTTTATTTCAGAGTTACATAACTTTTAAAGGGTTTACATGGCCTGATTTTTGGTAGTGGGGGGCTACAGAGGTGGCTTCTGTGAGAAGCTTCCAGAAGCTTCCATCATGTCCAGTAGAGCCAATCCCTGGTGGCTCCAAAGACGAATGTGCTGGCCCAGGCTGGGCCCATTAGAAATGGGGATAACAAAGGTATTACGCAGTTGTAATTGTGGCCAGAGAGGAGCAGAGCAAGAACATGTGAGAAGAACCCTGTGGACACCAAGGTCAGTGAAGAAGGAGGGGCAGGAAGTGTTCCAGGTGCCAAGATTCCCCTGCAGCCTGTGGTGCAGACCATGGTGAGACAGCTGTGTCCCTGCAGCCCATGGAGATCCATGGGGATGCAGAGACCTACCTGCAGCCTGTGGAGGAGCCCACACTGGAGCAGGTGGGTGCTTAAGTGAAGGGCTCTTGCCTGTGGGATGGACACACGTTGGAGAAGTTCACGGAGAGCTGTCTCCCATGGGAGGCACCCCACAGTGCAGCAGGGGAATGACTCCTCCCTGAGCAGTGGGAGAACCACAGGTCGTGAACTGACCATAACCCCCATTCCCTGTCTCCTTGTGCTGCTGGGGTGGGTGGTGTTTTTAAGAGTTTATTTTGCTTCTCATTGCCCTGCTCTCGTTAGTAATTCAATTAATATCTCTAAGTTGAGCCTTTTTTGCCCTTGAATGATGTTTGATGAGTGATCTGTCCTGCTCCTTATCTCAACCCATGAACCCTTTGTTATTTTCTTCCTCCTGTCCAGCTGCAGAGCAGAGTGAGAGAGCAGCTTTGGTGGGTGCCTGGCATCTGGCCAGCATCAGCCCACTACAATTGTATGTCCAGTACTGTCAACAGTCAACAAATTTCAGTTTTTATTTACCAGAAAATAATTGAGGTTTGTCTAGTTTTAATATGTCACTGTCATTATTTAAGGTTAATATCTGATCTCACATCCTTGAAAAAAAAATAAAACAGCATACCCATTTGTTAACATTTGACTGCATTGTTTTTTCTCGCCGTGCTTCATCCCCACTTAAGCTATCCATGAATTCACAGGACACAGCAGAATGACTCAAGAAGTGCATGGTTATGTATATTGCAGCAGTTACTAGTTTAATTTTTTTAATGGTGCATATGCATTTATGAATGATAATTTTCTAGAAAATAGGTAATACTTCTAAAGGGGAGTTAATTAAAATTCGGTTAATGTAATAAGTAAAGTGCACACCAGTGAGAAAATATTCAAGTTAAATATCAAAACTCAATTTTTTTTATAGTTCTGTCACTTTTAATGCACTGTAGATGCAATTTGAGTCGGTGTTGTTATCAGTATGTGTTTGAATGCTAGGGTAATGGTTTATTTTAACTTCAAGCAGGGCTGGTTCAGTATGAATACATTGGAAAGAGGTATGCCAAAGGGTTTTGAGTACATGTGGTATGACAGCAGGGTAGAACTTTGTTTTTAACCTTCTATAACTTGCATTTTTCCCCAGGCCTGGGATTTGTTTGAGATGTAGTAGGAATTTCTTGCAAAATTAATTTGCTCACATCTGGCATTGAAAGGTGGAAATCAGTGGTAGAAATAGCTAGAACAGTTTTGCAAGTTCTACCTAAAAACAATTGTGGCTGAAAAGTGTGGAGTGGTATCTGGTTTGCCCTTAAATTAATGTGTGGGCAATGTGTGTTCCTGGCTACTGGGATTTACTAGTTTTGAAGACTTAGGATGGTAACAGGTCATGAGCATGTTCATGCAAACTTCAAACTCCTAGTTTTCTTGCTGCTTACTTAACTGTTTTTCATTTGGTTTATGTTACTAGACCTGAACCTTCTTTTGTCTTTTAGGAAATCTTTGTACTTCTTTTAATTGTGTGACTTAATCAGGCAATATCTCTTAAGATTTCACACAGAATTAATTTTCAGGAGTGGGGGTGGTGGGGAGGCTCTTCTTGGAGCCTCCTTATTCTGTGAACCAGTACTGCTTGAAGGTGCACGTTTCTCATGGCAACATAGTTTTTCATATCTTGAAAACCACTAACCTTGACATAAAACGTACTCTTATTTCTTGCTGACAGTATTCATGTCAAAGGTATTGTATCCATTGTAGTGCTTTAAAGTTTGATGGGTGGCTAGCAGAAGCACAGGAAGAAGTTAGATTAAAATAGTGATCAGTTTCATCTAAAGTGGAGGAGATGGATTTGATGGTTGGACTGTTACATGGATGAGAATTTGGTTGGTTGTTTGCATCCAGAGGATAGTGGTCAATGGCTCAATGTCCAGATGGAGATCAATGATATATGAGTGGTGTCCCTCAGGAATCTGTATTGGAACCAGTACCGTTTAATGTCTTCATCAATCACATAGACAGTGGGATTGAGTACACTCTCACCAGGTTTGCAGATGAGATCAAGTCAAGTGCTGTAGTTGACACACCTGAAGGATGGGATGCTTCTCAGAGGGACCTGAACCGACTCATGAAAGGGACCCATGCTGACCTCATGAAGACCAAGTGCAAGGTGCTGCTCCTGGATCAGGGCAACCCCCGGAACCAACACCCCACTGGAAGAACTCTAGCTCTTGGGCGCTCAGCACAGATAGACATGGACCTGCTGGAGTGAGTCCAGAGCGGGGCCATGAAGATGATCAGAAAGCTGTAGCACCTCTCCTATGAAGAGACTGAGAAACTTGGGGTTCCTCAGCCTAGAGAACAGAAGACTCCAGGGGGACCTTGTGGCTTTTTAGTGCTTGCTGGGAATTGATGAGAAAGATGGGGACAAACATTTTAGCAGGCCCTGTTGTGATAATGGAAATGGGATGAAAATGTGAACACAAGTGCTATTTAAGATCTTGATGTCTAAGAACTAGTAAAATGAAATTTGGAAGACTTGTGACTGACGAATTGTATTTTGAGTTCCACTGGATTTACTACCTCTGCACTGAAAGCTAGTATTTGTTCAAAATTGCCAGACTTATCTGTTCTTTGTGAATGTTATTTTTTGGTCTGAAAAGTAATTGTTTCTTTCTCCCATTTAATAAGATCTGTTTACATTATGCAAGCTCTTCTTCACTAGAAAAAATATTACCAGTGTAGTGCCTGTTGTTCGTGTTCTGATTTTATTTAATTACAGTATTAATATAAAGCGTTGATTTTTGGCTTTTTAAATAGGCTGCAGCTTGACTAAAATAGGAAAAAAAGCTCCAGCTAACAGTTTTTAGTGGTCTCTTGTGAATGTTTGAAATGCTTTATGGCAGTGCCAAGCACACATCTTTTTGTTCTACAAGTGAAAGAAGTAATTTGTTTGTATGAAAATGTAGTTATTTTTCCAGCAGTGCATTATCTTATGCTCCAGAATCTAGTGTTTTGAAATATTAAGATGGAATGTAATGAACTGGAATACTTGAAATAGTTAATTGTGCATTGGATTGGAGGGGATATAGCACTGGGTATCTTGATTTGAGAAAAGGTATTATTCTGCTTGTATGGGAAAGGGAGCATTTATTGTACATGGCTTGTTCCTTGACTTGTAGATTATTTGGAAATAACCAGGTTGATCTGTCTTTGAAATACAGTTAATAAATTTCCTTGCCCCAGAGCAGATAGTTACAGACAAAAATAATGTCTGTTATTAGTTTTTTATGTACTTTTACAGGAAATATTCTTGCCTTATTGGAAAGAAGGAATACTTCCTTACCCTGAATGTTCTTGTGGCTCAGGAGCATACTTAGTGTGGAGTGTAACTAGAAAAGGGGCTTCTCTAAATGAATGCCACCAGAATTACACTGGGATTCAAAAAGAATAAATTGAAACTTCCCTTTCCCATATTCGGGCACCTGAGTTACATGGGAGAAACAGAGAGATGAGCTGGTTGGTCACTTCACAGACTTTATCAAGGCTTCAACTAAACATTCCCCAGGAAAGACGTTGATCTCTTCCCTTGACTAATTCTCCCAATGAGTGAAACTTTTATTGCTAGATCACATATACATTCTAATTTCTTGAGGGTATTTCAACAGATATGCTTGGAAGACCGTGCTGCTAGAATTTACTGAGTTGTATTGCTTGAGTTGTTCAAGGGTCATTAACTAATGATGTGAAAACAGAAAATACTAAAATATTTATTGTCTAACATTATGATGAAGCTGTGTAGAGTGTTTAAAAAATAAGAATCTGAAACAAACTTATAGAAATGAAAATCAGAAATAACTGGTCCCTTATGTGATGAGGTCAGGTACCTCACAAATAGGGATGTAGACAGAGCAGAGGCATTTAATGCCTTCTTCACTTCTGTCTTCAACACAGGTCGTAGGCTGTGGGATCCACAGAAGTCTGTCTTAGAAGGCAGTGACTAGAGGGGCGATGAACTCCCCAGCTGACTCAACTTGTTTTTTGAGACTTGCTGCTTCAGATGAATGTGCATAAATCTATGGGCCCTAATGCTGATGTTATTGCGGGACCTCTCTCCCTTACTATTCAACTACCTTGGGAGTCTGGAAAGGTCCCAGTCTACTTCAAGTGGCAAATACTGTCCCAGTTTTCAAGAAAGGTGAGAAGGAAGGTTGGTAATTACAGGATTATCAGTTTCACTGCAGTGCCTGTTAAAATTATGGATAGGGTTATCCAGGAGTTACTGAAAAAAAAAAAAAAAGGAGAGACAGTGCAGTCATTGGTCATAACTAGCAGGTGCTCATGAGGGGAAAGTCCTCCTTGACAAATTTAATTTCCTTTTATGTCAAGGTCACCCATCTAGTTAAAGGGAAGCCGATGGATGTGGACTAATTTTGTAAGTTCAGTTGGAGAAGTTTCTCCAAGCTGTGGCACTTGGGGAGCAGGGTGGAGTCAGAAGAGGAGGAATAGGATGAGTAGTAGAAAGTAAGTATTAAGTAGTTGTAATACTACTAAGCTCAGGAAAAGACTTCAGTGTCTTCTTGCTGATGATACTTTCCATTTTGTAACATTACTTTTTGCGTGCGTATGTTGAAATCTAAGCGTTTTGATCCTTATTAATTAAGGTAGTAGTTGTCAAATCAGTCTTTGCCTTCAGCTGTTTTCAATAGCCAATGTACTCAAGCAGAAACCACTTGGTACATTGTGAAAAATTGAGTGAGTGTTAGCTAGTGACATAGAAGCCCTAGGCAACAATCATTTGTTTGATGCCTGGATGGTTTATGGATCCAAAGGCCATCTCTGCAGTGTATGTTTTTTTCCCTTTGATACTAGAATGTGATCTAGAAAAACTTACTTGTCATAAGTTTTGCTAGATACATAGTCCCAACACATACAAAAAGTTTGCCTCTGTCCTTATTTGCATGATAGAAATGCAGGAGGTGGTTTACTCTGGAACTGAGGCTGGTCAGTATCTTATAATAGTATTACATCATGTTGGAAACTGTGTAAATTAAATTACAACCTTTAGATAGTAATTTTTTGGTATCTTTTTCAATTGTCAATATTTGGAATTGACATCCTGAGTCTACAGCTGCTGCAGATGCACTTACATTTGTATTTTTTTGTAGGATAACATGCAGATGGATAGCTTGCTGTATTCAGTGGTGAGTGAATATAGCAACTGAAGTAAAGCAATCTTTATGTATGCTTCCAGTAAAGTGCGCTGGGGCTGGATGTGGAGGAAAGGTGCCATAAGGTGGTTGCAAGCCATGCCTCACCTGGCTGCACCCCATCAACCTGTAGGTCTTTTCCTTCTGGTAGATTTAACTTGCCAAAGTCCTGGTCCAGGTTATGGTGTAATGTCAGAGTTGTGAAATTGGTCTGACTTGTCCCTGCTTCCTTGCACAGGTTTGTTTGTTTGTTTGTTTTTTTAATGTGATCAGCCACCCAAAGAAAAAGAATGTAAACTTTCAAATTTTAGAAATGTGAGAAGTTACTTTTCGACAGAATTGAGAGGGGACAGAGTCTTCGAAGCAAAACCTGTTTCTTTGTATCAAGGAGTCAGCTCAATCGGGTGTCTGCCTCACCCCCGAGAGGTGAACACACACCCTTTCCCATTGGTTGGGTACTCGGGAACTTACACTCTCTCCCAACTGTCTACATTTCTTAACCTTCCCCTCTCGTCTTTCTCTCTGTTTGGTTATACCTTCAACCCTGCTTCTCTATTGGTTCCCAACAACACTCAGCAGGTGCAATGAACAGATTAAACAAACCACATCTAAGCCATAGGTAACAACAAGTAGAAAACAGAATTAACACTTTTCCTTCTTTTACTCCGTAGTACTTTTGAACTGAAGAAAAATGCTATTTCATCTCATGGAAATGAACATGCACCTCTGTAAAGCCATGAAATTGTTGCTGAAACACTTGGCATGGTCATGGGGGTTCACTGGCTCTTCTCTGCTTCAGGGAGGTTCCTTTTTGACATGTGCTGTTACAGCAGTCAAATCTGCTTCATATTAGTCTAATATACTGCTGTTACAAAGAAAGTATGTTGTCTGTCTGCAGCAGACAAGTCATGAATTAAGTTACAGTGCAGTGAGGGGAAACAGCCTCCAGTCTGGTACTCATAGCTCCACATCTTCAGTGCTTCACGGGCCTTACCAGTGAAACGGGTTGACAGGAAAGTCTTAGGGAGTCAAAATAAGATGATTTTAAGAGCAGCTGCAGTTACATATTGTGTATACGTGGCAGCTGAGATGCGGTGTGGTTTGTCGGGATCGACGCACTATGCAACTCGCAACACGTGTGGAAGGGCCGGGCAGCAGGCTGATCAACCAGCGCCCCAGGCTGGTGCCTGCGGGAGCGCGGCCCGGCGAGCGGAGGGGAGCGGAGCATCCTGCGAGCCGCCGGGAGAGGGCAGCCCTCCCCTCCCGAGGACGAAGGGAGCTGCCTCTCCCGCTGCCGGGGCGCCGTAGGGGCGGCGCACGCCTCCCCGCGGGACCCCCGCCGCCCCTTCCCTGTCCCGTCGAGCTGCCGGTGGGAAGCTGAGCAGCTGCCTCGGGGTCTGCTCCCCAGGAGGCTTCCAGCGTCCGGAGCTGTCCACAAAGCGCCTT
>VZTX01001936.1:20199-77044 GCA_013400915.1 Pardalotus punctatus | reverse complement strand
TGCCTTGATTCTGCAGCAGCTGAGTTCCTGTACGGCAAAGAAAGAGCATCCAACAAAGCCCACACTGAATTAAAGCCGAGCCCTTCTCACCAGCACGGAGACAAGGGGGGGTTCCCGATGCTGCCCAGGGCAGGCAGCACCTGCCCCTCGCGGGGCCAGGGGCTCGGGGCGCTCCCTTTGTCCCACCACGTGCCCACATACTGAGGCCACTTGTTCCCGTCTGATCGCAATTAGCACCGTGCCAAATTCCTCGTCCCCCGCGCTAATTCGAGAGGATGGGCATGTCACACCCTGCCAAGAATTACAGCCACTGCCAGCCGGGTGCAGCCCGAGCCTTTCATTAGGCCTTTGTTTCAGAAGTGAAGGCTCACGGACTCCCCTTCTTTGTCAGAAATACCCGTGGAGGCACCGGGGGAGGCAGAAGCTGCGGGCCTGGCCCGAAGGATGCTCTGTGTGTGTGACTGAGCCAGGCCAGGGGCTCTGCCACGCTCCCTGCTCCGTCACACTAACCCGCAAATTTAGAAAAGTCAGCCGTCTCCAGGTGCTGAAAGCCCAAAGCTGCATCGCTGCCGCAGATGAATGCAGCACAGGGCATGTCCCTCCCACCGCACACCCCAAACCAGCCCGAGTGACCGGCGCCTCCTCAGCCCACACTACACCCACTACACCCACTACACCTTCCCCCGACCCAGCCCAGGACAGCTACAGCCAAACCGCCTGCTCTCAGGGCAGGGCTGTGCCCGACTGCCCTGCCCTGGCCACAGACGCTGTCATTCCGGACACCCGAGATGGAAACGGAGGGAGCTCTAAGGGCCGGCACACAGGCAGCTCCCACGGAGCCATCGTCACGCACACAGAGGAGTGGGGAGGCTCCTCCAGTGACCTCGGGGCCGTGCCCAGCGGCAGAGCCAGCACGCAGGCTGGTGACAACATGCTCCTTGCTGCTTCTTGTCTCCAGCTGTCATTTGAACATCACTCCTGACATGATCTGGGGATGCCATGATGACAGCCAAAGCACCATCCACAAATTCTGCCTGCTAAGCTGGGGATGTTCCTAACATTCCTGCCTGCTGTCGGCCAGAATCGTTAGGGTTGGGAAAGGCCTCTGAAGCCATTGAGTCCAGCCAAGGCCACCACTGACCCATGGCCCCAAGCGCCACATCCACAGGGCTTTTGAATCCGCCAGGGATGGGGACTCAGCACTGCCCTGGGCAGCTGTGCCATGGCTGGACAGCCCTTTCCAGGAGGGGATTTGATCCAATACCCAGCCTTACACAGACTCAGCAGTCTGGCTTTTGAAGGACACTCTGCTCTCCTGAGACCAGCCTGTCTGCAGTACCCAAGGCTGTTGTAACCTGTGCGTACAGGCCCTTGTCAAACCTCCGTAACTGCCACAGATTCCAAGGAGGATGTTGTGAATTACTGCATATGTCAGGTTAGCAGCACGAGAGCAAACTGTTCAGACAGAACAATGCTTCACAAAATGCAATTTAACTTATTTTCTTAATTGTGGGCAGATTCCGATTTATGCTAATTCGTAACAGATTATGAACTCTATTATGTAATTGGAAAAATGACCATAAAACTTTCACAATGCTAGAAAGGGTTTTGGTTATTTGGTTTTTTACACTCCATCGCTTATGAGGGCTGGCACACACATGGCTGGGCCTGTGTCTCCGTGTCCCCACCCTCAACAGAGACCCACCGTAGACTGCAGAGCACAGCCCCGCTCCTCGCAGCAAATAAAGCCATTTATCAAGCATTGGGGCTGCTCTGTGAGGAACTGAGAAAGGGACTCAGATCCTCCACGGAGAGGCTGAGGCACATGAGGATGTGGCCAGGTATTGCCCCAGCCCTGGAACTGTCCAAGCTGGACAGGGCTTGGAGCAGCCTAGGACAGTGGAAGGTGTCCCTGCCATGGCAGGGGGTGGAACTGGATGAGCTTTAGGGTCCCTTCCAGCCCAGACCATTCTGGGTTGTACAGTGAGGAGCTGGTCCAGTCACTGGAGTGCTCCCACAGATGCCCCTGACCGGGGGCGCCCCTCCGGCTCCCATCCTGCTCAGCCCCCTGGCTTGGCAAGAGGATGGACTAAGAGCGACTGAGTCGGAAGGGGAACGGACATTGTCAGTGTCTCAGGGAGAAAATCCCTCAGCAGAGCATTGCAGCAGGACATGGAATTGTTTCATCTTAAATGCTGGTTTTAAGGTTTTTTACCTGAGTGTGCCTCTGTGGGGCCTGAGCCAGAGCAAGGGGCTGGGTGTGCAGCCACCGTCCAGAACTGGCTCTTGGAGCTGTAATTGGTTTTCAATGATTGTATCTTTTCCTGTGCTATTGCTGTACATGGCTGGGTTTTGTACGATACTGAAAATCAATAAAAATGCATGAAAAAATGTTCGTCCACCCCCCCTTAAAAGTTAAATAACCTTGTTAGGATTCTGGCACTGCTATTTTAAATCAGTCTTTGTTTTTCACTCCAAGCCTGGGACACACCGGGGTTTCCCACAGGACCCCACCTGCAGAGCCAGCACTGCGTTCCAGCCACAGCTGACGGGCAGCTACGGCCAGGAGACCCCCACCCTCTGACACACGCAGGGACCTAGCTCAGGCCACACTGCCAGGCGATGTCACCTCTGTCACCACAGACTGGCTTTCACGGAGGAGTTGGAGCCAGGAGGGAGACTGACTGTCCCCCGGTTATGGGGAAGCCCGTGGCAGGAGGAGCCAGCGCTCCTGCCAGGACAATGCACCTGGCATGGCTCTGATGTCCCTCAGCACAGCTCCTCAGGGCCAAGGTAAGCAAACGTGCTCCCAAACTTACACTGTGACACCAAAATCACTGGGTTTTTGTTTCCCAACATATAAAACAAACCACAGAACCACAGAACTTTTTGGGTGGGAAGGGGCCTTAAACCTCATCCCATTCCACCCCTGCCATGGCAGGGACACCTCCCACTGTCCCAGGCTGCTCCAAGCCCTGTCCAGCCTGGCCTTGGGCACTGCCAGGGATCCAGGGGCAGCCCCAGCTGCTCTGGGCACCCTGGGCACCCTGCCCACCCTCCCAGGGAACAATTCCTTCCCAAGATCCCATCTGTCCCTGCCCCCTGGCAGTGGGAAGCCATTCTCCTTGTCCTGTCACTCCAGGCCCTTGTCCAAAGTCCTTTTCCAGATCTTTTAAGCTCCTTTAGGCACTGGAAGGAGCTCTAATGTCTCCCCAGAGCTTTCTCTTCTTCAGTTGAACCTAAAGAGAACAAAAGTAGAAAAAAACCCCACAACAACCTATTTACTCTCCACTTCAGATGAGAATTGGGACAGAGATGCTACAGGAGGTGACAAGCATGATGAGAGGAGAACAGGGGAGCTCCTTAGAGAGATGAAGGATTCAGGGCAGTGTAACTGAGCAGGGTGATGGCCTTGCCGTGCCATTCACAGCGCCAGGAGCAGGGGCCCGAGCTGCTGCTGCCAAAGCAGGCAGTGTCCAGGGAACGGGAGCGGCACAGCTGGACAAGGGGCAGGACACTCACGGACATCCCCAGCATGCCACCGTGGGGTCACACTGACCCCTGGGAGCCCTGGTACAGCCTCATCCCTTTTGGATAGAGGGATATGAATCCACTGCTTTGTTCTGGTTCAGTGGCTGACTTTCAAACCCAGAGCCTGAAAGGAGTGCTTCATGTTAAATGGAAACATTTATGTTCCTGAAGAATAACCAAAAATATTTTGGGTTTGACAAGAGTATTTTGTTTGACACAGACAAAACTTTTCCTTTGGACTGTGGTGTTTTAAAAAAAGTTCTGTTTCAAAAGAAAACTTTTGTTAACAAAACATCGTGATTTTAATTTTTTCTAATTTTTCTAAAATATATTCACTTTTGTTCAATCTAACATGGCTTTGCAAACTTTTAAAACCTGTTTTTCTGAAAATAAATTTTATCCCTCTGTGTCTGGGTTCCCTTGGGAGCCTTTGCTCCGCAATGAACACGCACACAACGTCTCCGAGTTCAATGTTTTGTCACGTTAGCCTGGCCCCACAGATTGGAATTCCTCAGGAATTAAAGCCTTACATAAACACAGCATCTAACTCCATTATAATACAATAATGATTTTTAAACAACTTTGTAATAGGTTCTATAATTTTTTTAAGTGCGTATTATTGTTCTCTCACGGTTTCCTTCACTCCGTAACAGCCCAGTCAAAGCAACAGATACAAAGATAAACACAACTGGGAAGGTACTGAGTACTACGTGGCCCCTTTCCCAGGTTTAGAACTTGCTTTTCCCAGCTGCCAGCTGCTCCATAGACAGGCCATACTAATTGTAGGACAATTTGTGTATTCTTAAACTAAAATATTTTTCAGTTAAAGCAATGCATAAATTATTTATTCATTTGTATTTGCATTTAAATACTTGAAAAATGTCCAAATTAACTGCTTTGAAAATTGTTCCAAAATTTCCCCCTAGGCTGTGACCTTGTGGCCAAGTTTAATCTCAAAGCAAATTGAAAGAAAGGCTTACACCGAACACGTCCAGCCATTTGCAAACTCAGCCAAGCACTGGGTTTGGGGCCCACACTTGGAGTCCAAACAAGGGGTTTCCACCACGATACCCAAGTCTAGAGCTGGTGACCCAAGATTTCGTTGGGAAGGCTTTATTCATCCAACTTGGTGGCTTCCTTGAAGCTCCTGCTTGTGGCTGTACCCAGCTCAACCTTCTGCTAAAAAAAACCTTCCCAGTGTTTGTGGTGGAAAGCACTGGGTTTCAGAAACCAGAATTCTAAGGAAAATAAGAACTACTGACGTTTTAATATTCTATACATATTTGTGTCAGATCTGCGCTCTAGGCAGCTCAGCTCATAGCCATGACAGTGGTTTTATTTCCCCTCCCCTCTAACCCTGCACGTACGTACACCCAGTTCTGCACCCATGGCCCGAGTGTGGCACCTCATGGCCCTGGGCTCACAGCCCAGCCTGGCCAAGGGCTCCAAAGCCAAACACCATCTGGGTATGGTCCCCATAGCAGCCCTGGCTGCAGGTCTGTCCTTTGGTCAAAAATCGTCATTTCTGCAAACAGCAGAATTGCAGCAGATTAATTCCTTACACTGTCCCTCGCAAGGAAAGCTGCTGAGAGGAAAGGGAGGAAGCCCAGGCACTGCTCTAAGATCTCAGCCAACTGCAAAATGTCACAAACCAGCAAGAGAGGTGGTTCCTGACAACGTGTGTCCTGATACCCGCTCCCCCAGATAAGGGGGAGCTCCCATGCTCAAGATTATTCTCCTTTCAGGAACAGAATGAAAAAAACAGACGTAAAAGAGAATTCTTAAGTGTGCAGAAGAGGACAATAGTCAAGAGTCTGTGAAACCTTTGGTGGAACAGACACGTAACTAAAGAAGTATCTGAGAGGTTTGTTTCATTTAATATTTAAAATTAATAATAAAATTCATTCTAAGTCAAGAGAGCAGGAGGGACCTTGGCTTGGGGTTCCCAGCCTAGAAACCAACTCAGCACCTCACCTGAGTGCATCAGCTCTCTGAGTGCCTCTCAAAGCCGGCAGACTTCCAAGATGGAGAGTATCTCAGGATTTCATTAGTTTGACCTCTAGGTTTGGGTCATGGTATGCTCTGAGAAACCTCACACGTCCTTGCTGGACCCCCGGGCAGGGAGGTCACCCGGTGAGCCCCGAGCACGTGGCTGTGCAGGCTCAGGACAAGGGGCTGTAGCGCTGGGGCCGCACTGCCACGTGCCAAAGACACGAACCACATCACAATGCTCACCCAACGTGTTGCTAAAACGGGGGTGGAGAGGAGATGTCACATTGTGCACGGTGTAGTTGCTATTTCTTTTATGCCATTTTATAAGAGTGTGTGATTCTTTAATAAAACCTTAAAGAAAACATCCCTAGTCTTTGCCTTCCCCAAATACTCATGTGTCAATTTATATAAAACAAAACCATTTCCTAAGAAAAGAAAAATATTAAAACAGAGATCTAAACAGCACAGGAGGCACTCTGGCCCCCTGTGAATAAGTTTAAAACTTGAAGGTAGAAAAAAATATTAAATGCCAATCCTGAACAAATGGACTGGCTGGTAGTTTCTCTGGCACAGCTTGCTTGCTTCCCGCCAGCCTTTGGAGTTACTGGACAATCCCAGAGGACATTTGCCCAGAGCAGCTGTGGCTGCCCCATCTCTGGAAGTGTCCAAGATCAGGTTGGACAGGGCTTGGATCAACCCAGGATAGTGGAAGGTGTCCCTGCCCATGGCAGGGGGTGCAACAAGATGAGCCCTTCCCACCCAAAGCAGTCTGGGATTCTGCGATTCCAGGATGAGGAGACGATCAAAGCTTCCACTGCTACTACATTCCCTTATCACTGCAGGGTCCCTGGGTCAGAGCCCTCTGAGAGCCACAATCTCAGCTCCAATTCCTTCTCCTAGCTTAGGGGCAGCCTGTGCTCAAATACAGAAAATTAAAAGCTTTTGCCAGGGAATGGCTCCAGGCTGGGAGGGCGGCTGGGGTGCCGAGGGGAGCAGCAGCCCTACCCTGCAGTGCGCTCCTATCAATGCTAAGTTCCCCCTGCTTCCCCTGTGCTCCTTCCTAGAGCAGCGCTAAGCAACCCCTGGGTCCCTGCCTGTTTCCCCTCCTCAGGTCATTTACTGCTCTCTTTTTAACATTCTCTGACTCTTGTAGCCATGATTCCAGCTCCTGCATGGCAGCGAGGGCTGGCTCGGCTGTGCCCTCACACCACGAGCAGCAGAGCGGGGTCCTGGCACAAACACAGGCACCCAGAGCCAAGACGATGCTCTGTTGCCTCGCTGGCTCTGGCAGTGTGGATCTGTCTCCTGTAAATAAGCCTCAGTTTTCACATGGATTATTTAGACTTTCTGATGAAACTGCAGAAATGCCACTGCGGCGGCCGCACGCCCAATCAGGCGGCGGCTCCCTGACCCCGGCCTCTCCGCGGCACCGCTGCTATGAGCTTCAAGGGGAAAAACCTCCTTGTCTCTCGTTAGCCCTTTTTTTATGATCTAGGATTCTGTTAATAATGACTCCGTGTTACATAAAACAGATACATTAATGTCACCAAGTCCCAAAAGTACTGAATCAAGCTGACTCCTTCAGAAAGGAAGAAAGTAATAGATATGAGCCTTAATAAGAGCACGGATCCGAAGGATGGGAAGGGCTCCACCAGATCGCTTTCTCCTTCCTATTTGAAATGGGGGATTTAAAGGGCCATGCAGCAGGAGAAGATCAGAGTCGTGGCAAGATAACTGTGAACATGCCATCAAAGGGAGCAAATCAAACGTGATTTTAGGTGGTGTTGCAAAGGCACGCTCAGCCTGCTCCACCTGCCCGCTCCGCTCCCAGTTGCTAATGGGGAAAGGAGATGGAGAGGCTCGGCAGCCCCACAACCTGGCACTCACCTTTCATCTCCGGAATGAAAGTGCTGCCTTAGACCAATAGCTTTGGAGAAATAAGTTGCCTGGACTCAGTTTAGAGGAAAAAGTGGCCAAGTCTTTGACCTATGCACATGGTTGAGACCATTTATACTCCTCTACAGCTGAAGCCAATGTTACAATTAAAAGCAACATCCAGTGACCACTGGTGCTTAACAAATATTAAAACAGAACAATACCTCTAATCAGAGGGATGAAAATACTTAAGTGGCAAAACTAGTCATGTCTGAAAGTTTCAGAAAAGAATACCCAGGACAGTCTGGCCAAGTCATCTGTGATGGAATGTGATGCAGAAGAGTGGTGTGATCAGAATCAAACACTGAGAGCCCTTCCCCAGATGCAGGGTGCACACCTGGGTATCAAAGTCTCTGTGAATTATGCCCAGGGAAGACAAAAATTGATTAATAAATTTGTAAGCAGCTGCAAGTAGTTTAAGGAAAGAAATATGACATAAAAACCAAAGTTATGTTTGCTGAATCTTGCTTGGCTGGGCATCCACCAGCCAGAGACAGAGCAGTTGTTTGGATTCCCACCTTGTGAAAAGGTAAAATCCTAAGGCCAAGCTGAGGCTATAAACAAACACAGCATATTTTGTAGAGTGGCATCAACACATAAGGCTGGATTTCACCCAATGAAAACATGAGGAGAAAACATGGCTCACAGTGGGGCCCTGGAATGGTGCTCCAGAAAGATGGAATCAAGGCAGGAAAGTGCCATCAGCCACAGTGAATGCAACATCCAGAATAACTCAGGACTTACCTCGTGTACATATCCAATGAACAGGAGAAAATCTAAATTAATGGTAAAGGTCTGAGTGACAGACTTCTGTTTCCTCCTCTCTGCTGGCTGGCCGAGGCTGGAGCCCACAGGAGTGGAAGGATGTCCATGGACAGGAGTTGTGTCCAAAGCAGTGAGCGATCACCGAGCAAGGCCAGCAGCACACAAACCATGGCAGTGGGGAGTATGAGAGGGGAAAGCAGAAAGCAGAAGGTTATTCCTTAGGAAGCCTCCAGGCTCCACCAGGCTTGCCCCAGAACCACCTCTCCCAGCAGAGCCTGGGAGCAGCTCGATCCCAGCACTCAAGTGCCACTCAGACTCATCTGTACAAACAAATCCAAATTCAACTCCCCTGACAGCAATCCTCCCAGGGATTTGCTCTATTCAAATTTGTATTTTGCAATTACTTCAGTTTGCTTTGCTTCTTTTCGAGGTTTTATGCTAAATTACATGGATGGAGGATCAAGCTTTGTTTAAAAGATCTGGTTTTTCTGGGTTGCGCCATTGTTGGAACAAATTTAAAATCATGATACAATCACCATTTTGACTGATAGGGTCACTTTTTAACCAGCCTCTGTGTGTTTCATGGAGCAAAATCTGACTTAATCTACTATTTTTTAATTTAACATGAACAGAGAACATGACACATCAGCCACTTTTCCTAATGCCCTACTATAAGATGCTCAAATTGGGATGAGGTTTATGTTTATGCAGCACACCATGACACAGCAGGCACCACCACTTTTGGGGGGAAAAAATTACATCTCTGTGTGTCTGTTCCAAATTCACAGAGAAGCTGTACCAGTTCTGATCTCAGAGTGGTATGAAAATTAATTTGTGAACAACCAAAAGTATAATGTAAGTGCTAGGTGCAATTATTTCAAGCACTAACTATCTCATGATGATGGGAGATAGGAGTTAGACAGCAATGAGACTAAAACTGTGGTTATTTCATTATTACATAGACAATGCCAACCCTCAAAGCATGCCAGGCATTTTCCAGATCAGAGGAAAGTGTGATCCCTGCTCTGAGAGTGCCTAATCTAAAAACTCAAAGATGAAAAGAGGGAAAGGAACACAGGATACAAAGGAATCTACGTAGTGACAGGTCCCAGCTTGTTATTTTAATTAAAAATATGCTAAATCCTTCTTTTTGCCTCTTTCAGCCCTCTCATCCCAGCTCTAAGCTTCAATTCCAGTGTCCACAGAACCTTCCTAATCATCCAGCGCTCCCCTCCACATAAAGGAGCTCTTTGGAGCCAGGTCAGTGTGGGAACAGGGTACATGGCAGAGGGTGACACTGGGCAGGATGACAGATCCCAAAGACTGGAAATCCAACAGATCCAGCCCAAAATGTCCTCCCAGGGAGCCACGTGTGTCTTGCCAACAGGGGCCTGGAGTTTGAAGGCTTCTTTTGACTTACAGGGAGTAAATTGCCAAAAAGTCCCCAACAGTGGCTCCCCTGCACCTGCATCTGGGCACAGCTTGGAAAGTGCAGCCACTGCCCTAAACCTGCCTCAGAGAACCATTAAATCCCCTGAGCCTAACACATAAAAACCTGCTTTATCAATGATTAGAGAGTGAGCCAGCAGTGTTGTGCTAGTTTAAATCTTGTCCAAGAGTTTTACCGGGGCTCAGAGGTCCCAGAGCTGCCTTCCTGTTGGCACGTCCCGAACTCAAGGCAAATGTCTCCTGGCCCTGCTGCCTGTGCCCCACTCGCTGGCTGCCCCTGGAGCCCACTGGATATTCCTTCAGGTGTCTGACAAGCGTTGAACACAGCCGAGGTTTAGAGAGAGGCAGAAATCGATAGGGCAGCTTCCAGCAGGCGCGATGAGGGATTAGCTGTCCCACGGAACAGCACAGGCGGCTCAACGGGAGAGCCATGACTCCGAATAGCACACGAGGTTTATGAGGCTGGAGAGCAGCCCCTGGCCTTGATAACCTCCAGCTGCCAGAGGAGAAGCTGGCAGTGGAACCAGGACCCTCAGCATCCCTGCCCCAGCAGCAGCAGCCGCCCGCGGCAGCAGGCAGGGCACCCGAGGTCACTGAGGTCACTGAGCGCTGCCCAGCCATCGGTGTCCCCAACCTCCACTGCAGCTGGGGCACGAATTCCTGCTCTGGGGCTTGAAAGGGAACAACCCAGAAAGACTGTGGACTCCCCACCCCTGGAAGTGCCCACAGCCAGGTTGGGCAGGGCTTGGAGTAACCTGGGATAGTGCAAGGGTAGGGGGTGGAATGGGATAAGCTTTAAGGTCCCTTCCAACCCAAATCATTGCATGATTCCATGATTCCAGCCCAACAGCAGCAAATGGCAAGCAAGGTAGGTGGCACAGGTAAAGGCAAGGAGATGAATCCTGGAAAACTGCTGGAAAAAACATGGAAAATGGCTTGGCTCATACCCTAACCAAAGGAGGCCCCACAAACCTCCAAATAACAAGACACAGGATCCTGTGTCACTGCTAACGAGTTCCTCTGTCTTCAGAAATCCGAATCTTTGGGAGCTCTGCAAGAAGCAGAGGCAAGGTTAGGACAAGCACTCAGAGCGCACAGTCACTTCTGGCTTAGCTGACTTCATCTAATTTTGTGTGGGTTTATGGGCCGAGGACTTGTTGCTCCCAGTTGCTCTTGTGTTTATTGTGGTTACTGTGTTGGAATTCCAAAAGCTGAAAGATGTGAGTTTGTCTTTAAACTGTCAAAAATTGTGAGAAAACAGGGACTCCAGAAGAGAGGAAGGGGGCACCAAATGTCCAGAAGGTCTCGAAGGATTAATGTGGTATTGGTAGTATATTTGCATACTTTGAGAGGTCGTTAATGACCTCTGAGGTTTCTAGCTTTTCTGAAGTTTAGCACGCTGCAGGTTTCTGAGAACGCTGAGTGAATAAATGTGCAGCCACTCCGTCCTAGAGCCCCCACGAGCAGGAACCCTCTTTTTCCCCAGACTCTGTGGTGGAAGCCGTGCTGTCGGCCCACCCCAGCCCTTCTGAGGCTGCCCAGCGGGGCAGCACGGTGGGGCCACGGTTCCACCTGGCCACTGGCCAGCCCCCGGCCCTCACCCAGAGCTGGGAGGGCACGGCCGCTGCCCGGGCTGGCTGGGCCCAAGGAGGTCAAAGGGCCCGAGGAGGTCAAAGGGCCCCAGGAGGTCAAAGGCCCTGCCGCGGCCATGGCTGCAGGTGAGGATCGGCCTCCAGCACGGGGAGCGTGTCCCTGTCCTCCCACCCACCGTCAGCGTGCCCCTGCCCGCGCCCCGGCTCTGCAGTGACCCGAAACGTGGGCACCACGCTGGCTGCCGGCACTGCGCCCCGCTGTCCCCCCGCAGCACCCCGCTGTCCCACGCAGTGCCACCGCCACTTTCGGGTCAGCGCTGGCGGCCCAGGGCTCGCAGCGCACCCGGCTCCCGCGCCGCGCTCTGACCCCGCGGCACGCGGGGCCATAAATCTGCTGCACCTGATGGGAGATGGGCTTTTTAGGATCTCGCCGGGTGCTTTGAGGTAGCACTTCTATGAACTCCATGCCGCAATAAATAACGCTACCTGCAATATGTCTTGGGGAACGTGGCAGCAGCCGCTGTCCTGCCATGAATTTTTATTCTTTTGCCGTCTGGAAGATAGATTCCAGATACGGCATTTCCCCGCACTTAGTGTCAAATCTCTTTACCCCTTTGCCCCGGCAGAATGACAGGGACCACAAATAAAATAAAAGAATAAAAAAGAAGCGTAGGAAAAATGGCCTAAGAGCAGAGGGAAAGCACTAAACTCCCCTCCCTCTGCAGCTGAGCAGCTTCAGCTCTGACAGCAGTGACTAAGGCAGGGGCAGTTGGAATGGGAAAAGGTAATTTTTGTATGCTGCCAATGAGATTTCTGCAGGAGGATTCGACAGAAAGGAGCACGGAGATGAAATTTCTATGAACAGTATAATGTGCGCAAAGTGGAGAATACAGGAAGATGGGTTTCTGTGCCAGCCCAAACTGCTGTGCCAGGGATAGGGAAATGAAGTACTGACCCGATAAAGTGGTTTTGAAAAAGAAAACCTTTTTCATTATAAAGAAAAGGGTCACATGCAATGACCAACAAAACGGTCTAAATATTTGCAAACTTGACCTATAGATCTGATAGCAAGGCTAGAGTGCAAAGCAGGAATGCTGTAACAATTACCAACAGGAATCCTGGCAAAAAAGGCATGGAACTGGCATGAGAATGAGGCCAGGTTCATCGGGATTGCTGAGAGCCAGGGTGCAGGGCACCCCGGGGTGCTGAGCGGGGCTGCAGTGGGGCAGAGCCCCGTTAAGCAGCTGGACACGCCCAGAGCTCCCCTCCAGCCAGCCCTGGACAGAGCAGGGACACACGGGAGCTGTGCTGTCCTGCAGGAACCTCAGCGGGGCCAAGAGAAATCCTGGCATGCAAGAGAGGCCAAAGCGCAATCCTGCAGCCGGGCAGGAGCAAGTGCAGGCACCAGCACACGCAGGGACCCCTGCAGGGGAGGGCCTGGGGCCCTGGGGGACAGCAGGCTGACCACGAGCCAGCAGTGCCCTGGGATGTGCTGGGAGGGACACGGGCAGCGGCTGCAGGGAGCTGATCCCACCCTCCCCTCTGCCCAGCGCTGCTGAGGCTCTGTCTGGAGCATTGGGCCCAGTTCTGGGCTCCCCAGTGCAGGACACACACGGACGTTCGGGCTGGACGGGACAATGTCCGGAGGTGCCCTCCAGCCTCAGCAAGTCTGGGACCTATGCGAGGACCAGGCTTTACCTTCTGGCTGCCACATATAAGCAACTGAGCAAACCACCCACAGGACTCACTCAAAAAAATCCCAAACACAGGCAGGTAAAATACTATTAGTTGTACAATTCCATTGGGACTACCAGAAATAGCTGCTCAAACAACAGGGTAACAGCTGGAAAAACTCTAAAAAAGGTAAACAGCTCCAACTAGCCAGGAGTTACTAGTGCACAGTGCTTTTTTCCTCTCAGTTTCCCTCTTCTAGTTCAGTGCCTTATAGAAAACCAACATAATGGCTCTTTTCCACTTCTGAATATCTGAGCTGCAGTGCAATCTTGTCTGAACTTGAAGACATTACTTTACTTCCTTTACTCTGATGAAATTACCAAGTTTCATGTCCTTGACATCTAAAAGGTATTTGGGCCAGCACTCCAGTACCCTCCCATTAATACACACATTCAGTTATAATGTACAGTATGGCAAAGACCTCATTGTTCTGCCATCAAGTCACCATGGCCAAGTCTTCAGGTGATGCCAAAATCCACGGATGCCACATGAAATGTCCCCTTCAGCAGGTGTGAGCCCAATTCCCACCAAAAATGATGACCCGGTGGTTAAACAGCTACATAGCTGCCTTAACATCTGTCCTCTTCCTATTCCACCTCTGAAACGGAACTTTAAACACTGGAACTAAGACTTTGACAAATATATATTTTACTGAGCAACAGCTGCACAAAACCAGCCCCTCAAGATGTCAAATGATGCTTTTGCCACACAGCAGAGTTAAAGTGAGGAGATTTACAAGGTCATTGACAAATGCAAGTATTGATTGAGTATTAAAGTGTCTTGTGATTAATATAGCCTTCGAAGTAATTAGTGCAGAAGATCTCTTATATCTCCACATGTTTAAATAATGTATCTGTGAACATGCAGACCCCCTGTCAATCACTCTGGCTGAGGCCAAACATCGCATCTCACCTGATAACTCACTTGGAAACTGGGCTTCCTGCCTGCTCAGTCTTCAAAACCAGCAACTCTTCTCTAATTGCCTGGGGTGACCTATATTTAGAGCCTTGCAGTTCACTGGGGGGATAGAGAGGGAGGAGAGAGCTAGGGAAAATGCTGAAGCACCTTATTCCTGCAGCGGCACCAAAACCTAGGAGAAATTCAGAGGCACTGAAAGGAAGTGGCCTCACAGGAAAGGCTCTGGCTCTGTGAGGGGCTCCACACTCCGTATTTAAACAAACTCTCCAAGCCCCTCTTGGTTAATCCTGGGAGCAACTGCTGCAAAGGGAGAAATTCCATCTGGTGCCGAGGACTCTCAGCCTGGGGCTGGCAGTCCTGGTGGCCCTGTCCCAGCTCTTGGTGCCCACCAGAACAGCCTAAATCCCAGCTGAACCGAGGTCACCAACGGGAAGATCAGGCTGCCAGCAGCTCCTACAGCTACGTGTGAGTTTTCCTAGAGTGAGCCAGCGCTTATTGCTCACCTGGATTCGGAAGGGAAACGTTCTGCTTGAAGTGCCACTTTAGAAAAAGAGCAGCTTGACACCTTCTGGGGTTTTGGAGCCCACAAAGCACCAGATATTCATCTAATGTCTTCTTAATCCCTTTTTTACCAGTCTCTTTAAGCAATCGCAATCACTTGGTTACTCTGAAGCGCACTTTTGAGGTTCTTAAACGTTTACTGCTTATTGGGTAAATAAGGCTGCAGGAAACAGTTTCCTTCCAACTCACCCATTTCTGAGCTGCTGTTCGATTCCAGGTTGGAAAAAGCCACGAGCTGAACTGTGACCCCACCAGCATCTCCCTCTTACACTTTCTACTAACAGAGACAAAGAACTGGCATAAAATGTACAAATATTCTGGAATTCTGCAATTACTGCATACTCTTCCTTCTGGCCAGTGCCAGTGGGCACAGAGCTGCAGCCATCGTGGTTTTGAGGAGAGCTGGGAACTCAGCATCGATGGATGTCTGGGGAAGACACAGCCCTCACCTTTCATGGCCTGTTACACTTTCTGGGGTTAAAACATGTAACAAACAGACACCTCCCACTGTCCCAGGCTGCTCCCAGCCCCATCCAGCCTGGCCTTGGGCACTGCCAGGGATCCAGGGGCAGCCCCAGCTGCTCTGGGCACCCTGGGCCAGGGCCTGCCCACCCTCCCAGGGAAGAATTTCTTCCCAATACCCCCTCTAACCCTGCCCTCTGGCAGTGGGAAGGCATTAAAGCTGGGACTTTTAACCTTTTCTTTAGATGAAGTACCAGAAATATTCTCCTGCCTTTAGTGTTAATCTCACTTTCTTTTTTCTCACACCTGCTAATGTCCCATAACTCATGAGCCCCTTTTCCTTCTCCTCTTTCAAGTTTATTTATTATGACTATTTAACCAGCTATTGGTTCAACACACTCCTCTCAAATATTCATCATTTGGTTCCCGGGTAAATCGTATTTAATCAGCACAGCACAGAAAACAGTGTAATTAGAGATGCCGGATGCCATTACACTCAGAAGAAATTAAACCTCATCTTAAGCTGTCCAGTGGTGCCCTGAGGAGAACAGGCTGCATGGTGGGGAGGTGACCCAGAGGTTAGTGCCAGATGTATTTTTAGGGTCTCCAGACTCAAGGAATACAGAGGGTGGGGAGGCACAGAGGGAGGAGAGAAGCCTCTATGGACGAACAACCAGAACTTCTCACAAGGAAGTCAGTAAATGCATCTTTTTTTTTTTCTTTTGAGGATATGGCAGTGCCTGTTCTGCTTTATACCAATTACAGCACTTCCAATGAGGTTTTAAGGTAAATAATTCTATTTTAGTAATAATAATGGACAAAGCCTTTACTGATCAATAAAGTCCAAAAAGGTATTACAGCAACAATGATACAAGTAGATACTCAGAGGAAGCAGTGAGACAGACTCCTCCAGCTAGCACTGAACCACTTAAAACTCAGCATTACGCTGGCTGAAGCAGCACAGGTTACCCAGGCTGTGGCAGGAAATGCAGAGGAGACCTTTCACCTGCGCACTCTGCGTGTCCATCACCTGCCATCAGCACCTGCCACCAGCACCCGGCAGCAACAGCCCCGGATCAGCCCTGCAATGCCCACAGAGCCCCCGTGCGGGAAGGGATTTTTAGGTTGTTCTTGTTTGCTTTTTTGTTTGTATGTTTGTTTTGGTGGTTTTGGTTTTGTATGTTTATTTGCTTTTTGTTGTTGTTGTTTTCGTGGTTTTTTTGTTTTGTTTTGTTTGTTTGTTGTTTTTCTTTTTTTGGTGGGATTTTTTTTTTTCTAATAATACATCTGAGGTTCAGATAAGTAACCAAGAGGAAGGAGAGCTCCTTTTAGTCCATCCTGCTGCTGACAATTAAGAAACCTCAAAGTAATTTTTGAAAATGTCAGCGTCTCATTTAGCAAAGGGATAAATAATGAATGAAGCATAATCACTGTCCTGCGCTGGTGGTACAGCTTCGCGGTGTCATTAGTAAACTAACGGTATAATATCTTCGTGTCACAGTTTAATTATATCTTGTAATTAGTTTCAGCAATGGATTGCACAGAGTCAGGCCCCCTGAGCTAAACAAAAGGTAATAGAACTTTCAGAGTCCTCGCATAAATCAATTATGAAAGTGTCCTGCGTTATTTGAGGCTTGTTTGCTGTAATTTTATGCACAAAGAAGAGATGATCCCTGCTGCCTACGGAGGGTGATTCACCTCCCCAGCTGCCTGCCTAAAGGAGTGTGAGTGCTGCGGGGCAGGGGCTGCTGCCGAGCCGGGGGCGAGGTGTGCGTGGAACGAGCCCGGCCCGGCTGGCAGCACCACAAACACAGGAGCCCCGGGTGCAGGCATGGGATCTTGGGCAGGAATTGCTCCCTGGAGGGTGGGCAGGCCCTGGCACAGGGTGCCCAGAGCAGCTGGGGCTGCCCCTGGATCCCTGGCAGTGCCCAAGGCCAGGCTGGACAGGGCTTGGAGCAGCCTGGGACAGTGGAAGAGGGGGGATGGGATGAGGTTTCAGGACCCTTCCAACCCCAACCACTCTGGGATTTGAGGACATGCAGACAGGGTAGGATGGCACCACCATCCTCCTGTTGTTGGTGCCGATGTATTCAACGCCAGCACTGGGGCTGAGCAAGGCTGTCCGGTGCCCAAAGCTGCACGTTGCTGCGTTTTTGTTCACTAGCTCAAGCACCATCCAAACAGTACCTGCATCTGCCTCTCCCTCTTCACCCAGAGTGAAACTGCCCTGGGTGTTTGGATCTGATCTCTAGTTTGCATCAGCACATCAAAACACGTTAGATATTAGAAATTTTCTTTTCCCTGTAAGAGTGGACAGGCATTGGAATAAGCTGCCCAGGGAGGGGTCAGAGTCACCCTCTCTGGAAGCGTTCAAGAGATGCCTGGAAGTAGCACTTGGGATGTGGTTTAAGGGTGGTTGTGGTGGTGTTGGGTTGATGGTTGGACTTGAAGATCTTGAAAGTCCCTTCCAACCTTGCTGATTCAGTGAAGACCAGCCCCCAGCACCCGTTCCTGGCCCAGTGAGTGTCTACAACCACATCTGGGGCTGCTCTTCCTCCTGCTTCATTCCTGATGTTACTCATGTGCTGCCACAGGAAAGAACCACACAGGAGAGCCGTGCTGGAAATGGATCCAGGCAGGCTGAGGGGTCCCTTGAGGGTATACAGCTGTACTTGCAGTGGATCAGAATCTGCTGCCATCCCACAGGCTGCTACCTGAGCTCTGGAAATTCTACAGGAGAGCTCTTTATGCCACACCAGGACTGTGCATAGAACAACCCACACCTGCCAAGTGGCTGGGAATGAACCCCACCATCCCAGCCTACATGGTCTCATGCAGTTTCAGGGGGAAAAAAATTGTTGAATCACTGGAATTTAATATATAAAATAATGTGTCACAGTTCAGGCTTAATAGCTCTATTTTATTTGCATATTTTTTCCTCAGTCTTCTTAAGAGTCCTGCATATTCCGTCACCATTCCTGTGTGTAGGGATGCAGACGCAAGGCTCTCGCTGCTCGCACATCTGAGTGCCTGAATCATTTATCTTTTCATGTTGCTCCTCTGCCCCCACTGCTTGGTGGTGGAAGCTGCCTATGTGACGTGGGATGGCGAAGGTGGAAAAAAAAACCCTAAATAAAACGAAACCTCTCAGTGTGTCTAATTCTGGCCTACTGATATCTCCAAAAGCAAAAAAGGCTCCCAGCAGCAGCAAAGGGCTGTCCGGGGGTCACCCAATCCACGGCCGAGCGTCTGGGACCCCACTGCGGGCAGCGGAGGGGAGTGTGCAGAGCAGTCTGAAAGGTGCCAAGACGTGTAATTGTCTCAGTCCTGATCAAGCTGCAGAACACACCGGGGTCCTGGTTCAAAGCCCTCCTCAAGTCTGCCTTGAAAGCGAATCCCGTGGCATGCTGGCCTTGCTGTTTATACAACAACTTCCAGGTTTAAATGAAAAGCTGCTTTCCAAAGCAGCCCGAATCCTCCCATTGTGAGCCCTTCAGCAAATTTAACAATAGCAAAAGCACTGAGTAGGGAAAAGAAAAGGGGGGGAAAAAAGGGAAAAAAAAAAGTCCAGTCCTCGGAGCGTTGCTGCAATCCAGGCGGTTGCCATGGTGACATGATGACTTGTTCACATGGCAACATACCTTCGGTCCACTATTAAAATGATGAGAGCAAAGCGGGTTGCACTAAGTATAGCATCCTGTGAGCTGGAGCAGCCGCGCGGCCGAGCGCCGGCACGGGAGGAGGGACCCGGAGAACAAAGCTGGACACGGCGGTTTTGGGGGGCAGGGGAGACCAAGGGGGATAAACTGAGTCCTAGATGTGTATCAGAGATGAATGACGGCTACAGAGATGATAAACTAAATTTGGCTTGGATATAAAATCTGCCTCTAGAAGCCAAAGGATGTTTTCTGTACATGAGTGGCATCATCCAGAGGGCACTGAACTTCTTTAGGAAGTAACCTCGAGGAGCCATGGCAAAAAAATGAATTGGGAAAGGAAGGGAATCACTGGAGACCCCATCAACACAAAACCAATTGTGGTGAAGATAAAACTTAAGAAATAGCTGCTGCAGCAGTGAACTGCAATCATGTAGTTTGTAATTTACATTAAAATCCCAAACAACTAGCAAGTGGGAAATTGTGCAACATCTATTTAGTCACAATGAATACCCAAGATTACCAAGAAGATATCCCTGTTGCCATGTTATTGGTGTGTTTTCTGCAATTCTTTTAATTTTAGCAGATTTAAACACCTCTTCCTGATAGCACAGAAAATTGTGATGTCGCTGGGGAGCTCATCATCCACTTGTCCCTCATTTGGATGAAGGACAGGATGAATCTCTTTGGTTTATGAAGCATGTACATCATACAACAGACATGAGAAAGTCTCTTAAAATATAAAACATGAGAAAAAAATACCCTTAATACAGATTCTAGTTTAATTTAGTTTGCAGAATGAGGATGCAGTGAGGCTCACCACAGGTGAGGAGGTGGCTTTGGAGGCCACGCTGTGAGTTCCCAGCATGGAGGCCCCAGATTTTAGCAGACATGAGAGCAGAGGAGGATTCATTTCATCTGCATCCCTGATGAAACAACAGCTTTGTCCCACTCCCCAAAACTCACTGAACAATAATGACCTCATAAGGATGGTAAACTGCATGTGGAAAGAAGGAAAGAAAAGCAACCTTCTGGTGTCCATCAGGCCATCACAACAGCCACACTCACCTCCCCTCCTGAGGACCAAAGCAGCTACAAAGTGCCTGAAATCATTAAGCAGGTGAAAATCCCAGAAGTGGGCTTGGGCTAAAGCTCACGATTTCCCAACCAAAAGGCATCGAAGACCAATCCCTCACTGTTTATTTGCTATTTCCCTTTTCTCTGCACACGTGTACCCAGTAAGTTTGCCTGTGCTCGGGAAAGCACAGAGTATCCTACACCCCTCCCACACAGAGGTTTCCTGTCCATCCATGGGCAGCTGGGCAGGAGGGAGGATGGCATCAGCTGCAAAGGCCATGTTGGCACAAAAAGCCTTGGGAGTGCGTCTGTACATCTGCACACTCACAGCTCCACATCTGGTTTGCAGGAGCTTTTCAAGCAACAAAGGGATTCTGTTGGTTTAAGGTAAATATAATATTTTGTATGAGTCAATATCACAGTGCTGGCAGGAACACAGGGGATAAGGGGCTGGTCTGGGAACCTAACTTCATATATTGGAGATGAGGTCCCATTTTTATTGATAACACTTTAGTTGGTAAACTCAACAGTTCAAATGAAGTTGGAATATTTCAGCGTGGCTCAGTGCTTTAACCAGACCTGCATTTGATGTCCAGTACAGGGAGATGTAGAGCAGAAATTAGGACTACAACTGACCAGAAAGATCTAAAAGTAACAAACAGACTTCACAGTTCCATTTTGCAAAGACTGATGCCAAGCTGGAGAAATACACCCTCAGTATTTATTTCAATTGGTCTACTTCACAGACTTTTGAAGCCAGCACAAAGTCTTTTGTGGTGCTTTTCTGTCTCATCTTCCCCTGCTCCACCCTGGCATATTCAGAAATGTTTTGCTACTTTCCACATCCCACTGGCACCACACGCAGCTGCCCAATCCCTCCTTAAAACAGGTGCTTCTACAAATTGCAATAGTCTTACTTTTAAAAAAGAATAACAATTCCTACAAAGAGCAGAGAAATGGAACCAAGTTCACCTATTCCTAAACTACTGCGAATAAACCTAATTTTAGAAATAAGATTTATCTGAGGAATAAATCGGGAAGAAATTTCAGCCACTTGCAGGAACTTCATTAAGGAAACGGGAACCCACAGGTTCACCAGGGAGCCAACAGGTGTTTAAACAATTCCTGCTACCTACGATCTCACGTCGACTTTATTTTCAAGTTTCACTCAATGATGGAGTTGTTCCTCAGCTCCTTGTGTGCTTAGCCATTTAATTAAAGCAATCCATATTGAATTCATGTCCAGATGCCTTGACCAGCAGAGCCAGATCCTCATTGGCATGCCAGCTGCTCAAAGAAGAGCACGGCCCCTCGCATACTAATCAGAGGGGAAGGCAGTGATTCATCAGCCCGCGATACTGCTTCAGCATCTACAAGCACTTATGACATGTAATTGCTGGTGCATAAGCAAGCCAGGCCACATTAAAAAGCCCACAGATAGTCAGAGATAAAAATTAATGACTTTTGCTTTGTGTAATCCTGCCTGTGTTGGGGGAGGGGAGGGAGACTGGGATTAATGGACAAATGTAAGGAGGCACAAAGGAACAAAGAGTTTCTTGGCCTTGTTTACATATTGAACAATAATAATAAAAGAAAAGTGACAAGTTATGGGAAAGGCAAGTGTGAATTTTCGGCACGAGTGAGTTGGAAGACTGCTTGCAGTTCATTACGGATGCAGAATTTCCATACTCATTATTCCGAAACAAACCTCCTTGGAAGGCCCTTCTGGGACCAATGGCAGCAGTTTTTATTATTCATCTTTTGCTGGTATTGAGGATGTCATTAGAAGAGCTGCACGGCACGCGGGCAGAGAGGGGATCGCCGTCTGGGGAGGAATAGTTTATCCTTCCCGAGGCCGGAGCAGCCACGGAGCCGGGGTCACAGTGGGCCACGGCTGTAAAATCAGGGAAGGACACGGAGGTAAATCAAGGACAGCAGACAAAGACATGATGCAATGCGC
Organism: Pardalotus punctatus; assembly: GCA_013400915.1. NCBI lineage: Eukaryota > Metazoa > Chordata > Aves > Passeriformes > Pardalotidae > Pardalotus > Pardalotus punctatus. The sequence goes on along the minus strand of VZTX01001936.1, from coordinate 55,412 downwards.
CCACAACAGCAGCTTCTGCGGATCAAGTACTCATCAAAATATTCATGCATCAACACTGTTGTTTGAATCTCCCTCTCCCTGGCCCAAGTCCCCTTTCTTCCACGACGATGGATACAACCTCCTTGGAACGCTTTTGAAAGAAAATGCCATTTTTCTGTTTTATTTTTTCTGTTACATTTGCCTTGATGCGATGTGAATCTGGAGTTCCTTGAGCTGGTTTCCCACTTGGGGGGAACAAAGATGATGTGTGTGATCTCACACATAATCACACTTAGTCTCACCCAAAGCCCACCTCCAACCAGGCAACACATCCCACCTCAGCAGGTTCCAGGGCTCTGCTGAGCTCAGTAGAAACCTGCCCAGGTACAGTAGCAGAGATTTGGGAGCAGTTTCCTGGCATGAAAACTTCCACTTATGCATGCAGCTGCACGTTCTCCAGACTAATACCTCCAGTTCACTCCTAAATGCTGGCTCCAGTCTGGACTCTGATTTCAGTCCACTTCAGCTACGACCCTCATCCAAAAAAGGGAATTTACTACCTGTTTAATGGAAGTTTCTTCTCTGTAGCTGGAAAGAGTTATTTTAGGAACTATGGAATTATCCTAATTGCATGTATGTGGGCCCTATGGAAAACTGCAATTGCCGTGACAATCGTGCCAAAAAAAAAAAGATGAAGAGAAGTATTCCCTAGTGAAGCATGTTGATAATTTTACTATACAAATCAGCCTTTCCCACAGAGGTCAGCAATGACCACTGCTCAACCTGGAGGTGATGGCACAGACCTGCAATGGGGTCTGGCATCTGACGTGGACATGATGGGATGGGCGTTACACAGGGGCTGTGCTTCATAATTAATTCACCTTCCACTTGACCCATCTCCCAGCTGGTAACATTTGAAAAGGCAATCTGGAGGATTCCTGTGCCTTCCCAATCTTGCACAGCCCTGAGGAGTGGAGGGCAAAGGGCTGGGCCTCAGGAAAACAGAAAATCATTGCTATCAGCAGGCGGCTGAGCAGCCACTCAGAGCCATCACTTGTGTTTAAGGTCTGTGGTGCCCAACCTTCCCCTCACACACCTCGATCTTTATGTATCCCGTTTACCACCTAATTTCCTCTGTTTTACTGAAATATTTACCGCGTGCAGGTGAGGAAGCAGAAGCTGCAGCTGCATCCACATCACCATACGATTTATTTACAGCTGGGGCTTTGTGGTGCAGCCAGATAAAAGAGGATTAAATTACACTCTGTAGATTAAGAGTCTGAACACTATAAAACTCCTAAGCCTTTGTATGCTAAGCAAGAACTTTGACTCCCACAGGAGCTGCAACAGAGATTCTGCATACACAGAGAAGACGTAGATTTTTTTTGCTGTCTCAGTGTATCTTTCCCAAACAGAGATATTATCAAGATGATTTGGAAACTCTTTATCAGCACCAAAAAAGTTAAACTGAATCATGATGCCCAGTGCATTTTCATTTCAGCTCCTCCACCATTTGTTCAAACAGGTTTTCCCACTGTAATGGTGCTCTCTCCAGTTACACAGGATCAATGTACCCATGCCACTAGTCCCTGCCCACTGCAAGAGCATTGTTCAGGATCTTCACTTACTGGCAAAATGGACTAACACAACACTCAACCCAACCCCTTTCCTGCCCCTCTCCTCCTTCCCTTCTTTTCTCAGACATAATTTACAAAATGCACACAAAAAATTCTTCTTTCAAACCAGTTATTTCTTCCTCAACCTTATTTTTCATTTTCCCCCCATACTTTTGGAGAAAACATTCCTGTTTGATGTCATCACACAGTATCTCCTGCACTAGAAGACAGAATAAGCTGATAACCTGCTCTAGATGGAGATGTGTGAGGTTAATCACTGTAAGAGTTCACTAACAGCTGTTCTGGGAGTTAAAAACACAAAATGGAAGTCACCCATGTAAAACTGTTCAAGAATGCTGGGATTTTCTGTATACTTTATGGATTGAACATTTTAAGGTAAGTCTTGTGTTATCATCCTTTATTTCCTTTACTCACAGGGTGGGCAGGCCCTGGCCCAGGGTGCCCAGAGCAGCTGGGGCTGCCCCTGGATCCCTGGAAGTGCCCAGGGCCAGGCTGGACAGGGCTTGGAGCAGCCTGGGACAGTGGACCTGGACAGCCCATGGCATGGGCAGCACTGGGGGAGCTTTCAGGTCCCTTCCAACCCAGACCAGCCTGGGATTCTGTGCAGAGGCTGTTGCTGGAGAGGGGCTGGAAGAACCAACTCGCTGATCCAATCCACCCCAGCTGAGCGAAGGAGCTGCAGGGCAATATCAGACAGTAACGGCCAGGGAACAGCTACGGAGGGGATGTTAACAGTAATCACAGGTAACTGTCTCAGACAGACAGGAAAACTGGGGGAAAAAACCTGAAGTAGCTATCTTTAAAGAGAACAAGCAGATCTGAGTAATCCAATTTAGGGGAGATAAGAGTCTGCTGGTAGCACTGTCCTTTAGCTGGACAAACGCCTTCGTTCAAGTGTCAACCCCAATCCTGGGGAGGTCACGCGCAGGGCCCGCAGCCTAATGGACTCCTCAATTGCCTGAGTGGATTTCCCAACAAACATGCTGGCCCAACAGAATTGATTTTCAGGCAGTGCACGGGTCCCTAACGCAATTACCCTGCAGCGAGGCAGCCCGGGCCGGGCAGTGTGAGGAGGTGCCGCGCCGGCACAGCTCCACTCCTAATTGTTTAAACAGCGCTGGAATTCCTTTTGCTCTTTCTCAACAGAGAATAATTATACCTCTGCTTAAAGAGGTCTGGAGGGACCTCAGAAGAAACCTTCCCTTTCAGCTTCGTGTGCTAATGAAAAAAATCAAGTCTTAGCTCTGTAATAGGCGAATTCAATTTATGACAAGCAAATACAATAATCTCAACACCAGCGCTGCAACAACGCCCGCCCGGCTGCCGCTGCACACAGGTTCCTACGGATCTTCTGACGCAGAGGAACCAAGTTTCTCCATGACACAGTAATATCAGATTTGTGTACCAACTGCATGGAGCAAGATCAGTTTACAGTGTTTCCTCTAATTTGGTTTTTTTCCCTCAGGGAAGGTTTGGACTCACTCTGAGAACCAGAAGGTGACCCTGGAAGGTCTCGGGCTCTGAGAGCTCTACAAAAAAGCCCCCAAACCCAGAAGGTATGGGCACAGGACTTCCCAGTGCTGCTGTCTCGTGCCCTGGCAATGCAGGGCTCCGTACACCACTGGACAGCGACTGAGAACCGCCAGCCTGGGTCCAGCTGAAAGCCAGGGTCGTGTCTCCAGCCACGGCCAGAGGACATGGGCACATGGGCAGTTGCTCCAGGACTCCCCAGCTGGTATTTCATCCAGCTCCTGTGTTCAGTACCCACCAATGAACCTCTTGCCCACAAATTTCATCTATCTTGAACTCATTTATTCTTCTGCCCTCCACAATATCCTGTGCAATAAATTCCATGAGTTAATTCTGTGCTCTAAGAAAAGGTACCAACTTGTCTTCAGTTTCAACTTTCTCTGTTTGGTGAATACTCCACTTGCTTCTTCTAATTGTTCCCCAATATTTTTCCTGTGTCACTCACAGTTTAAAAGTTGCTCCTGCATTTCTCCATCCCATTTACTATCACGGATTATGAATTCCAATTTTTTAGTTCCTCTGCTCGTGGAGGATGCCGCATATCCATAAGCAGCCTGACTGCCTGATAACTCAGCTGCCCATCTGGGCACTCTCAGGTAAGATCCAGCATCCTGATCATCCTTCTGAGGCTGCAGTACTTATGAACATAGATCACCCCTCACATCTCCACTCTGGAGTGCCAAAATATGTTCTATCCCTCAGCTTTTCAAAAAGCCATGATTTAATCCACGGTGCTAAAAATTTCTTGGCAAAGTAAAGCTGCAGCCGTACTAAGCTGCCTGATTTTGTACTGAGGGAAGTTGTGCAGATGTAACCAGCCCAAAGCTGTGCCTGAGCAGCCAGAATTGTTCCTTAACAGAACATCCACCTGGATGATGGATTCACTGCAACCCAGTCCTGCGCTGGCTCCATCCATGTTTCCTCCAGCCAGCTGGACACTGCTCCAACCACACTGTGCTCTCCCTGCTGCTGTTGCACAAAGCCATCTGTCAGGTTCTCAGCCTGATTTCCCTTTTCCTGTCTTCCCCCAAAGTAGGAGCAAATGGGGCCAGATTCCAGCTGTATTTTTCATCCTCCAATTAGCAGGCTCCAATTCATCACTCTGAGTATCTCCTGGCATCAGTGCTGAGATTCCCTCCTCACGCCTGGTAAATCGGTCTTCATTTAAAACCCTCTCTCTTAGCCCTAAATGGAAATCAATTCTGCAAGTTTAGCAAATAGTTAATTACTCCACAAAGAGGATTGATTGGCCTTTGATCACCAGAAAGCTCTGTAGTGCTATTAGTCTCTTTCATCTGTGATTAAACCACAGAGAAAAAGAAACAAAAACTAAATTAGGCTTCTCCTGTTATCCTACAAATATTTAATGACGGGATAATCTCCTAAAGGTGTGATCAGGGGATATACATTCTGCCAGGAAATGTCCCCAGCTCAACCTTGAACCCAAATTCTCTCTCTACAAAGAGCCTGGCAATGAACTTTACAGAGGCATGGAGCTGAGCTCAAAGGGATGCTTTGTAGTACACCCTCTTCTTGGCCTTTTCTTCTTTCCTCTTCTTATGTACGTTTTAATGCAGATACAGATTTTCCCAATGGAGCCCTGACATGAATAATAATAACAAAAACAATAATAAAGGCTTCTTTTAAATTCAGTTTTGGCTCTGCTGACTTTCTCAGCAGGACAAGCCTGTGTCCCGTTGATTTGCAGCAATGTACAGAGCTGTTTCCCCAAATGATGGGATCCTCCCACTTCAGACAAATTTCAAGTATTGCAGGCCCCCACTGCTAACTCAGTCTGGCATTCAGCCCCAGGAAAGCGCAAAGCCACCGAGCTGCACACCGCGGCGGAAGCTGTGATGAGAAGGTCACAGGATGGAGAACAAGGATTGAGCACATTTCTCACATTCCAGGCAAATTTAAGGTCTGGCAATCTTCCTCTCGTGATACTAATGGCAAAGCTCATTGGGGTGGCTGGTGGATCCCCAGTGGCTGACATGGGCTGTGGCCCTCACAGCCACGGACGCACCAGATGCATCCCAAGCCTCTCCAAAGCCCTGGGCAGCCAGGCCAGGGCTGTACTGGATCAACAGGTACTCGGGAATTGCTTCTTCCCCAACACCACCAGCATTTTAGAACCATGGAAACACCCCTGCTCTTCTCCAGCAAACTTTTCTCAGCTCCCAGCACACCTTTCCAGCTGCAGCAATGAGGGTTGAACCCAGCACCAAGCACAAAGAGTGCCCCAGAATTTTGCAGCCTTTGTCTCCCTGGCTGGAGAAGGTAACACCTGTGGCATTTGGCCACTGGTCATCTGGGGAAGCCAGCCCCAAAAGTCAGTGACGCTTCCACAGCCAATGGTACCAACAGGCAGCTTGACAGGATCATTTCTGCCATCAGCACGGAAGGCAAGGACCCTGCTCTGCAGGCCACCAGGGCAGCACGGTACTCGGCCATGAACCGAGGAGAAGGTCAGACTGCAGAAGGTGTATCTTGCCAGGTGACCTGATTAAGACTCAAGATGGGAGGGAAGGGATGGAGCTGGTAAGGCTGAACTTCAAGAAGTTTCACAACCCGCTGCGAAAACTCAGAAAGTTATCATAACTTTTTTAGCACTAAAATGTCATAATATTCTTCATGCAAGAGAAAATAGGTTCCTGACATGTTTTCAACTCTCGAATGGCAAAGAGTCCTTGAGGGGCCGTGCCACGCATCAGGCAACAGCAGGCGTTAATTAGCCCAGATTTCCTACTGAATTGTTGTGTGCGGGTGTGCGGGTGCGCGTGTTTTTCTTTCCCTGGGTGTCTCATTTGCAGAATGTTCAATCATCCCCTCTCTCCCGACTCCGCAGCCGTGTGCGCTCCTGTGCGACTGCCGAGTGCTGACACCTGTCACACAGTGCCACCGCAAATTGGACGTGTCAGCCCCAGCGTGCTGGTGCCAAGGTGTGAATTAGATGGAGGCTCTCACCGCTGCTCTCCTGACCTCTCCACTCCATTACCAGGACATCCCAAGCCTCAGGGTATCAAAAACCAAAACACAAGGAAAAGAACCTTACACAGCCATTGCAACCATCGGTGATACTTTCCTCTCCAAATGAGAGGAAGATTTAAATAACCAGAATTTGTAAACACGCTGATTTCATTTGCAGAACAGCTAGAAAAGGGCTTTGCTTTTTTGTTTGTGCCATACCAGGAGGCTCTAGAGGCCAAAAATAAAAGGAAAGTGATTAGTTAGTGGAGATTTCAGATGAAAAGACTCCCAAGTCATTCTGCACAAAGGAAAACAAGTGTTTCTGCCATGCCCATCGATTGTGGATGTGGTCACCAGCAAACTGCGCCAACAGCCCCCAAACAATGCTCGTAGCTGAGATCACCCCGATTCCCAGCCCTTACCTTGCGCGGAGGTTGGGGGGTTGTTCTGTTTTTTAAAACAATGGCTCCCAGAACAAAAGGCTGATTTGTGCAGCAGGCAGAGCTGGGGACCACCTAGAGCACAGGGCTGCTGCCCCATATGGTGCCACACAATAACAAATAAGAACAACAATAAGGAAAGCTGCACCCACTTTGCTCGGTACGGTGTTCTCAAAGTTACACAGTACGAAGCAATTATCCCAAAGTGGCAATTTTATTTGAAAATAACATTTAAATTAAAATGGGCATTTCAGGGCCTCCTGCTGAAGAGTGACATGGGCTGTTCAGGGGCCCACTGTCACTTTGTCAGCTGTCACATGCTGCCTCCTGCTAAATGGGCGCAGTTTGCCTTTACCCTTTATCCAGACTCTTAAAAATGCCGCACGCATTTTATGAAGACCAACTAAGTGGGATTGCATCTCTGACAGCTGTTCCAGCTTGGACTCAGTGAAAGCGCTTTGCATACATCTATCTTTTCTGCTAACAATTTGGATAAATAACAAAGCTGAGGAAGAGGGGTGTGCCAGGGGACAGTGCTGGAACAAAGAGCTGCGGCACCGCTGTCACCTGCGAGCGCCCAGCCTGGGCTAACACCGGTCAGTGGGATGTTTCATGAGAACTCAGCTTTGACTCACAAAGTTTTAGGTCTGCAAGCTCCTCGCAGCAGGCAGACGTACCTCCTGCAAACCCCACCACGGCCAAGTGTCCCTGCAGAGCCGGGGGAAGAGGCAATGCTGTCCTGGGCTGGGTCACAAGGACGAGGGACAGCAGTGCAAAGCTGACAGCTCAGGAGGGACTCAGGGTTCTCTGGATTCCTTTACACTTGGCAAATTCTGAACTGCTCCTCAAAAGTTGACAATTTTCCTTAGTCTCTCTCCTCCTCCTTTTACCAACACATTTGACTATTAAAACTTGCCGTGTCACAAACACTGTCCTTCAACCAGCGCATTGCCAGGCTGAACCTTTATGCTGTGAGTTACCACCTGCACGCTCTCACCACAGCCCTCTCTTGAGGCCAGTGTTCCGCACACCCAAAGCACATTTCAAGTCTCAGATATGCTCCGGTGCTGCTGTGGACACAGCCACACATTCCTCAGTCCATGCAGACACATCCAACAGCAGCCCCAGACCGTGTCTCGTGTTCCTCTTGCTGCCGATACAGCTGGATCGGAGCCCCTGCAGTTGGAAAAGACCCCCGAGTCCAACCTGTGACCAATCCTCACCTCGTCACCAGACCAGAGCACGACTGGATATTATTTCTGCCATCCTGCTGGACCTCCTGTCTAGGAAGAGGCAATCCCTAAAACTAACCTAGCTCTTCTGAACCCCTCTTCTCTCCAGGCCCACACCCCATGGGATAAGGAAAACCATTCTGAAGAAACTGGCAATTCCTACTGGCAAGGCAGAAGCAAGGCATCCATTCAGCATAAGGCCAACATTGTCTGAATTGATTCTCTAGAATCACTAGAAACTCATACTGAGGATTTTGTAGTTATAAAGAGTTAAATTGCCAAATATATTAATATAGAAATATTTTTAAAACAAAACCTTCCTCATAAAAAAGCTCCTATATAATGGAGCTGAAGAAATGCTGGTCATAATGGCTCCTTTTTTATAAGCTCAAGAAGAAAATTTCCTACCAGGAAGGCCAGTGTCTTGGGTCAGTGTTTCCTTAGTAAGAAGGCCAGTCTTGTGCCAAAAGTTTTCCAGCTCCATGAGATTCCCTGTGCCTCAGTTTCCTTCCACAACATGGAGGTGTAACACAATCCAGCATGAAGACAAAGACTTTCAGAGCTGAGATTTCGTATCTATGGTAATGAGGACCCCTTAGAGTAGATGGAACAAGCGCTGGAGATCTACTGATGGGAAGCAAATTCTAATTTCTTCCTGCTTTTATTGCTGATTAAAGTGAAGAAATGTCTGTACTTTGCTCCATTGAGTGTTATGAGATCTCACATAATCACTGACAATAGTTTAAGGTATTATCTGATCTATGGAAGTGCATGTATTTAAAAAGAGGTAAAAGTCTTAAACCCAACATATTAAACATGAAAGGGGTGTCTGGTTTACTTGTTCAAAGTAAGGGATTTGCTCCCAGGAGTGACACATCTATTACTAATTAAACAATTAATTTATTATGCAGCACTTGCAGAAAACAACATATTTGAAGTCTGAAACATCTGCTAAAGAATGGAAAATAATTTGGATACAAATAATTATCTTCAGGATTTTTCTTCACACTGGAAGATGCTAAACACAATTCAAATGTTTTCCCTGAGCTAAATAACAGTCACGGTGTCACCAGCAATGCCGCGGCAAAGCGGAGCAGGAACAGGGAGTCATTTTCCTACACGTGCCCATTCCTGATCATTTCAGAGCATGAGCAGACAAACAGACAGACAGCTGCCCAGAGCTCCAAACCGTCCGGCTGCAGGATCTCCTCAGCACAAGGGATGCTCTATCAGAAAGTCCCGTGAGAAGCTGCCCCTTGGCTCCCCAGAATTCGATACTGGCTGCAAGGTGAGCTTCTCCACCCCTTTCCCAGTGACCAATCATCTACAGTAGTCAGTTCTTCTGTCCTCCACGATCTAGAATTCCTTACAAGAAAATCCACCGCACATCCTATATAGCTACACACACACACACACGTGTTACAGGAGATGGATGTTCTCAACCACAAATACAGATGCATTTGCCTCTTGGTAAGGATTCAAAGGTCGATCCCTTTATCCAAAGGCATAATTCAAAACCTTGTCCATCACATCAAGAACCCCACCCAGCTGGAGCAGAGGTCCTAATCTGCCCTGCACAGTCTCTGACTCCCAGCTTTCTGAAGTACCTTGACACTGAAGTCCCTATCTCAGCCATCAGCTTTCACTTCAGCTTTTCTCTGCCATGATTCTCATCCTTTTGTCTACTTTTGATTTTCTTTCTCCCTAACACCCCTAAAAATCTTTTACTAAACACCTTTATTGCCTAAATACTTGCCTAGACACCCATGGCTTGTCACACACAAAATGGAAACATCCTTTCTCCAGTCTTAACAGCTTCCTATTCCTCTGAGAGCCAGGGCAAAAAAAAACCTTCCACGTTTATCACTGTGACATTTCAACCATCTACAGGTGCTTCCTTTTTCGTGCGTATATATTATCTCCCTCCTTTACAGTCCCTTATGATCCATTCTTTACCCCTTCTCCACTCGTATCCAGCAGCAAGTTCCATCCTTGTACTTTTCTTTCCATCAGCCTCCATCACAGCTCTTTTCTGTCTTCATGTTCTCTGCTGTGCTGCTCTTTTAACTGGGCCTTCCCTAAGATCCATAAAACAAACCCACTATTTTTGAATTGCTGATTAAAGCTCTCCTTTTCTGTGCTGGCGGCAGTTATGCCACCTGTGTCTGGAGCCCACAGCTGATCACACCATCCCATATCCCCACAGTTTTTGTGCCACCTCTTGATTTCAGCAACACTTGTCACTCATCTCAGACTTTACAAGAAAACCCCTTAGCAAAGAGACTGGTTTTATCCCAACAAATTCATCAAAACTACTTTCCCTCTGAACTACAGCCTCTCTCTCCCTACAGCACATCTGGGCTGAGAAACAGCAAATCCCCAAGGGGTGGAGAGGCCACCAACAGGACACACAACTGTGCCACATGTCCAGAAACGCTCCAGAGCTGGCAGCGCTGGTGGCCCGGGGGCCCCTGAGAAGGGTGGGGTGTGTGGGCACCTGCCTGGTCTCACACAGCTCCATCCACGCTGCAGAGCTGCTTCAGTGCAGCTCTCACAGGAGGAGCTTCCGCACTCCTGAATGTGATTAGAGGAAAGACTGGAAAATGGGATCCTCATGTTCATTATGAGAAAAGTAGTGCTTGAAATAAAGTCCCAAATATGTTTTATAGTTGCCTTAGATATCACCATTATTAGTGGCCTTAAGAGGTGCGAGAAATTTCTATAACTAAAAACGTAACAAAGGACCAGAGTACTTGGGGAGAACAGTAGAAAAATCAGGCCTTTTTTTTTTTTTTTAAAGTATATTTTAAAGGTATACAGTTCTTGCGATTTAAATTTACCACCAAACCTCCCAGCTTCTCCCCCAGTGTACCAATTCAGGGCTACTTAGAAGGAAAAAAAGGAGAGAAAAAGGAAAATCATTAAACAACCCCCCAAAAAGAGGGCTCAATGAGGTCTCATTTCGTCGTAATGAGCTCCAATTTAACATGATCATTATTTCTGACATTAAAGGCCTGTGAATAGTGTCACATGCCCAGAAGCTATTTTTTTTACCCTCTAATGCCAGAAATAACAAGCTGCAGTTAAGGGACAGTGAATCAGGGTCTGTAAAATTACATTAAAATAGGAATTTCACTACTGATAGAATGACTCTTATCTGGGCAGGCCGTTCTGCGGCAGGGTTCTGGAGATGGGGCCGGTACCCACCAGCCCTCACACAGTGCCCCTGTCTGCTCCGAGGAGGAACCAGCACAAGGTACAGACACAGACCGGGCCCTTTGGGGAGGGGACCTTAGAGCTTCTCTCGTTCCAGCCAGGGACCACCTCCACCGGCCAAGAGTCCCTTCCAGCAGCACGAGCTCAGCCTTCCCCGGGCAGGGGAGCTGCGGCTGGATCGAGAAAACCCTCGCAGAGATGCCCCACGGTCAGAGATGCCCCATGGCCGGAGATGCCCCATGGCCGGAGATGCCCCATGGCCAGAGACGCCCCACGGCCAGAGACGCCCCACGGCCAGAGATGCCCCACGGCCAGAGACGCCCCACGGCCGGAGATGCCCCACGGCCGGAGATGCCCCATGGCCGGAGATGCCCCACGGCCGGAGACGCCCCATGGCCAGCAGTGGGAGCGAGGGCTGAGCCAGCAGGGCAGCCCAAATGTGCCTTTCCTCAAAGGAACAGACACTGGCTTGGGAAACACGGTTTGCCTGAATACATTTGCAGGAATAAATTCTTTCACACAGGGCACAAGGGGATGAGAGATGCTGGTGCCTCAGGAGCACTTGGAGCACATGCCATGAGGTCAGGGCTGGAGCACATTTCCCTCAAACATTTGATACCTTGACAAAACCCTACACAGCTTAGAGCCCTTCCTTGTAGCTTTTTGTTTTAAGGAAGTTGCTGGTTCACTGCAGGTCACCCCCACTTTGCCATCTCAAGCTCTCCAAGCTGACTTCACAGCCTCACAGAGGTGCCGGGGTTGATCAGTGTGTTGAGAAGCTGGAATGCCAGAGGCGGCCAGAGCGAGGTAAAGGGAAGCTCAGCTACACATACACTTTTGGAAGATTTGGACGATTTTACTTCCTTACGTTAAATATGCCTGATGCCAAATTTCCACACACAAAGTACAGATCCAATCATCAGGGCATGGCTCCAGAACTGGACAAAGGCTCCAGATGGTCCCAGCCATCATCTCACACTTCGTGTGAAGTATGCACCCTCAGAAAACACACTTGCCTGCATGCACCACACACAAACCAGCTACTTCCAATGGTATTAATCCCATTTCATGGTACATGAAAGCCTCACTGATGTAAACTGGGGGCGAATAGATGATTTTGGGGGTATTTTTGTCTGAGACACATGCAGGTAAGGTCACCTCCATCCAAAGGAAACAAAGAAATTCTCCAGTTAATGAATGACCCCTCTTTCCTGGGCTTGTGCAAGAGCCCACACACAAGCACATGCTTGTGGATACTGACTGGCTTTGCACAAGTCAGTGCCAGGTCTGGGTCTGAAGGTGTGGAATTTGCAACAGGCAATTCAGCACCTGCAAGGCAGAGACAGAGAGAGAAGGGGCAGAAAGAAATGCAGGTTGATGTGCAGACGTGAAACTTGGTAAGGGCAAGGCTGGAGGAGCTTTCAAGGAAAAAAGGCCAGTTTGTGCCTTCATCGATAATTGGTTTGTTTGTGTGGAGCGAGCAGGCGGAAAAGGCATCAGAAGAGAGTGATGGAGTGAAACAGCGCAAGCTGCGCTTTCCTGCCTGACAAGGGGAGAGAAATTGTGAGGAACTGAGGTAGGTCCCAGAGGGGTTCATTAAGTGACTGGCCCTTCACCGTCCCCTGCCAGAGCTGACCTGGAAACATTAACACGAGGCCAGAGCTGTAACTCTGCCAGGAGAGGGAGGGCAGAGCGTGGGCTGCACACGAGAGTGGGACACAGCACACGAGTGTGTCCTGTGGGGACAGCACCCCGAGCTGGCTGCACCCCTGGCCCTGGGGCTGGCAAACCTTCCCTGCTGCTGCGGGAGGAACTGTCCCGGCACTCACAGCAGCCCTGCGGAACCGGGACGGGAGAACTGAGACGGCACGTGGGACCACAGCACCACGTCAGAGCAGAGATGACAGAAAATGACCTGCTGTAACACAGCAGTGTGACAAATATTCACCAAGAAATGTGGTAGCTGCTGGGACCAAGATGAGTGGGTGGAGGAGGAGTAGGGAAAACCAAAAGAAAGTTTAGGGAATTACCCATTTGTTGTTTAAAATCTGAGGATTTAAAAAGCACGGAATATGGAGTTTAGAACAGCTGGAAGGTGTAATATCACCCACCTAACAGCGCTATCCCAAAGAAACCTATGTGCCAGTCTGCACTGAGGGCCCGAGCTGGCAGAGACTGGCATTTGCACCGGCCAGTGGGAGGAATGAGAGTGGGAAAAGTATCAGGGGGATCCAATATAGCTGCCCCAATCCCAAGTCACAGCGCACTTGAGAACAAAGACATCCCCAGAGCACTCAGTTTAACATGCACTGACAGAATAATTCTGACATAAGACCAAGTCACCTCTCCAAAACAGGGTTCGCACCACTTTTACAAATGTGAGCACCTCAGCCCTGCTACAACACGAGTCTTCTCCTTCCCATGCCTCCACTGGAATATAATCACAGGATTTTAAGCACTACCATTTAATCAAAAAGTATTTTTAAAGGCTGAACAGAAACTTAAAAGTAAAAATATGCCAGAACAACTGACCTAAGATAGAAGGGAGACAATGACTTTCTTGTTACAAAACAGAACAGTCCACCACAGCAAAAAGTGAACTGAAAAAAGGCATGAAGGAAATGCATCTGTCCTTCTCCAAGAATACTTGTCATCTGTTTGCTTACAGCATCACAGTCATATGGGGAGGTTTTGACTGCAGTAGGGTCTTCCACACATATTTAGGTTTTTTGAGGGATGAAAACCACCAAAAAACAAAGGAACCTTCCCATGCATAAGATTTGTCCACAAGGCCATGGATAAAAGGCCCAGGCTGCACAACCTGGAACCACGACAGGTGACACTGATCCCAGTGCACAGGGGCGGCTGCAAGCGCCGAGGACCCGGCAACCAACGCCTGGGGACTCCGGGAGCAAAACACTCTCATGGGGCAGAACCATCTACTCTGCTCTCAGACAAGTCCTCTCATTTAAGCATGTGACAGGTCTAATACTATTTTACTGCATTAACTTGCTTTTCCATTGCAGGAATCAAACCCCAGCAAACTCTGCTTCAGGAAAGGGCTCTGAACAACGGCTTTTCCCGTCCCTGTGACCGGTGTCCCTCTCCGAGCCCCGTGAGCACCACCACCAGCTGCTCCCCACCAGCTGACAACGTACTGGAAGGCACAGATCTGGAGACATAGGACTTGGTAATCATATATTAGTATTTTTTAAAATAAAAACTGAGTCCAAGTTTTTTAGTCAATTAAACGCATCCGGCACATCATGTATGTGATGTAATGACAGCTCAAGACTCAAAATGCTTTTGATGCATTATTAACCATAAAAAAGGCATTAAATACCGAGCTTGAATGCCATAGGGATGCATATTTCAATAGAAATTATTTTTTCAATATATGCTTAAAGTTTATTTTGGTAAACAGATGACTAGGGGCTGTCAGGACTGGAGACAGATTTATGTTTAGCTGGAGTCTTTTGGAAATGAAGGGAAATAGTTGGACTTGTTGAGCACATGGAAGGGATATAATTCTTTCTGCCAGCTCAGAGAAGGGTAAGCAGTAGCTTGGAAGCTGCCCCAGTTAGGAATATTAATTTCAGAATGACGGGAATTTTGCCAGGTAAATACAATCTTAAAGAAGAAAAAAAGAGAGAAAAGGAGAAACATGACATTTTACTACCTGATTGAGAGATGTCACATCGATTTTCTGCACCTGCAAAGAGAAGTCACAGTTCAAAGTACCCAAAGGGGAAACTAATCCTGGTGCTCCAACATCAAGTAATCCCTGACAGAAACTTGGGTTTTCATCCAGTGCTGTATTACCACCGTAAAGCCACTCTTTTGCCATGTATTAAAAAAAATAAAGCCCCAAACCAAGCCATCCCTTGCAGCCCTCAGTCCCCCAGCAGAGGCACCCTCAGGGGAAGCCTGGCAGCGCTTCTGCCCTCGGTTTGCGAGGACTCCGAACTCCAATGCGCGGATTTGGAGCGGTGAAAGAAAGCAGAGCCCAGTGGAACAGCCCATGCAGACCCTCCACTGTTGGGATCACTCTTCCCTCGCTGCCAAGTGAGCTCTGCAGATTAAACTTCCAGGCTGAAGGATTCGGTACTGTTCATTTTAGGAGAAATCTAAAATTGCAGCATATCAGTGTTGCAAATTTATTGTTGATATGTATATTACTTCAGCAGCTTCCCTATATAAACACATATATTATCATAACCAAGTCTGGGCTGGTGCTGGGGTTCAGGCCTGCAAATATAACACCCTGCAAATTTAACACCCAATGCCCATTGATTTTGCAGGGACATTATGGAAGTGAGGTCTGCAGGATCAACCCCCTTCACATTTAGATCTTCAAACGTTTGTACACCGTTATCAAGCTGCCTTGTACTCCTCTCTCTGCCAGGCTACACATATTCAGCTCCTTTAATCTTTCCTTAGAGATCAATCCCTCAGCCCCTTAATCCTTTTTGTTGCTCTTCTCTAATCTCCTCGTGCTTTGTCGATACCTCTCAGCCTCAGTGCTGGGAACAGAACGTGACGCTCCACGCACGGCGAGCCCCGTGTCAACGGAGAAGCTTCCAGAACACATTCTTCCATGGGAAGCAATTTTCTCGGTAATGACACACTGACTCGGTTCCTTTGCCACCGTAGTACAAATGAGGCATTTCTCACCACACCCCAAGAAGGTGCCTCTTCTTTCATTTCTCAGCAGTGCAAGTGGCAGAATACGGGCAGCCCCTCCAAAAGAGTGATTTTGTTAACGCAAGACATGGCAATTTGACGTGTTCAGTGCAAAGGGTCCCTGAGCTGCCCCGTGCTGGAGCCAGGGCTGCTCGGCCCTGCAGGACACGTGCCCTGCGGAGCCGCCTGCTCTGCCGGACACCCACTCCCCACGTGCAAACCCCTGAGCACCACAAAGCGCTGTGAGACCCATGAGAAAGGGAGCCCTGACTAAATCCTGGTAATTCCCGTAGGCCTGCAAGGCCTTTCCCCAGTGCCCAGCCACAGTGAAACAGCAGCTCCGGGCTGGGAGGGGGGAAACTGCTGGGGGCTGTCCCTACCTGCTCACACCCACTGCCCCTTGGCTGATATGAAACTAAGCTCCACCATTTCACTGCCGAAGAATGTTGCAAAAAACAAAAAGAAAAACATAGGTTAAGTCGCTTTTAATCTCTAATTCTGTACGAGAACGGGTTGCACGTGGTAAAGGATAAAGGCAGATCCGAAGTCAGCGGGTTACGCAGGCTGCGCCAGACCTTCGCTTTCAGAGAGACACAGCCTGGGGAATTACACAAATGGCCTTCCATTGCCCTCTTCGGTTCTTTTTATGGCAAAATGCTTTGCTTTTATCAATTCCTTCCCCTTCTCCAAGTCCCAGAGGCTCTGGCCAAACAAAAGGCAGATGCGCAAAGTGCACCCTTCTCCCCTGAATGGAGCGGGAGCCTCGCACTGCAGGGAAGCCACGGCCGGGTAGAAAATGCTCTCGAAAAGTAAAAGCCGGTAAGAGCGGCCGATCTTTCTGCCTGGGTGAAGGAATTTGGCCTCAGCCAAAAAAAAAAAAAGGGCAGGGGGGTGGGGAAGGCGGGGCTGCTCTTTTCAAGCCCCCGTAGGCGCCGCAGCATTGAACCGTGTCAGGCTGGAACAGAGCGAGAGGAACACGAATCTATTGTTGGAGACACCATCAAAAACAGGAGAGAGAAAATGATCCCAAGCAAGAGTCTTGCAGGGAGAGGACCCTGAACACACAACACCTTCAGCCATGGGAGCCTGGGGTTCCTGAGACCCAGGGAGTACCCACGGTGTCCCAACCATGACAGCAGAGTGACCCCCAGAGAAGGGGCCAGAGCCCAGCCCACCCCAGGGCAGGGTCACCAGTTTCAGGTGAAGTTCTTTTAGAATCAAACAAAATCTAACTGTTGCAAAATGAAATTAAGATTAATTTTAGGAATGCCAAATTTAGACTGATGATAAGGAATCAACCAACATTTTCCTGCCACCTTTCAATCTTAATATGTCACTGACTCACACACAAAGACCTGAATAATGAGTAAATCTGTAATAAATTACTCAAAATCAGATGCTTGCACAGTAGGACGGAAGTGCTACCTACTAGCTAATCCAGCTTGAAACAACTAAACCCACCGTGCTGGCTCATGGTAACAACTGATGAGCTGCATTTGCTGCCAGGAAGGATGTTTAGCAACTGGATTAAATCTGTACACAAACCCTGAATCCTCATTGGTACAAGTTCATATTCAACACATCAATCTATTGGGTAGACTCAGTCTAAATGGGAAATCTCCACGGCCATTATTGTTTGCTGGATCGTCACTCCGTGGTAGCACCAGTAAGTGCTGCTTGCAATCCCCACTAACAGCCCTGGCTGCCCTCTCCAAGGCCCTGTCTCCTACCTGATGCGAGGAAAAGCACTTGGCATCTCACTGCAGCCTTCCTCACCTCAAGGAATTTGCTAAACTCTGAGATAATATTTTAAATTTTGGCTTCTGCTTTTTACAAACGTAAGCCGTGGTCACAGGTCAGCACCTATTTGTGCATGGACCAAGGCCAGAGCATAACTCACACAGGTGAGATGTCTGGTGCAGGGTGTCCCTGCCCATGGCTGTGGGCTGAACTAGGTGAGCTTTAAGGTCCCTTCCAACACAAAGCACTCTGGGGTTCTGTGAGTTCTCATACGAGTGCAGCATTTGGCACAGCTCCACTGTCCTTCCTCATTGCCCCTTTGCCTGTGAGCATCATCCCAACACACATTCTTCACAGCAAACCTTTGAGAGCAAGCCTGCACAACACCTCCCCCCCCAGCCCCCCGTTAATTTAGCTGAAGAAACAACAATGAAAACACTCTTCATTTAAAAAAGTATCCATGGTAGCAGTGCAAGATGGAATGGGGCATGGAACAGGTCCTACCCAGCATGCAAGGCCACAGCATGGATGGCACTAGGAAGCATCCCTCTGGGAAACATCCCTCTGGCACACCATGACCTGCTCCTGAAGTCAGCTTTGTAGAGAAAATCCATATTTTTCTATGCTTTATCTTAAAAGAGATTCTAAAGTGCTACTTGTATTTACAAACATGAGATATTGAAAGTTTGCCGATGTGCGTACGATTAATAAAACATCAGGTGCTGCCTCTCGCGTTAAACGTTTGCGTGTCTGGAAGCTGGAGAGCAGCTCATTTAAACAATGTATGTATTCCAGGTAACATTTCCCTGCAAACGTTCCCTCTCACTACGATACCCTTTAAAAGGTGTAAAACATTCCATGCTAATAAGAATCAACAGGGGAAAGACAAATTCTTAGCACAAGTGCTTAAATAAATTATCATCTTTGTAACTCTGCCATAAATCCCCTGGTTGGGATATGATGATTTAGCACTTGCTGCTCTGGCACAAATCCAAATCCTTGGGTTTCTTATTGGATAAAATACTGCCTTTTCACCTTTCTGACCTCACTTCAACTTCAGTCTGAGGTGACACGAGTCTCCTGGTCTCCCCACAGTCCTTGATGACCGTGGCAGGCAGGACACCACCACGCCTGCAGGGCTGCAAGCAGGGGCTGCCCAGGCAGGGAGGGAGATGCGTCCTCCCAGCCCCAGTCCCCCACAGGAAACACCTGCCTTCATTTTCTCTTCTAGAAGGAAGACTTTGGCTCCCAGAACAGACACAGAAAAGACGGCAACAAATCCCCTGGAATACAGGAGAAATCCCTAAATCTACAAGGAAGAAAAACAGAAAATCCCCCCTCCCTCTAAAAAAACAACCACGAAAAGCCTGGTCAGGAGGGCTCACATATGAGCCAGTTCTTGTTTTTTCTTGTCAGGAAGATGGAAAGAAGGTGCTGCTCACTTCAGAGAGAATGGTGCTCCCAGCCACGGTGAACATTATACAGGTTAGTCTTACACAAAATGCAATCATTTGCTTTGTTCAGTCTGAGTTACCACCACAAAGAGAAGAAGCAGAGAGAGATGCTCTGAGCCCAAGTCTTCTGTGCCTCAGCTCAGGAACAGGAGCAGCGTTGCCACTCCTGTGGTGGAAAAACCACCTCCAGAGCTGGGCATTGGTTTTTGGTGTTGGAGTCTCCTCCAGTCATCAGACACAGAGAGGTGCACTGACCAGGACAGCACTTCCTGCAAGAGTTTCCCCAGCTACTTTCCAGGAATGCTGCTCCAGGTACATGAACACCATGGCCACCACACTCACTGCTTTTTCTTCACTATTTGAATATCACCTGGCTATTCAAAAGGTGATTCCAAAGCCATTCAATGAAGAAGTCAATCCCTCAGCTAAACAATTTTTATTAGAACATTTAAGGAGTGAATCCTGTAGCATATGTTTTTATCTGGTTTATCAAGCTTCCAGGGACTCAGGGAAATCTCATATTAGGGGTTTGGTTGACTACTTTCCCAGTTAAAATGACAAGTTTCAATGTCTATACAAACTGTATGACTAACTCCAGACCCTTTCACCAGGCAGCATCCAGGTTGTACTTCCCAACAAAACTGGGAACATCAAATTAAGGAAACCTGCTTCGTTGTTCCGGGACATAACATCAGGTACCCACATCACAGTGCCAAGCAAACGTGCTAGAAGCTTGTGGGTACATAACATGCCAAGAAAAAATTGTTGAGGAATAAATACTCTGAAGAAAACATGTTAATTCACCAAGACAGAGAATTAGCAGAGCACCTTCCAGCTCAGCACCGTGGTTCTGGGCAGACAAACTCCTCATCAGCAGTGACACTGGAGCAGCACAAACAGGGACACAAATGCAACTACAAGAGATACTGCTTTGTGTAATCATCTTCTGTCCATCAGAACTCCACCCACAATAACGTGTCCTTGCTCAGATACCCTTAATTCTGCCTAAACATGGAGCTACAGCTGATAACACAGTGTCGGAAAACCTACAACCACACCCAAATCCACGGCAGAGCAGACATCCTGGGTTTGCTTGCCCCTGGTCCAGCTGTCGTTTCTGCATGGTGCCCTGCAGACACTGATCTTCCCAGGGCGAATAAGGGAGCCCTGCTCTCCTCTGGCCTTGGCTCTGCCGCTGTGACCCACAGGGCGCAGCTGACCGCAGCAAGAGTCAGCCCCAAGGCTGCGCCCAGAGGTGCAAAGGACCTTGTTCGTTCGAACACAAAACCAGCTAACCTGGGGCTGGGAAAGGCTGCTGGGGCTACAGCAGGTGAAGGATGACCATGGCTGGTGGTGCAGAGCTGGGCAGGGGTCCAGGGGACATGGCCAGCGCTCCGTCCATCCCACAGGGGCAGGCTTGGTGTCCCACCACCTCTGCTGCACTGCCCCAGGGTTGGAGGCTCACACGCCAGCCTTGAACTCTTCGTCAGTCTCTCTGCTGTCTCCCTGCCATATTAATTACCATTCCCTCTGCCAAGGCCAGAAAACAACCTTCACTGCATTAGTGCTAATTAAGAAGAGTGACTTTCCTATCCTGGCTGCTTAAATCACTCTCCTCTCCTCATCCAGAGCAAAAAGGAGTGCTGACAATCTTACTAAAAACAGAAGGCAACACCTCAGTCACGCTTTGAGCTGGCAAATGGGGCCAACAGCTCTGTCCTTCTGTGTTGATGGCGAGGCTGTACGGGGCAGGAATGGAAGGAGAGAAAAATGACACACACCCTGGGACTTGGAGATCTGTACCTCAGAGAGAGGTGAGGAGAGCATCCTGCTTTGGAAACATCTCCTCCTTAAAAGCAGAACACCCAAAATGAGTTCCAACATAGCCCTGTTGGCAGAGCGGCAATGTGCCTCTCCATCAGAACTCAGATCCGGAGCAGCCTGGGAGTGCGGGGCCACCAGGATTTGCAAAGTGCCAATTCTGATTCCCTCTGTATCAGATCCTTATTGCAGGTGCACTCAGGTACTTATTATCTCCTGGCATTATTCTCCCACAGAGCCAAACTCTGCTGGCTGCACAGGACAGACAGGGGTGTCTTGCTGGCGTCCTGTCATGCATGGCTGTGGCTCCAGTGGGTCTGGAGAGCAGGCTGTGATGCTCACCCTAGCTCCTCCTTCACAGGGAACCACAGTTTCTGCAAGACACGAGAGGTCCCTACCTCAAGTACATGTTGTATGTGACTGGAGAGGCCTGGAGCCACCAGGACCTTCAGCAGTATCTGAGCCCTTGGCCTTTTGTTTACAGTCCTCTGGGAATAGCAAATGTGTGCTGAGTGTGTGCTATTATTTTAATTTTTCTTGCTGACCAACTTTCAGAATCAATAGAAGACAAAAGTCCTGTTCCACCCAGGAGGCAGGTTCAGAGACCTTAAGTGGTGGGAAGCCCCCAGGGCCTAGAGCCAGTGCCCAGCACTGGATGAGGTGGATTTCTCCTAAATCACATTAAGTCATCCACAGAAACATTAAAGAGTTTCCTGACATTACAATTCTGTGTAAGCAGTTAGAGCTGTTGCCATAGGAACACTAACAAATACAGGGATGCATATAATTGTGAATAAAAGGGATGGGCAGAAGGAAGAAAATGGCCTACGCCAAGGACAAAGTTTGGGCTCTGTGCTGCTCCTCCAAATGCCGGGAGCTGCAGAGAGCCAGGGCAGGGGCAGCACGGGCTGGGGGCTTCTCACAGCCCTGCACCACCACTGCCCGGGCAGGGGTCCGCAGAGCGGCCCCAGGCCCCAGCCCCCATCCCCAGCCCTCTGCTGTGGGCACACAGAGGCAGGGGCTCAGTCCCGCCGGCGCCGGCCCTCCTTCCCCCCGCTTTACAAAAATAGAAAAACACATGTTCCCATTAGTCACCTGCTAGAGGGAAGCTGGGGGGTATGTGCTGACAGTCGCAAAGCTGAGTTCTAATTTGAATACTATTTGCATATTCCAGGTAGACAAAGCGCAGTCCTATTGAAAACGCACGGGAGGACGCACAAAGTGAGGCGGTAGCGATGACATTTGCCAAAAATCCAGCCTTTGTCCCAGCATGTCCCCTAACAAGGGTGCCAGGGCCCCTCACAGCTACTCCTGCCCAGCCTGGCTGGTCTCAGGGAGGCTCTTAATTAAACTCTGCTTGCCAAGAACGCTTTGTATTTGCAGGAGTGAGGACACAGCCACCCTCGTGGGAACACCACACAGAGGGCTTTTCCCTTTGGATAATGCCATTTGCCAGCCCCAACGAGCAGAAGCCATCCCAAGGCAATCTGAACACAATAAGTGTCTT
The DNA here is from genome assembly GCA_013400915.1 of Pardalotus punctatus. Taxonomy (NCBI): domain Eukaryota; kingdom Metazoa; phylum Chordata; class Aves; order Passeriformes; family Pardalotidae; genus Pardalotus; species Pardalotus punctatus. The sequence goes on along the minus strand of VZTX01001936.1, from coordinate 33,203 downwards.
TCACTGCTGTTGACTAAGCTGAAATTCGTTATTTTCAGGCGTTCAGCGAGGACTAATGAGTGTCTGAGGCTCATCGCGCCATCCCTCCTCACTGACATCCTCTTGATCTCTAAAAGCTCAGTGATCTTTGGCTTGAGCGTAACCCCGGGGAGTTCAGAGGTTAAGTTTTGGGGATGCAGCCAGTGTCTGAGCCAGGGAGGATGGAGCTGCACCAAGGTCATGGCAAAATACTGCTGGGAGAGGAAGAAAACCCTGACTCCTACAGGTGTCTGTTATTTATTTACCCACCAACTCCCAGATGTTGCACCAAGAGCAGGATGTCTCAGCAGCGCCTCACCAAGCCTCTGCCAACTCCAGCAAGACCAAAGGTCAATAGATGCCCGTCTTTATCCAGGGAAATATTGCAGATTTTTAGCCAGCATTTCTGGTTACCTGTTGGTCCACTAGAATCTGCAACACAACATACCAAAAAAGGATCCTGTCATCAACACTGGGGCATAAACAAGGGCATAAATAATGCACAGCGAGACACTCACTTGACTGGAAAAGCTCCTGACCTGGCTCTATCTACTTGGAATTACCTTTCAACTGATGTTTTTAGCAGAATTTATTAAAAACCGTGTATCTGCAAGCCATGATGGCTTTGGCTTTACCTTATTTTTTTATTAAGCAGTTTGCCACCACAACAAAGCCAGAAAAGGATGTAACCACCATCATACAAAACCCCAGTGGTAGGTAAGAAGTAGAACAGCAGGGAAGATCCTTCAAGAATTCAGAAAAGTTTATCTTTGTCGCTCTGTAGCAAACCTCAGTGCTCCGAGATAAAGCTATGAACTTCTGGTGGCGAATTACAGCATTGCCAGCCAGAAATCAATTCATCTCTGAGGAACAGGAAAGGGACATTTGCACTGGAAAAGCAGCTGATTAATTGTAACCAAGGTAGGGGGAATGGGCCAGATGGACATGGGACCCTGCAGGGCTGGAGTCTTCTCCTGTTCTCCCAATAAGGAGCTTCCTCCTCCTTTTGTGGCTTTGTTCTACATCCAAAGATACTATTTGACATTTTTCCCATCCTAAGGATTTTTTCCTGCATCAGTTTCACTGAACACCACCCTTCCTCTCCTGCTCAGTGACTGACTGGGAGCTCCGAGCAGAGCCAGTGCCCAGGTTTGGGCAGGCAGTGTTCCCAATGTACTGATTACAGCATATATAAAATAATGCTTTGTACAAGTTCAGAGGGAATAATTAAACATTGCTCTCAGCTCTTGGCAGTGACTTTTACAACACCAAGTAATGAGTTATCACATTTTGACCTTTACGTCTAACTCACCTTGGCAACTTGATGAAAAAATCCTGACCACTATATAAGCAAAAATAAGAGGAAAAGGAAAAGGCAGGCACGGGTGGTGCTCCAGCAGGTAAAGATCACAAACACCAGGTATCCATCCAGGAAGCCACTGAACTACTTCCTAGCGTTGGATTTAATAGCAAATTACCAAAGAGACACTCCACATTACTACAATCTGCACATCAAACCAGGCAGAAAGCAACCTGCAATTATACAATTAGATTGATACACAAGCTTCCCGCTCGTGTTTATTCCTGCTGCCAATCACGCCGCTTACTGGAAAACAAGGGCTTGGAGCTTCCAGCCTGCCTCACGCTTCCCCTCTGTGCTTGTGCGTTTCGAGGGCTTAACTGATCACATCTAGTTCCTTCAACACCCTGAAGAACCCGGCTTTAAGATCACACCTTGCCGAGGCACCTTTCGGCAGTACTGAGATTCATCTTTATACATGGGGCACAGCTCACCCCAGCAGCAACTACTCTGCAGAATGTGAGAGCAGCAAAGAGGAGACAAATAAGTGTTTACTATTATCTGATGAAGGCAGTAGTTTGAAACCTAACCAAAACCCTTGATTTCAAATGAAAACAATGAAATGAAAATCATTTCACTATGCTGTGCCTTGGCAGAAACCATGAAAGGGGACTGCAGCCAGGAGAAGCCTTTGTATTTGAGCCTCTCAATGCCTGAACATTGAGAACATCTCACGTACTTCAAAAACATCTGCTCGGTCTGGTTCAATGCACTGGTGACCTCTCAGGGCCCTGTGATAATTCACTTTTCCCACCCTACCTTTAGCCACGCCTGTTCCAACAGTTACACACCTGGTGTCCCCGAGCATCGTCCCCTCACACGTACCGGCTGCAGCTGAAATGCCGCGCTGCCGCGCAGAGCCTGCGTGCCACACGGACTGCACACGGCTGTACCGGGGCGCTGCTCAGCACAGCGAGCGGGCAGAGCCCACACACACACCAGCGTCTCCCAGAGAGTGGTGGGATCACACTGGGGCTGCATGACGTGGGGGGTTTCTCGTCCATCCAGACTGGGGGAACAGGGGTGTGGGAGTAAAGGAGGGTGCCCAGGATGTTGATGGGGTGAGGGCAGAGGATGCAGAACGTCCCAGCAGACCTGGATGGACACGGTCTGTGCCTGGCGGGTACCAAGGGCGTGGTCAGCAGCTATCGCAGTTCTCAGTTCCATCACTCAGACACGCACGCACCACAGGGACAGTTTTACATATTTTGTATATGTATGCAAATAAACCATCTCATAATAATTATCTTTTCATAAATTACTTTGGTTAGGTGTCTGAGTTTTGTTTTGCTTTCCCATCACACCTTCCCACAAAAGAGACCCTTCATTTCCCAAGAAATGGGGAGAGACTGTCTCCAAGACCTCCGCAGCTCTTTACAGCTCAGATGCCAGTGAGTCACACATTTTCTGGAGCCCACCTCTCACACTGGTGGGAAACGATTCAGGTGTGGAGGCACAACAGCTCAGAGACACAGAATGGCACCTGCAAGAACTGAAGCAGTGACAGGACTCATCAAAGCGCGAGCTACAAGCTCTGTGACTCACCACCTTGCCTGGCTGTGCGATTCAGTCTGCCCTGGTTCCCTCCTTTCCATCTCACGGGATCAGCTCTCTAACCCTTCCCTGTGGCACACTTTACCCTCAGGGTTATCTCGCTGGGCTGCAGGATCACCAGCTCCTCTGCACCACACGCAGACCTTCCATGTGCAAATCGGGAATTTCTTCTGCTCCCTTCCCTCCAAGGGCATTGCTGTATCTTGGCAGAAATTCTTCTATAATGCCACGCAACATTTGGATTTACAAAGGCAGAAACACTATAGATTAGTCTGGGATTCAAATCCAGCCTTTCCCCTCAGGGTCAGTCAGGAGGCCAGCAAGACCTCCAGCTACATTTTCAAACTACACAGGGATTCACGTGCCCTTTGGTTGTCAAAATAAATACAGGATTAAACCCAAAGGCAGCGTCCTGCAAATGCACACGGGGCTGTGGTAACTCCAGCTCCAGCTCAGAGCGCTTGGGCTGCCAGGAGCCACCACCAGCCCACCCCACCCAGCCCCGGGTCCTGCCCTGGCTCCACCGCCCGCAGCTCCTGCCTTTCCAACCCTGCAGCTGCTATTGCATTCTCTCACTGGGCAAAGACAATTTTCTGTATTTAAGAGACATTTAGTAGCTGTAAACAACTGGATCAAATCGTCCTCTTCCATTTTTAACATCATCTCAGGAGAAAGCACTTCCCATCAGCACACAAAGAGTTCAGACATGCTGGGGAGGAACAGCACAGCACTAAGAGCAAAGGTAGAAAATGGAGGATGCAGATTATAAAATTCAGTCACATTTTAAAATTTTCTGCTACAATAATTCACTTTATGTAGAATTAATGTGGCTGATTGAACGTTTGTGCTGTAATTTACTTATAATTAACATTTTATGGTGAACAGATTTCACCATCTCCTTCATGCTGTGAACTCCAAGCCATAGGTCAAAAATAGAGATGAAACAGATAAGCACAAAATATTCTCACTGAAATATTAATGAGATTTTAATTTACTACTTTAAAAATACATCTTTCATCAATGCCTGTATATCAAATCATTATTTTAATTTTTTTTTACATTGTATTAAAAATATAATGAACTTTCCTAACTGGTTGAAAGACCCTGAAATATCTTTTGTGAAGAGACAGCTCAGGGGAACAAAAAGGTCCAAACACTCACAGTTATCAGAAATCTCACACGGGGGCTGGGTGAGAGTCAGCTCAAACCGAACACACCTTCACCCTTAACCAGCTAAAACTGGGGCTCTCCACTCTCAAACCCTGTGGTCCAGCACTTGCTCTGCCCACCAAGATCTTGTTTAAAAGCATAAGGTCAATCTGTAAAAATCATTCAACTGACAGAAACTTCTTCCTGTGTTTCACCAGGAATTGTTGCGTTGACTGCTGAGATATGACACAGACAAGGTGCTCTTTGATCAGCCGTTCCCATCTTTCCAGCCTGTTCTGGACACATCTGAAACCACCAGGACAAGGCTCTGCCGTTAAGGAAGACACCACGAGTCAAAGGAAGAATGGTCTGGGCAGGAAGTCAGAAAAAAACTTGTATAAAATCTCCCACCCACTCTCCACGTGCGCTTGAAGCCGGCCCAGAGATGACAGACCACATCTGAATAAATTATTGAGTCATCTGCAATTCATCCCATTTCCTATATTCCAAAGCACTATCAGACAGGCAACAGAGGACATTCCCGGAACGCTCTGATGACAGAGAATGAAGATATGGGATGACAATGAAAAAGTCAGCAGAAAATCATAAGTCAATGGGACTATTTTATGCTCTTTACTTCCTAGCCTGCACCAGACCATTCAAACGGCTCATTGGAATTTCAAATGAAAAGCTGAATAATACAGGATTATAAATCTGTTACTAACAAACCTAAAACGCATCAAGAGAAACATACATGGAATTCTCCTTCTTAAACTGCTCAGGTTTTTCCTACAGGTTTGTTTGCTGGGAATCAGCAACTATTTGTTTTTAGGGTAAAGCTGCCTTTCTTTTTTTTTTCTTTTTTTGTTTTTATTTACTTTATTTGTTTAGATTGACGGCCAGTGCCTGTCAGCCCCTTAGTCCCTCCAGAGCTTGAAGAATGGAATCCACGCCCTTCCAGGTTTCTCTGTGCAGCCATGGGCTTGGCTCTCTTTTTCCTTTCAAGATATTATGAGTAAAAGAAAATAAATTATTTACCTGTGGGGGAAATTTCAAGAGAAATCAGATCCTGAGCAGCATCCCACCACAGAATGACTCTAAATAGGAAGAACAGAATTCTCATCTGCAGAAAGCAGGACCCCTTGGTGGAACAACAACAGGGTTTCAGACCGGTCTGGAGCCCCCACCCTCCTGTGACATGGAGGAAGCGTGTGAGGCTCTTTCCAAAGTTGTTCTGGGAGACCTGGGGATTGCTCACACCAATTTCTCTGCTCGTAATTAGAACTACTCATTAGAAGTTCTTTAAAAATAAAATAAAGCCTTACTGTGTCCTTTGAAGTAAGCAATTCAAAGCATTTGTAACAAACAAACTACCACCAAAATCCGAGAGGGGTGAGAGCACTGCTTCTGGAAATAGCAAGCAAAACCCCTAAGTTACAAGAAAATACATACTACTACATTAATTTTCACTGGTTTTTGTTTTTGAAACATTTTTCACTGTCAGAATGAAAAAAAACCCAACAAAACAAACCCTGAAGAACAGGGCAGGGAAAAGCCCCAAAACATAGCAGCCAGATACTGAACCAAGAATTCCCAAATAAAATATATAATATGATATTGCAGCAAATCATTCACAGAAATCTCAGAAAAACTCCGGGGCGTCCAAGACCCTGCTGGGCAGGATCACGTGCACTGAGCCAGGACAGTTAGGCTTTAGGAAGCCGAAGTGGGGGCAGCGAGGGAGAGGAACCGACGGGCCGTGGGTCCCCAGTGCAGAGCGCTGCTCTGGATGCTGGGCCCTGCAGGGACGGGGCAGGACAACCCAGCTGCCCTTGGGGCTGGGGAGGGAGCTGACAAAGCCAGGGCTTGCTTAAAAAATAAAATTAAAAAACTGCAATGAGGTCGAAGTCTTCAGCCCTTCGATCCCCTCCCTGGTGCCGACAGACCACTGAGCTGTATGGATTCATCTTTAAATGTTTAAAGCATTAATGAGGAGAAGCCACTCTGACAGATGGTGGCTCTGTACTTTCTCATTCCCAGGATCTCTGTTATCATCTTCTAACACACAATTTTTTTTCAGAACATCAACTAAGCTTCTGCTCAAACACTGGGCCAAACCTTGAGAGAGTGGCTCCCATAGGCATCTTCCTGAAGAAAACGTTAGTGCAAAATTTGAACGAGAACCTTAAATTCTAAGCACCGAGTCTCAGAAGCCTTATTTACAAAGCCCCAGGTTGACCTGGAAGAGACATTTACCATGGCTGGGACCCTGGGGCTCCCCGACACAGAGGAGCAGCAATGGCACAGAGCTGTCGCACCCCGGCCTCGCCCGGGACACCCAAGTCCGGCTCAGGGAGCAGGGAACGACATCTTATGGATGTATTAAAGCAGCTTTCTGAGTCTTAAGGAAACAGAAATGAAATAAATAGACAAATAAACAAACACTTCAAAGATAACAAGGAAATCTCACCAGTTGCAGCACATGTCCACTCAGTTTCTTTTTTTTTTCCTGAGTGCCTTTTCCTTAGTAAAAGCCGTCAAAGATCATTGTGAATGAGTAATAATTTTTTTTTTTTAAGCAGCATTGAAGAATTAAAGCAAGAGAGAAAGGGAAGGCATGCAAGGGAGAAAAGGAGGGAGAGAAAGAGAGAGGTTAAGCTCAAAGGCAGAGAGAGCGAAATGGACCAGATTATACAAAATTAAAAAGCAAATACGCACAGACAATTTGTGCCGAGTGATTGCAAGCAATTACAGTCCGGCTTTTCTAGAGGGAAAATTGGGGAGGGGGGGAAGGTTATTTCAGCTTAAAAGGAGACTTTATTCATTCCTGATCAGCTTCTCCTACTATTCTCTCTTTTATTCTCGGATATCAATTTTAAAAAAAATCACCCTTCAGATGTTACATGTCTAACCCTGGGAATCCCACCCCTGGGCAGAGAGGGAGGATTTCAGCTTCCAATCGGTTCTTTCTACAGCCCTGAAAAAGCAATTTGCTCATAAAGGATAAAAAAAAAAAAAAAAGGGGGGGGGTACAGAAAGAAAGAAAAGGAGGGCAAAAAAGGGAAACCACAACAAGGGCACACGTTCTTCTTGGAGGAGAGCTTCAATTTTACTGTAATTGTCTGAAGAAGAGCTGCTTTGATGTGTAGAATTATGATTATGTTCCGAATGCCGGGCTGCTGATGTCCCAGCTGGGCCGGACACGGGCGCACCGAGGAGCCGGGGTCCCTCTCCCTCCCTGGGGCTCTGCAGTTTGTTTTGGGAGCACCTGCAGCAGCCTGGGCGCAGGGCTGGGGCTCGCAGCCTGGCGGGGTTAACGCGGGCTGGCCGTGGGGCAGCACAGGGCTCACGGCAGCCGCTCCGTGCGCCCCGGCCTCTGCCCGTCCCTCGCCAAAGCACTGGGAACAGGCTTCCAGGACTGTATTCGAGCTCCTGCCCTATAGCACTACCTGTTAGTGCTGGGAAATCTTTCATTTCTAAATTACAACTCAATCAGCAGACACGTTTCAAACGTGCCTCCCTGCCCCGTGCCAAGTCAGGCCAGTTCTGTGGGGCGCGGAGAAAAGGACCCAGCGGCACGACGCCACCAGGGTGGGTGCCAGCAGTCTAAAAGTAAGGTCAATACCTCAGAAATTTAGGATTTTCTCTCCTCAACTAACACTAGCTGACATGTATCAGGATGTTCTCCATGCCTCTGATCAAGTCCCGAGTGCCCCGTGCTGCCATCAGAGGGGCTGGGTGCCGCTGCTCACGTGTCAACACAGCACTCTTTGCACCCTTGCCCTCCTCCATCCCTTTCACCTCAAACACCCCTAACTTCTCCTAAAATTCCATCCACAAAGCCCAATTACAGAACAGCATCCAGGCACGGGTGACGGGATATCGGCCATCAAGTATAATTGCAGCTCACTAAGAACAGAATAAGGATGTTGATATTCTACTGAATGAGTAAAGCACTTTACGCCTAGGAAGTTGGACATATGTGTGATCTTAAAATCTCCCTGTTATTAAATACACAAAAATCATACTTCCTATACATAAAGGTTTCTGAAATCTTACTTGTCAACTCAGAGCCCTGCCAGTCTGCCTTCACATGGAGAAGTCTATGAAAAATAGTACAAATTTATTTAAGTCTCTAACATCTTTCTGAAATAATTTGCCTGTAAAATATGCAGCACACCCAAAATACACCAAGACGTGGCGTGACACAAACAATTTATTGGCATTAGTCTGGGCTGAGCCCCGTAAGTCATGCAGGGCCCCGCTCCTCGTAAGTATTGCCGTCATCCCAAAGTCATCAATAACACCTTGACTCCATGGCAGCCAACCAGGAACTGTGTATCTATCTCAACTATAAACATATACAATTTTTCAGTCAAAGAGTAATAGGCAAATAGCTGGATTTCACTCATTTTGTGTTCTCCAGGTAGTAAAATAGACACATATTTAATGTACATACCCAAAAGTGCAGTGCCAATAAGTAGAGAGAGTCATATATCCCAGTTAGTTTATGGATGGCTGTATTTTATGGTTGTACTGCTAAAGTCGTATTTGCATGCATCTAAATATAGATAAATATCTGCAAAGCCAGAATCTGCAGAGGTGAAATACAGAACTGGATAAATGCAAGGCAAAACACATGATAAAAATAATCCTAATTTCTAGATTATGAACTCTTGACTAAAATTACTACTTGGGTATAGGATACTGAGGATATGCAGTGTCCACTCATGCTGATCCTGGAGGCTGCTGTTGGAGCTGTCGCTCTCTTGCTTCATAATTTTGCTAATTGGTCATTAAGAAGTCTCTAATTCTAATTCTGCCTTTGCCAGCAACACACTGTGGGTCAGCAAGGAAATGAATCTGCCTCTATATCTCAGTTTCTCCAACTGCAATATGGGGAAACACAGATCCATCACCAGGTCCTGCAGGAGTTAATCTGGTAATGTTTGTATCAATCAAGTTGTCAAGTGCTATTTAAGTGCTTATTATTACTCATACAATAATTCTCTCCTTCTGGGCTCTGTAGGTTTGTAAATACCTTTTCCATCACATACACGAGGTTCTTTTGGGGCAGGGGAGATGATCTGGACCACAGGGTGGCCAAGCACAGCTCTCTGTGGGTGGATTCCGCACACCAAGCGCTCCGGAGCACGGCCACCCTCGCGCTCCTGGCGCCTGCTCTCCCGCTGGGGACACCTCGCCTCTCCTGTGCCACCAGAGCACCTCTGCCAGCTGCCCTCTGCTCTGGCTCAGGGAACTGCTGCAGCCTAAGGACACGTCTGTGTTGTACGCCCAAGCACCACCACCCACACAACCTTGCAGGAGGAGCATCTTCCCCACGAGGCAACCCTCGGGCAAGGGCCTTCACCTCCCTGCAGCCTGTTCCTCCTCCTCGCACCCCCTCTTGTCTGGCCTGGAGGCACAAACTCTGCGAGCTGTTCTGTTTATCCAGAGCATCATTTGCTCTGACTGTTACAGGGAGAAACTCCCATCACTCAGGACACCTGGCTCTGAAACACCTCGCTGTGAGGTCCTGCTCTGGGGCCACGTGTTCGTCCAGCTCCTGCACCTGGGCAGGAGGAAGGACAGACCTTTATTCCACATGGAATCCATGCTCTTTATAACACTTGCCTACACCGAAGGTATGCAGCATTCCAGGCACGTGCCAGCTGGGATTCCTGGAGCCTGCCTGCACTGGGAGCTTCTTTAAAAATATAGCAGCTTCCTCATCTAGTCTGCTCCCAAAATGAATTCTCTCTACTGGCACCAGTGAAGCTAAATACAACTTATAAAATATTGAGCAGATCTTCATATGGAATGCAACTAAAAAAAAGTGACACTTTAATTATTATCTTTATGCTCCAGAAATATCCCATCAATATGAGGAGCAGATAATTCACAGCCACCGTTCCAGGCACTCTGCAGCATCAGGAGCTGCTGGTGTCTCATCCACACCAGGCACACAAACATCAGTGTATCCATTCACGCAGCCCATAGTTATTTATCAATTGTTTATGCAGCACTTAGTTATGAATGTATTTAATTTATAAACATTTATATTGCAGAGGATGAGAAGATAAATTCAGAAGAAAAATACCAACTCATAGAGCATGACCCTCCTGCCTCGTTTAGCCGAGAGCTCTCTACCTCGTCCAGGTGCCCTGGCCTGGACCCTCCTGCCAGCCATCCCAAAGCCTTCAGACTTTGGGAAGGGCAGTTTCCAGCAAGTCTCTTCCATGTGATGATTTGCACAGCAGTCCCGGGCACACCAGCTCTGCCAACCCCTTGAGCTCAGCTTGCCCAGTGCTCTGCCCACGACTGATCCGTGGGGACTCTGTGAGATCCCGCGCCGGCCTATGTCTTACCAAATTACGCAACTTCCAAATTATTTTTGTGTCTTCAAAATAAGCTGTGTGCAAAACTGCAATTCCCTCAGTCAATCACACAATACATAAATAAATGTCTCTGCATAATTACTGCTTAAAGAGCTCATTTCCCCATTGCTCCAGCATTCACAGCTGCCTAAACCCAAAGTCCATCCCCTTTGAAGGAAGACATTTATCAGGAGGGTATTTTACCCCAGATTTCTTTTCCTGCCCACTCTTAAGAGTGTTTTCCCAGAAGAGTTTTATTTAAACTCTATTTTTTGTTTAAACATATATATTTTTATGTTTTCTCAATGTGCTGGAGCTTGACAGCACTGACCAAGCCACGGATGATCCAACTTCTGCCATGTATCCTTATCTTTCCTTAAGACTAAATGTGCATTTTAATAGTATCTTGATTTAAAATCAAGATTTCTAATAATTTTGATCTCTTTTTCATCCTCTTAAATAGTCTAGACCCAAACCACACCTTTGTTTGAGTCTGAGCTTTCTGCCCCCAACATTCTAAAATTATTTATTTCTTCTCTGCTAGCAGTTCTGCCAGCTCAGTGTTTGCTCTTCACTTTCAAGGGTATTTTATTTATTTTCTTCACTTTCAGCTATTGAAAATGGCAATAACAAATTTATATAATGAGCCTTAATAACAGTTTCTCCCATAAAGTTCCCTATTTATCTCCTATTGTAGTGGTTTAGAAAGCACAAAAATGATGGAAAAATACAGGTGTAGTGATGAATCTCTGGGACTGATGGTGAATAATGTAAAACAGTCTTTATCTGTGGGGTGATGCTTGGAACCCTCCTACTCTGTGTGAACCCTTCCCAGTCACTTCGACTCCTCCTTCTGTAACACCTGCAGTAGTATCCTACTCATAGGAATTGTCTCCACACAGACAAATAAAACCCTGCCTATTCCAAATGTCCCCCATCTCTTGGCCTGTGCCGCTTACCCAAGGGCTGCCACCTTTCTCTCCATGTTTGTGATGTCTGGGATCATTGTGGATAAGCTGCCATGGGGCACAACACATGGCACGTGCTGCCAGCACACTGCAGAACAGCTCGTGTCCCCCACAGGAAAAGGGTTTCCAAGTTACCAACAAAGGTTCTTCTGCCTGTATTTCCCTCATAAACACGGCTTTAGCAAATTAGAGTCCCCAGTCAGCAGGGATGACACTGTTTTAAGACCCACCCTTAACCCTGCAGACAGTGTGACCAGCATCAGAACACCCTGACCACACACACCGGGGTACTCCCTGCGCTCCAGCATCACAACATCCACCCTCCAGGGGATCAGCTACACACCAAGTTTGTGTCTTGTACAGCACCAGGTACACTCCACACTAACAAAAGCCAAGTCAGCATTTTGTTCTTAATTATTCATCCATTTTTAATGGTGGTAAGAAATGTCTATCACAAGTGCTGCCTTTGCTCTGCAGACCCCAGTGCAGAGAAGATGGAGCCACCATTTATTCCCCCTACTTTTTTATTTACAGACCCATCCACAGGCAGGTCAGTCCAGTGAAGCCCTGGTTCTATCCCCCTCTCCCTCCAGCACTAATTAGCAATGCAATCCCACAAAGAGTGAAGTTGCCCGAAACCTCCCCTCACTCACAATGATTTATGTTCAATTTGTACAAATGGAGAAAATGAGATTTCAAATTTCAATGCCATTTCTGCAATGAGGTGATTAAAAGAGAGAGAGGTATTGCGTTCTACTGTATAGAATATTGATCCCAGTGCTATTTTCCTTAGCAATAACCATTAGCTCAGTATTATTTGCAAACCTCTAATGTGAACCTGGAGATGTAATTTACATTTGTGCTTTACTTATTTGCTTTAACAAAACAACACAAAAGCTTTGGGTCTTTCAATCTATCCTTATTGTCAATAAAATTAGCAGTTCATAAAAAAATTAATGTATATGCAAAACCATCACTTCCTTGTAAACTGCACCGAGACTGTAAATGTTGCCCAGAACAAAAGGGTGATAAACTATTAAAAGGCTCTGGCCATTAACAAATTGTATCCCCACCAACTTAAGAGGAGCTCTCTTTTGTCCCCTTCCTTAATTTCTGGGCCCCGGAGCCCCCGGCAGTTTTGGAAGCGCGAGGAGGTGTCCCCGAGGAGCGGGGCACTGCGGGGCCGGGGCAGCCGGACCGAGCCGGGCAGGGCCCAGGGCACACGCGTGGACGGGCACGGGTGCCCTGCCTGCCAACGGCCGGGGAGCCGGGGAGCAACCGGGGAGCAGCAGTCCCGGGGAGCAACCGGGGAGCGGCAGTCCCGGGGAGCAACCGGGGAGCGGCAGTCCCGGGGAGCAGCCGGTCCCGGGGAGCAGCGGTCCCGGGGAGCAGCGGTCCCGGGGAGCAGCGGCCCCGGGGAGCAGCGGTCCCGGGGAGCAGCGGCCCCGGGAGCAGCGGTCCCGGGGAGCAGCCGTCCCGGGGAGCAGCGGTCCCGGGGAGCAGCCGTCCCGGGGAGCAGCCGGTCCCGGGGAGCAGCGGTCCCGGGGAGCAGCGGTCCCGGGGAGCAGCGGCCCCGGG
>VZTX01001936.1:338-20027 GCA_013400915.1 Pardalotus punctatus | reverse complement strand
GGGAGCAGCCGGCCGGGAGAGCAGCCCCCCCGGGGAGCAGCCGGTCCCGGGGAGCAGCGGTCCCGGGGAGCAGTCCCCCCGGGGAGCAGCCGCCCCTTTCGGGAAGGAGCGCAAGCGGCGGGCACGGCGCCGGGCGTTTGTCAGCGCCAGCCCCGAACGGGAGCGGGCACTGCGGCTCTGCCCTCCCAAGCCATCAGCTGCTTCTGCCGCCTGGCAGAGTTTGGGGGATGAGAACAAGGAAAGAAGAGGGAGAAAGGGCAGAAAAAAAGAAAAAGCTAATGACCCATAATTGCCATGATAGTGGAATAGGGCCCGGGCAGCTGTTTTACATTCCTGGTATGTATAGTATGCAAATATCTACAAAGGGCCGACACAGTTTCTCTATTGTGGATCCTGAGGGTAACCAAATTAGCCTTTGGCAACCATGGTAATTGGGAGGTGCTGTTCCCATTAGGAGTCCTGCAAATTATGAAGAAAAATGGACCAAAGGCTTTGTCACAAATAATAATGCTGAGAAGAAAAGAGCAGGCGGCTGGCTTTGCTTGCCTTTTTTTTTTTTTTTTTTAATTCCTACATTGTGTTGTTAATATCTCTCTGTTTAGTAATAAGAAAACAGTCCTCAGTGCCCTGCTGGACCCTCCTGGGCTTTCCATGGCAATATTGAGTTCTGGGAATACTAAATATGGGACAGCACCATCAGCTGAGAATTCCCCAAGCAGAAGCCCCCGACCAGCCCCCATGTTCAGTCAGACAACGCTGATGCTGCTCCGTGCGGGTTCAGCTCCGGGAGCCAGGACTGGGATGAAACGCCCAGAGCTGGTTCTCTCATTTCCACAGGACACGGAGCGCCAGCCACTTTTCCTCCCTATCTCAGATTCACGTTGCTAAACACAGATTTGTTCTCTGAATCACCCAACTTTGCTGCACAAGAGGCTCCATTTCCCTCTAATGACTTGAATTTGTCTTTCACTCTTCCCACCTTCTTTGATCATTCCATAGTTCTCAATCCCAGCATGCAGAATCCTGTTTGATTGTTATGATCTACTAAAAAATTCACAACTGCCAACTTTTTGAGTGGAGCTCTCAGCTCGTGACACCACGAGTCAATGCCAAAAACATTAAATGCTGTTGTCTCTAACACCCCAAGAACAGAGCTCACAGTTCCCATGGGCCCTCGTGCCTGAGGTCCTGCTGAGCTCCCCACACTGAGGCACAGCCAGGGGACCAACACACCTGTGCCATCAGCCAGGTCAGGTAATGCTCCAGCCCCTCTTCAGTCCTGCAAACCTCAAGATTTTTGGAAAACATCGCACTTACGATGAAAATTAGGAAATGGTTTAACTTGCTTTTGTATTTCTTCCCTAGGTCAATGTTTTGCCTGACTGGCAGAATGAACAGTCCTTTTTTCAAGGGACAGGAGAGCACCCAGGCCTTTGAATATAAAGTACATTCAGAACAACTTCAGGAATCCACACTGACTGTGGTGGCTGTAAAACCCAAATTGATGAATTTTATAAAAATCAAAATTACGCACCAAGTCTCACAAAGAGCAGTCATGTTTTAATTTTTCATGCCAGGACTAACGGCTCACCTTACAACGGCTGCAGTACAAGCCTTAACCCCATATCTTTATTTTTTCATGGTTTCCCCTCAGGGCCTCTTTAAAGAGCCGGCAGAAGAGTCACTTCCCCGCTGGTGCAGTTGGCACGACTGCAAGTGTACTTAAAGTTTGCGTCTGATCAGGTTATGTGTATTGGATCTGAAACCAGTTAGTCAATTCTTCCCGGTCCCTAAGTGGCGATTTGTGGTAATGTCTACATCAATACTCACAGAGCTGCGAGCTGCTTTACGTAAAGCAAATGTCTGCAGGATGGAGGGGCTGTTCGAGGGCTGCCGGCTTAATGGAGATGTGGCTGGAAACAGAAACACGTGGACACAGCCAAGCGCTGCCCATCCTTCCCCCACGGCCTGTTCCACACACCTGCGCAGGCTCCGGAGCCCCGAGCTGTGTCCAGCCAGGGCACCGGCCACGTCCAGCTCCACTCCGTTCATTCCAAATATTCTTTCTCCCTTTTCTTTTCAGCCCCAGTCCCGGTCCTCCCCTCCTGCATTTCCTTACTCCCTGGGCTCCAGAGGGTGGATGCAGGGCACAAATTAGAAACAGAAGGTCAAGGAAACCAAGCAAGCAACCAACAGCCCCACACTAAAGGCAAAGTGCAACAGAAAATTAGAGAAAGGTAAAAGATTAAATAGCATGAGAAAATTATGATTAATGAAAAAGCAGGAGGTGGCTACTATTCAAACTACAAACAACAGAGAACAATTCTAAGCAATAAGCAATACTGGATTAAGCTTTCCCAACCACGGTTTTTTTCTTCAGTATTTTTCTCTTTGGTCCCAAACAGACCACAAACTCTTCAGAGCAAGGACAATCTCTGTGTTTGTGAAGTGCACAGCAACACAGGCTGACCTCTGCGAGGCTTCGGGGTATCCCTGCCTTGCACACACCCACAGGTGTGTTGTGTTCTGGGGAAAACTTCCTTACAGGGCCATTTCTCTGTGAGATGCCCGTGGACGATGCAGAAAACACAACCCGGCTCCTGTCACACCCCGCATCTCCTCCTGCACATTGCTGCTTCTGCTTCAAATGGAATAAAAATGCCATGACTTCCACAGCAGCTACGCAGCAATTTACACCTTGTAAGTCATTTAAATACACTGCCTGAAGTGTAAAATCTGGGAACTGTCAGCAAACCTCAACTTGGCAAAAATCATTGCTATTTATTATAGTAAAGTGCTTTCTGTATAGCAAGAGCTGGCTCTGATACATCACATCTCAGACAAAAATATAGAGTAAATGATCTCCCAAGGTCTCTTCCAACCTGTTTTCCAAGACTTTACAAAGAAAAAGAGCAGAGCCCAAATCCTATGGAGCAGCCCTGGCATTCCAGGGCATTCCACCCCTTCGGAGCACACAAATCCGTACTCTGGACCAGCACTGCAACAAGCTCCTGTGCTCCAAGCTTCCAAGCTGCTCCAGTACTGAAGATACTACTTCAGACCCTCAGTCATTCCATCTAAGGCTTAATTTCAAACAAACAATAAAATCACCAGGAAAAAAAAACCACCTGGTTTTCCAAACTGTAGCAAAGAAAACATTCCCAAATCTACCAAATCTCTGCACCCTGAGCCCTTTCAGACAGGCAAACAGGGTTTGAGCAGTACTGCTCGAGGGGTTTGTGAACCACAGCTTCACTTCCTAACACAGACATCCCGCCCAGAAACTGCAGGCAAAGGAGCCAGTTCTTTAGAGAGGAAAGGGAAGGCCAGAAATACTAGTTATTTATGCAAATAATATTTCTTAGGAACAACTCCTGACCCTCCTTCTTTGGAAGTTCCCATTGATGTCAGTGGGAGAGCAAAGGCTGAGCAGGACCAACCCAGATGGAAGGCTCACAGAAGAGCAAGAGGAGAGCAGCAGAGATTTTTGTTCGGGACCAGGTACTCACAGTATTTGTCTATGCCAAACACATTTTAAACTGATCTGACTGTTGCAGGTCAGGGAGCAAGTGGTGCTTTGTTACCACTTTTGGGGTTCACTTCAGTTTTATGCTCACTTTTGTTGTTCTTTCTAGATCAAACAGCAAATGATTGGCAGCAATCCTATAAATCTGAAAGGATGCTTGTTTATTTCCTACATTTTTCTCCTACATTTCCAGCAATTAGTGCACGTAATATTTTAAATATGCATGAGAGGGAGAGCTCTTATATTTATACACTTAGAGTGTGTGTGATCGTGATACCCACGTGATTAGATACAAGGACATGTGGTAAAATGCACTTAACACAAGCTTGTTTGGGGCTCAGGGCCAGCTCTACCCAGTGAGAATCAACAGTCAAGTCTGGATTTTTCACCAGAAAAGTGAGAAAGCCTGTACTTCTAACAGATCTGGTATTTTCTCACCATTCCTCATGTCCCTGAGAAATAAGGATAAGACTGAGGATGTTTCAGGATCAAAAAATGTTAATTGGTTTTAAAGACTTTTTAAACTAAAAAATTTCAATTTCTAATTTTTTATCTGAGTTGCATTATGGCAGGATATGTAATAGATTTATGGGACAGAAAGCACTTTATAAAATGCTTTAAATACATATTAAAAGAAGAAAAATCATGGAACTATAGTAGTCAAAATAAGGTGAAATCAAATCTAAAGCCCATCTCAATTCTCTTCATGATGCCTATTGCAGCCTATCAGTACTTCCGCTAATGACACAGAAAGGAAAAAGACAGAAGAAAAAGTGGGATGTATGGAATATTCTGGAACAAAAAAAAATAGAGATGTAGTTACTGCAAAGGTTACTGCATATTTATTCAATCAAGGCTGGAGTCCATCACAGGGAAGCCCTGAACCTCCTGAATCCTCGCCCGTGCTGGACTCCGACAGCCCACATGCTGTCCTGCCTTCCCCATTCCCTCCTGAAGGACAGATCAGCCTTCCTAATTCAGGCCTCCTCTCCACTCAAAAATGTGGGCAGGATTTATTTCAGGAGATAAAATGACTGAAGATTGTCCTGAAGAAGAACCATAAAACAGGCTGCACCCAAAAGGTAAAGGAAAAGTTAAGCACTTCAGAAACATGAGAGAGGACCAGTATTTGGATTGCTTGGGACTTTTTTAATGTACAGAATTGTTAAGGTGGGAAAGGACCTTTAGGATCATCAAGTTCGAAGCCAGCATGACCACCATGTTCAATGTCAAACTTTCAACCACAGGCAACTGAATCAATTTGGGCCATTTCTTAGTAAAATTGTTGGGTTTTGCTACTGCTGGGTTCTCACCCGCTCACAGCTTGGTCATGATCCCGCACTTGCAGAGAAGCGATGGAAACCCTTTGGGGATGGGCAGAAATGTTTGTTCTCACCGCAGTCGCTGCCTGGGACCAAAGAGTTTGGAAAATCAGTGGCTCAGATCTGGGTTGATGGGACGAACCTCAGTTCCTTCCCAATTTTAGTCTTTGCAGCTGTCACTCAACACCTAGCCAAGAACCAAGTCACAACAATGCCTAACGGGCTTTGACCATCACCAGAGAGTGACAGAAGAGTGAAAACCCTGCTGGGCTCGCTCGGTCCTTGTGCCCACAGAAATGGTGTTAGAGGCAACAAACAAACCCACAAGCTCATTCACACCCAGTGGGAAAGGAAAAAGTCCCTCATTTACCCATTCTGAGGTCACAGTCATTCTGTTTCCCAAAAACCACATCAGAAAAGAGAAAAACAAACCAAAAAAAGAATAACTATTGTTTGATTAAATTCAAGGACGGGTTAAAATGTAAACTGACTTAAAAAAATAAGAGGAAGCATTTTGGTTATGGAAATTTCAAGTGTATCTTCCTCCTGATGTCCTTTCTATCTCTAGAATAATGACTCTAATCCCTACTGATGACAGTCCTCTCTTTTCACTAGAAAAGTGACATGGGATGGCTGGGACGAGGAGAGCAGAAGCCTGACCTGCACCAGGTCAGTCCCCTCTGGTCACCAAGCAATTCAAAAAAGTATTCGAGCAAGAAAATGCTCTTTTTTTTCCCCTCTTTTAAAATAGTATGACTAAATCTGTCTGGGAGCTCGTATACAGGTCATCTCCTTCCCCGAAACCAACCCAAAAGTGGCAGTGTTCGCTGTGAAAAAAGACTGCAATGGTTTTGAAAAAAGACTGCAATGGTTTTTAAAAAAAAAAAAAAATCCACACAAAAAACCCAAAACAACTTTAAAAAAATGATGCCCTAAGAGCAAAATACCTACAGGGGGACCTGGGCCAAGCAAAGACAAAGCAACGGACTGGACCCACCTGGAGAGCAAAGCCTGGGCTTTGGGGCGGGAGGAACGTCCGCTCGGGCGCATGTGGATGGAGAGCGTCTGGCGGCCGCGCCGGAGCCGCGCCGAGCGCTCCACGTCTGCCCACGGCCCCGGCACACCGTGGAGATTGGCTGCCGAGCCTGCCGGGGAGGGGGGACCTACTGCGAGGTGCTGGGGGAATCTGGCTGCCTGGGGAGAGGGGCTTCACATTTTTTATTTTGTTATTTTATTTTATAAGCTACATACATGGAATGCAAAACCTCCATTTATTCCTTCTGGGTCATATGAGGGAGCCACTGGCAAAGATAATAATATATGAAGCAAGAGAACAAGAGGGAGAAAGAGGGAGGGAGGGGAGGGAAGGAGGGAGGAAGGGAGAGAGAAGCAAAAGGCTTTCTATTATTCGGGACACTGGTGATGCACACTGAGGCAGTTGGAAGATTAAATTAAGTATTATATCTGCTGACCCCATTGCCATGGTTACCGGACAGCGGAAAATATTAATCAAGCCAAGCCTTTTCAGCTGAACATACCAGAAAAAAATGCTAAATATAAATATATATGTACATATTTGCTGCTCTGCCATGCTAATGTGGGCTGCCAGCAACCAAGCCACCTGATATCACGGAGATAAACAAATTTAAAATATCCTTGCCGCACAAGAAGGCTGACGTCAGCGTGGTGAGCGCAGCATGAGGACGGGGCTGCAGCGCTCGCTCGCCCTTCAGCCGATTAGAAAGGGAATTTGAATAAGGAATGGCGACATCTTGCTGGGTGCCTGAGCTGAGGAGTCATTTAGGGTTCTCTTCCCAACAGGAAGAAAGGAGCCATCCTGTCGTGCAGCGCGAGTCCCAGCCACGAGCCAGTTCTGCCGTGCAGAGCCCTGCAGTCACGTCCAGACTGCACATCTCCCACAGGGAATTCAAGCAATTCCCACCAACTTGGTCTTCACCTTCAAACCACACTCAGAGGAGCCCCCGCCGCAGAGGGATTTGCTCTCAGGAGGGATTCTTTGTGCGCAGGTGACCTGCGGGTCACGGCCCTCCCGCAGGTGGGACAGAGCCGGCGTGGGGGGACGGACACGACCCGCACACAGCGACACGTGGCACTGCGGTACCCGAGGGGACAAACTGCCGAGCTGGCCGGGCTCAAAGAGCACACAGCGAGTGCCCAGGGGGCATCACGGCGCTGAGGATGCCCTGAGCCAGGCTGCACCTGAGGCCCTCCACACCTCCCTGCGACGGGGCCAGTCCCTTCACAAGGAACCTCTCAGCTTTTGGAAAGGGCAAAGTGCAACCAAGCCAAACCTAGGTCAATAATAATTCTGATACTGAACTACTACCACTTTTTAACTCCAATCTTAAACACAGAAATGGGAACAACACAAATAAATCTGTCCTTTTTCATACAGTAAATCATTGGCATAACTGAAAAGGGAACATAAACTCCTCATTCTGTGCTCTAACCACATACTCAAAAAGGATGTCCACACAAAAGCACTATTTCCTCCCAGTCACCATCTTCACTTTTGCCTTGTTGCCTGTCTTTGTCTGTATTTTACAGGAAAGTTTCATGTGGCTGCTGCCGACTTGTGTAATTCTCCCTGAGGTATTCAACCCAGCAGAACACTGAGGTGACAACACATCCTTTGCTGTGTCCTACCCACACATGGAGGTGCTAGAAACCAGAAGCAGGAAAAAATAGAAAAACAAAGGAATAATAAGCCACTAGACCAAATGAGAAAGCCAAGCATTTTAAAGGAATCTGAGATGGAAGCAATCGATATTTGCCAAGAGAAGCTGTGGCCGGCCCGTTCCTGTAAGTGTTTAAGGTTGGACAGGGCTTGGAGCAGCCTGGGACAGTGGAAGGTGGCCCTGGCCATGGCAGTGGGTGGGATGAGATGGGCTTTAGGGTCCCTTCCCACCCAAACCATTCCACAGTTCCATGAATATATTCATAAATGTACTTTCTAACAGTTCTATGGAGCGGGATTTGTACCAGCCTTCTCAAAATCCAGCAGCCTGAGCTCACCAATATAAATATACATATAAAATATTGTATAGATTATACAAAACAAATGTTCTGGTTCATTTACAGTTCTGTAAAAGCAGAGCCAAATTTACTGAATGCATAAACAAGGACATCTATTTCATTTTTAAAATGTTAATGAAGAATGAGATTGTTATTTGTTCTTGGTCTATTTTGTGATTTTAGCCAATAGTTCTAGTGATAATTATCAACTGTTTATATTTAGATAAAAGCAGCCCATATGGCAATAGCAGAACAATCTGATGTTTAGATCCTCAGCTACATGTTTTCTATAAATAATATGATTGAATAACTGTAACAAATTATTTCATCAGTCGAAAAGCAGATACCAATATACAACAACTAAGAAAACCATTTACTCATTATCTGCAAATAATAAATTCCCTCCCAAGTACATTGAACACTTAGGAAAAGACAAAAATATCAAAATAAGGGATTAACCCATAAGTGCTTACATTAATTTATCTTAAAATTTACTTCTTAATTTCCATGGACACACACATAGGATCATGTGGGTTCTTACAGTAATTAAAGGGTCTGCCTAATTTTGCACACAAATGTGCACGGCTACGTGATGTGTTTGTACCTGAATCTTACCAAACCACATCCAAATCTCAAGCCTGTTCAAGCTGTCCTGTCCATTTCTACATTCCAAACCTTATGAATACCCTGCTGAAAGAGAGCTTGATCCTGGACTTGGGAACCCTCCTCGGGTTGGAACAGTGGAACTAACGCCATTCCCAACATCACGGCAACGCCCACACACCCGAAGAGAGAGGCTTCAGCAAAGCCTTCCCAGGAATTTTGGGCTCAGTGCCTCAGTCAGGATTCCAGGCTGCAGAGTCTTTCTCCTCCTCCTCACTCAAAGGAGCCTCCCCAGGCCGGGGCAGCAGTGCGGGGCCTGCCCGGCCACCGCTTCCCGGCGGGAAAATGATTATGGCACAATGGCCGGCACGGCCAGCTTAGGGCAGCTGTGTCATATAAATTGTCAGCAATGACCATAAGCACTCAGAGAAACAATTTAATTCCTCACTCCCGCCATCATGGGCTGATATATTCTTTCAAGGTCATTACCCAAGGCTAGGAGGGTCGCATGATTAACGAGTGACACGTCCAATGAGGGCGACTGTGCCTGAGCAGGCCTTATATTAATTAGAAAGAAGTGCTGAAAAATAAACGGCGCTTGGCAAGGAGGGGCCAGATCTGCACCTCTGGCTGTGCGCCTCCCCAGGGTCGCAGCCACCACCCTGCTCCTTCAACCTGCCACCACACTGCAGCAGTTCACAAGCAGGATACACAAAAGATGCTTCTTTCCTGGTTTAAATTACTCGGGCTCTCACCCCAACTCTTCCTTGAGTCTTTTCTGTATGCTTTTTTCCTCCTTCTTACCATAACTCGCTGACTTACACTGAATGGAAGCACGAGAGACTGCTGTTCACAATTAACTTTGCATCTCCAGAGCAAATTTAAAATTAAAAAAATGTCCCAAGGCTTGCAGGTTTGTGCTGGGCACTTGCAGAGACCCACAGCACCCAGAACATACACTGGCTAATCATCAGCAGTAACTGGGCTCCAGGACCGCTGGGCAGGCCAGGCTCTCCAAAGCAGTGATGTCCGCTCCGATAGCCCAGGGCACGCCGCTCTCCAGGGCCCTGGGCAGCGAGCCTGCTGTGCCACACCCAAACTCCTGGGATGTGACACAACCAGGAGCGATGGCTCTCGGCAAACACACACCCGGGACTGTCCAGACTATCAGAGAAAATGGCTTTGGACACCAGCTCCGCCCCAGATCTCTCCCCCAAACCCTGGAAACGAGCCTGCCCACTCGAGCCCTGAGCACACCGAACTGCGCTGATGCTGCTGTTCCCACAGAAAGAGGGAAACCCTTTTCACTTTCAGCGTGTTGGGGTGCTGCCAACAGCTCTGACTGAGCTTTCTGAGTCAGTAGAAAAGTACCTTCAACAAAGACCGTGTACTCCAAATCTGCCTGAGCAAGAAGGACCCAATTTTCCAGGATTCTCAGCACTCACAGCTTCGACTGACCTAAATGAAGCCACCTCAAAAGCTCTGCAGGATTACAGTCAAAAAGTGTTGTCAATATTCAGCTGTTCCCCCCACAACACTGTGACATCTTCCAGCTGCTCAGGCACTGGAAACCGGGACTCCTGGTATTTTACCTCACAATGGTCACTCGACAGAACCTTCTCCTCGGCCCGAGACACGATTTTGGTGACGCAAACCACTCACCCGTCCCAGCCTGGCCTGCGGACAGCTCGGACACTCGGACACCCAGCCCCGTCCTCCAGAGCCCTCAGATGAAATCCTGCCCCAGCAGCCCCTCACCGCGCTCCTGAGGCAGGAGAACGCCGTGCCCGTTCCCAGCCCCGGCCGCTCTGCCCAGCGTGGGGAGCACCGCCACAGGTGACCCCGCTCTCCGCTCATCACCCCAATTAACTCATTAACCGCCACGGCTGACTGCTCGGAATGCGCGCTTTCTACCTTCAGTACTTCATGACAAAAAGGAACCATAAAGAAGAACAAAAGTTAAGTCTGAGCAGCCGTTTTTTAGGGTGTCACTGGCCTAATGACACCCAGTGGCTTCCCTGTGTTCTCACTACACAGATACAAAGGACAGTGGGAAAAAAAAGTAAAACTCTGCCCTAACCACTAACTTTTGATCATCACCTGCTTCTTTTAACCCACCATCAAGGATTCCAAGACATTTCCTTGGGAATGTCTGTTGGGGACTTGGAAAAGAGCCAACACCTGAGAGAGGGAATTGAGACAAACGGCCGAACACCTGTGGCTAGGTTGTTAATTAGACTAAAAAATAATTTATTTTTTAATCCAAATGAAAGCTTCAAGTTATTTTCTAGCAGCATCATTCAGATTGATTCCCTTTTTCCTTCTGAAAAAAGCTGTTAACAAGAAATCCCCCCCAATTTACGCTTCAGCCCAGCTGCCCCCGGTAGTGTCAGCCCGGAGGCAGCAGGAGGGCACAGGTGATCATCAGCAGGTGCTCGGCTCTTGGGGCACCTCGGCAACAAAGGCAATGTTTAGTGCAGGTGAAATCCAGCATAAAAGTTATTACATAGACTATGTATCAGGAATAAATAATAACTATCAATAAACCTGGCTTACTACAGAAATAAAGAGTTGAACATTCCCCACCACCCCCGGCCTCTGTGCTGCTGCTCATCACCTGAGGCAAATGCTCTCTCCTTCCCTCTCTTCCTTTAAAGCTCCAGAGCTCAGGGCAGTGCCGAGCAGCCTCAGGTCACCTGTCACAGGTGGAGCTTCCCTGTGTCCCCAGCCCTGCAGGCCGGGACGGGCGGCAGCAGGAGCGGGATCGCTGCCCGTGCAGGGAAGGCTCACTCGCACTCACACTCACACACAACACACCATAACACACAGAGACACGTACAGAGAGACACACAGACACACGCATGTACACAGACAGCACACACATGTATACGCAGACACGCACATGTACACAGACACAGACATCACAGACATACAGATGGACACAGATAACACGTACAGACATGCAGTTACACACACATACATACACATGCGTACACGCACACAGAGCACACACATGTACACACAGACACAGACATACAGACGGACACAGACACACACAGATAACACGCACAGACACGCAGTTATACATACACGTGTACACACACACACAGACACACAGATAACATGCCCAGACACACAGTTACACACACATACACACATGTAACACACACACAGGTACACACAGACACATTCACACACATGGCCACCAAGACCCTTTGCACACCCAAACAACAGCCAAACTCTGCGTTACCCCAGGCCTGGCAGCCTTGCCCATCTCAAGAACTGCCCATGGTTTGGGCAGGGACAAAAGCACTCTCCAGGCCTTCACAATGGCCTTTTCTGCCACTAGTGACCACTAGGAATTTGATTTTTTTTTTTTTTCATTTCCTTTACTTAATTTTGGTTTACCTACAAACAAGAAAACTGAAAAGCAAGAAAATGTGAAAAGGCTATGTTAGCCTAGAACCTCCTTATGACACAGAGTTATGACTCAGAGCTGGTAACACTGATACTTCCCTACTCTCAAACTGCTGCATTTTTGGCCCTTCCTCATAAGACCCCTCTTTACGTCCATAAATTGCACCACCTTGGAAATCTAGTGGGAAGAACTGAGGTTAAATCCCACTCTCTCCTCAATTTCTGTCCTCCATTGCTGACATCAGGCTGGATGTAGGATGAGTTATGGGGCAGACAGAGCGGTTTGAAGGATTTCCAGGAGCTGCCCAGCCCGAGCAGTGTGTGCACTGCGTGTGGGGGCACAGACGTGACCCCCAGATGAGGTGCAGCTCCCACCAGTCCCCGCACAGCCCGCAAACACAGCTCACACACACGGAGCGACTCCACACGCTCGCACATGATCCTGCTGGATCCCAACACACCAGAACTGGGCTGGGCTCATTTCCCAGGTGCCTGACACTGCAGCTCTGCAGACACATTCCCTGCAAAGCTTGGGAAAGCCATTTGAGCAGTGGTTTTCCAGCACCAGCACCATCATCACGAGCAACATTCTCTGGCCTTACACCACACAAAGGCCAACATTAATTAGAGAGGCCAGGAAAGAAAAATTCCTCCCTTCCCGTTCTAGTCCTTCCCTCCCAGTAACACTCCGTTCCTGCACATCTGGGAAATGGGAACAGCGTTGGGCACTGCCAGGTGGGCAGTTCAGGTGAAAAGCTGACTCTTGGGCTATTTTTAATGTCTTCCCTGTGTATCCGTTTACATTACATCTATTTAAGTGCGTGTGAGTTTATGTGTCAATGCCTGCTCCCATCCAGGATAAAAATACACAGCACAGTTAGGCAAATACATGGAAATACAGACAGAATCCAATTCCGCTGGCAGACCACACAAAGGCTAAGAAATGAAAAATGCACTCACGCCCTCTGACACCCTGGCCGAGTGCACCGCGAGAGCTCTTGTGGTGGGGACTGAAGGCTGGCTGCTGGCTCCCTCTCTCTCCCTCTCCCTTTTCTGCTAAGGAGACACTTTGAGCGCCGGGATTGCTCACAATCTGGCTCTGTGATCCACATGCAGGACTGGTAATATGCCTGCTATTTCCCTCTCTCTCCCCCATCAAACCTCCCCCCACATCGCTCTTGTTCTCATGTTCAGTGGTTATTTTAGCTTAATGTGGTGACATCACAGCTCGCTCAGTGAGTAAAGCCCTCGCTGTGAATACAGAGCGCAGCTCCACTGATCACTTCCCAACGACAAGATTTAGTGAGGTTTGGTGTTCAGAGCTCGTCCCCACGGCAGAGGATGCTCTGTCCTGGCTCAGCTCCGTGCAGGTTTGACGGTGGTTGGCACAGCCCTGCTGCAGTCGGGGGGACAGCAATGTGTCTCACGCCCCAGACTGGAGTGAGACCTGGCAGAGGCACCTTCAGTAAGTTCCCTCCTTTCTGAGCAGCAGAGGAGAGCAGCTGGACACCTGTCTGGTGCAGTCCCCGACATTTAAGCAGGGTGTGCACGCACAGGCTGGAAGGACATGGTTCTTTGGTCGGGGGAGAGACGGAACGCAGGAAGGCATCTCATTTCTCAGCATCACTGAGGAGTCACCCCCACCTTGCATTAAAATAAAAATACTCTGTGAATTTTTAAAGCTGAACTCCTCTACAGTAATTCCTCCACCCCATTATATCAGATCTGCAATAGTCTCAACAGCTTTCATGATTTTGTTCCATGTTCTTCTAAAATAGGAAACAAAGAAACAGCACATGATATTAGAAAAACTTCACAGCAGAACAGATAAGATGCAGGAGGAGAATAATGCAGTCAAATAAGCTTCCCGTTATTAACAACCGTGCCCCGAGGTCTACGGGCATAGTCCCAAAACCTAAATTATCTTAAATCATGAGGTTACCAATAAAGACAGCTTGGGACAGCAGAAGGGGTCTGTGATTTCAGGGGGTTTGCAGACCACATATATATGATTAACATTTCTGTGCTACGGTTTATTACTTCATTATAATATTTTCCATCACAAATGAATAGGTAAAACACCTGGCTATTAAATATAAACCTATCCCTCAGGATGATCAGATTATCACTTGAATTTAAAATCTTTCTGAATTTTTAATAATGCATAACAAATAAGATTATTTATGCACTTCCTTGGCTCTGCTTGCAGGGCCCATGGTGACGTGCAGCCGCCTCTCCTGAAATCCAGGTCTGGGGGGGGGACACACTCCCTGCTCCCCCTCTCCGCTTCTTCATGCAGCCCTGCCCCAAATCCCCGCAGTTTGGGGGGATGAGGGATTTGGGGGGGATTGTGGCACGGCCAGGCAGTTTCAGAGCGTGGTAATGAGCCCTGCGGAGCCGTCAGCCACGGCGGTGCGCAGGCAGCAGCTGAGGAATCGGGGCAGGCTGATGGAAAGTCAAGTGGAGGCCTGGCTGTCTGAAACCTCTTCAATAGATCTGTAGTCTGGACTTGAACCCTGCCCTCCCACCTCGGGGTCCCATATTTCTTCCCCCACCCGCCGTGTGCGCTGCCGTCAGCGAGGGGCAACGAGTGACCCCAGCACCGCCGCCAGCGAGGGAGGGGAGCGGCGAGGGGGGAGCAGGGTCCCCGACTTCCTCACAGGTAATTAAGGGACTGTGTTCAAGGTTGCATGGGCGAAAGACAATTCAGCCTAATGAAGCATCGATCGGCCGGCGCGGGCAGGCAGGCACCGACGCTCACGCAGGGCCGGCGGAAGCGGGAGCATCGCGCCGTGGGCACTGCCCCTGCCCACCCGCACCCGCGTGCTGAGCGGGACAGCAGCAGTCCTTACAGAGCCCAAGTGCTTCTGTGGTGGGTTTTGTTTGTTTGTCTCTCTTTGGGACGAACCTTGCTCATCGTTCCCAATGCTGACCTCGCCAATCAGCGCCGGCGGGGCTGGATGCATGAGGTCAGTTATGAAGATTCAGGAAATTACTGGGGATTGGCAGGGCTGCTTTTGTCAATTTGTAAGCAAAACCCTGTGTTACTGTCAGGTTTTCATCTTTGCATCACTGTCAGCCTATGCTGGCACATGAGAGCTAAAAGCAAAATTGTCTCAAAGGCTGCAAGAAAATTAACATTGGAGGATTAAAAATATTTTTGTGTAAAATAGAAATAGGAAGCAGGTACTTACATTAAAAAATTAAAGCAAATTAAGCCCCCTGGAAGTGCTGACACATCCAGTGCGCCGCTCGCCCTACCCAGGCATCTGCTTCCTGGCTCAGAAGCTGAGTAGCTCGGCAGCATCACGCCCCTGGGCTCCCCAACCTGCCCTCGCCTCACCCAGCCCCTTTCTTCTAGCCCAAATGTTTGCATTTGTAGGACATCTGAATGGTAATAAAAGGGCCAGGAAATGATAGTTGTGCCAAGTAAATTGGGGTGAATGCTGGGGGAGGGGAGGCCGGATCGATTGTGAAACAACTTGCGCATTATCCAGGAAGGATTTGCTCACGGTCCTGCGCTGCTCCGCATGCAAGAGGCCCCGCACTCAACAATAGCGTGTCCCCTCGGAGCAGGAAACACAAAGGGAATTTGCTCTGATTCAATCCACACAGTGAGGCCCCTCTGGGGCTAAAGAGGGTCACTTTTACCCTGGCTAAAAATAAAGAAAAAAGATTTTTTTCCCCTCTAACACACATACACACACACACACATACATACACACGATCCAGCTGGGGAAAGCAGCCCACCTCCACTCAACCAGATGCTTAAAAATCACAACCTGCCTCTCTCATTTTTTCCATTTAGACTTTAGAATTTATCAGAATTTACTTTTTAAAAAAAAATTAAACAAGTAGAACGTAATCAAAGAGCAGCAAAATGTCCTCTTCCTTTTATTCCATTTCCTTTTCTAACAAGTGCTTTACCCGGGGACTGCTGCAGCACCGGCCCCTAATAACAAAGGAGGTGACACTGTGAGGGCACAGAACTGTAAACTGAATTTTGAAAGCCACGTGAGAGCCTGGATACCAGGGTTGTGCTGTATTCAGATATATTTGTTTTCTGATACTTCGCCTTTTTTGTTCTGCTGCTAATCCCAAATTCTTCCATTGAGCACAGGTCAGTAACGATGCAGCAAGTGTGTGCAACACCTGCTGAAATTACACACAACAAGTTTGCCCTAAAAATCTCTAAAATGTAGCTCAGAAGATTCTATCTGCATTAATTTGGTGGAACAACAAGATATTACTGGGACAAACTCCGCATAAAGCGGCCCTGAGCCCCCCAAGTTGGCAGAGCTCAGCCCAAACAATGGCCGCTTCCCATTCACCTTTCCCCGGCTTTTCAAAAGAACATCCCAGAAACACAAAGCAGCAGCGGGAAATGGCAATTTTATGAATCCTAATCAATCAAAGGGCTTATTAACTCAATGTGAAGCCAGATTAAAATCTTTAATTATAAATCGTGCTAAAAGGAAAAACAAAATGTACTTATGGTACATTGAAAATTCCGGATATTAACATAGTTGCCATTATCTCTCGCAATATTAAATTTCCCCTCCCTGCCCTGCAACATGCTCACCTTTTTCTGTTCCTAAAGAACAGAACCATGGAGCAAACTCATTTTTCTCCTTCCCAGCCTTATTAAAATGTATTCCTGCTCCCCGCAGCTGGGGCTTTGCGGCGGCGGGGCTGTGGGAAGCCCCATCGTGGAGGGAGTGGGTGTTTATAAAGTGGGCCAGGTGGGAGTTCCAGATGATTTTTTTGGGCCACAATCCAACGTGAGGCGTTTGTGGCGCTGGCAGCGGCTGTGGGGCAGGCGGCCAGCAGGGCTGCACCCCGCAGCACGGGAGAGGCCGCGGCGCACGCGGGGCCACGGGCGCTTTTCTGTCAGGCAGACACTGGGAAATGACCACAGCAAAATAATCCTGGCTGGACGGGAGGGGGAGGGACAGCCGGGAACGAGCCGCATGTTTTATTTATTTGTTCGAAGTCACAGCCACCCCATTGTGTCCCTGTCCCTGCCTGTCCCCCACCCCGGCGCCGTGGCCAGAAGGCGCACACCCGAACTTCTCCAGCGCGTGGCCTTTGGCCGGGAAAGGGCTTCTTCCCAACTGGAAAATCAGCATTGTCCAGCCAGGCTCCACCTCTGTGGCTGAGCACAGCGTTCCCTGCGCTGCCTTTCCAGCAGGTTCCCTGCCGGACCCGGGCCTCATGCCCATCCCCTCGATGGCCATGCATTTGGAATTAAGGATTTTTTTTTTCCCCCCACAAACCAAATTTTCAAAGGAGAGTGGTATTTCTTTTGGAAAAAGATCCTGCGGGACACACTCAGATTGTGATTCTAGGTCATGTTTTACACAGAATTCCTATCTTCCCTTCTCTTGATGCACTGCTTCCCTGGGATTTATTCCTGAAGCGCTCCCCAAAGGAAAAGCACCTTTGCTGAATTGAGATTTTTCAGATTTGCTGTCACTTTTGGAGCTATAATTGAAATCCCAAATCGTGTTTCCCTTCTGTAGAACTCCAAGAAAACACAGCTGGTGAATTTGAAATACAGTTTTAGCTTTAAAAAATGAGAACTTAATTTTATATTTTACAAATGACTGCTTGTCTCCAAAACGTTCACAAAAGGGGCTTTCGCACCTTAGGGAAGGGAATCACTGTCTCTGCTCTGTAATTACTGCCTGACAGTTCTGCACCCTGTCCCGAATTTCCTCTGTGACCCTCGGGACAGGGAATCAGCAAGATTCCCTGTCCAGCTGTTCCCAAACCCACCCAGGCAGGGTTGTGTCCTGCCACACTCCTCAGACAAGTAAATCATTCCTACTGCTGCTTTCCAAAGCAGGAACACACCTGACTGCAAATCCTGCCCAGCAACACAAATGGAAGAGTCTATGGACATGAAAAAGGGAATTATAAATATAGAATCCATCTGGGAGCAAACTCTTCTGTGCTCAACAGGCGCTGCTCTGATCTGGGATGCTGGCCCCCAAACGCGCCCTGCACAAACACCTTGCACGTGTGTTCCTTCACTGAGCCTTTCTGCTGCGGCCCGTGCCCGGAGCGAGGAGCTCCACGCCGGGCTCAGCAGGATTTAGTCCCAGGTTCACTGTCAGAGCTGGAGCCCCAGCACATCCAGGACCCGGGCGCCGGGCTCAGCAGGATTTAGTCCCAGGTTCACTGTCAGAGCTGGAGCCCCAGCACGTCCAGGACCCTGGAGCCGGGCTCAGCAGGATTTAGTCCCAGGTTCACTGTCAGAGCTGGAGCCCCAGCACGTCCAGGACCCTGGAGCCGGGCTCAGCAGGATTTAGTCCCAGGTTCACTGTCAGAGCTGGAGCCCCAGCACATCCAGGACCCTGGAGCCCCTGCCCGCGGCGCCGCAGCTCCGAGGGTGAGCTCGGCCCCACCACCAGGCACCCGGGGCTCCCATCCTGCCCTCGCCAGCTCCCGCCTTTCAGGAAATTCAGAAAAGATCCTTTGTGCCCAACTCGGGTTTCATTTCATTGCTTTTAAATTTGTTCAGCTTGACTTTTGACACTTCAGAGGCTTAAGCCTTCTTTAAGTACAACAATATAATAAATATTTGTGTTGCCAAAGGAAAAGTGGATCTGTTGTTAGTGTTAGGGAAAGCAGGATCTCTTTCTCATTCGTTTGGTATAAATAATTCACACAACTATGTGCATTTTATAAACATCATCTTTAGGAAACTGATACTATCAAACATTTTCGAGACAACACTCAGCAGCATATAAATATGCACAAAGTATTTACTACAGTGGATCTAAAACTAAACAAAAAATTGTTAATGAAAGCAGAAAAATAACGATATTTTAATGTAAATAATTATGTTAATACAAAGTGTTTTCAGACTTATTTATACAAATTAGTCATCTGAATGACAAAAAGCTTTGACAAACTACAAACACCTATCAAAAATCATATTATCTGGCTCATTTTCCTTTGCAACTTCCATCTTTAGCTTGCCTTGGAAAAGCAGATTTAGAACCTTCCCTGCTCTCTGGCAGTACAGAAGGAACAAGCCCAGTAAAAGGTATTTTCTTGACTTACATGTTTTTTTTTTAAAGTTTTTATGTTTTTTTCTTCCAAATAGTTGAAGAAATTGTGGTTTTTAAAAAATGTAAAAATTAAACAATATACATGTGTTTTAATACACAATTATTTCCAAAAAAAAAATTAATGTGCAGCACATTTGGTTCAATTGGGAAAAAAACCAAAACCTATTTTAAAGTAACAATTTGATATGTAGAAAACATCTCTTTATTTTCCAACAGAAAACAATTTAAAATCATCCAGAAAAGAAACGATATATTTAAGATGAAAATGAAAAACCCTGGGCACAAACTACCCAAAGCTCCACGGCTGCATTTTCTGCACTTTTTGCTAGCAATCTAATTTTAGGATTTAAGTATTCGTGGCTTGTTGAGGGAATGAGCTTTTCTTGCATTGTTAGGAATTACAATTTGGAATAAAAGTTTACACTGAATTCAAACCAGCCGGCTCCCCCCCAGCGCTGCTCAGGGCCTGTGGCTGAGGAAGCGCAGTGCCGCTCCCGACCCCCGACCCCGCATTCCTGATTCCCGATCGCCGACCCCCGACTCCCGCATTCCCGATTCCCGACCCCCGATTCCCGATCCCGCATTCCCGATCCCCGACTCGCGATCCCCGGCTCCCGCATTCCCGATTCCCGATCCCCGATCCCGCATTCCCGATCCCCGACTCGCGATCCCCGATCCCGCATTCCCGATCTCCGATCCCCGAGCG
>VZTX01001932.1:0-19438 GCA_013400915.1 Pardalotus punctatus | reverse complement strand
CTCTGGGCTTCTGCAGAGGAGACTCTCCTTTGGAATCTGCTGAGAGTTCCAGGGAACTCTCCCTTTCCTCTCCTTCTGGGTTGCATCCCCACAGGAATAAGCAAAGCTGCACAGAAGCAACCAGAAATGGCCCCTCTCTTCCACTTTCAACATCCACATTATTCCCTCTCCACCAGTCCTTCAGCCACATCCCACCCTCTCCCCCCAGTTCCCACAGCCGTATCCTTCCCTTTCCCACAGCTCCCATTCCCCCAGTCCTGCAGTAATGAGCAAATGGGCAGAAGAAACCAGCAAGGCCCCTCTCAGCACCCTGGTTTTCATTGCAGCTGCACCACGGAGGCTCCACTTCAAATGGGATCACAGAGGTGCACACGGTCTCTGCTGTAGGGCAGCAGCGATGCAAGTCCATCACCTCCCTCAGTGCTGAGGGTCTCAGTGACAGATTTCGTGAAGGGCAAAGGCTGCATCCTGATTCCAGAGCTGGAAACTGCCGAGATCCATCTCCACTGCTGGCAGTTTCTCTTCTGTTCGTTGGCTCACTGTTGTCCCCTCATGCTCTGCACTGAAGCTTGCCAAGGTCTGGCCCTGACCTCCAGCACTGCACCAATTCCCTTCAAACTGCTGGAGAGCACCGTTGGGATCAGAGCCTGTGAGGTTCCGCTGTCCCACAGCAAGATGGAGGTGCTCCCTCCCGATATTAAAGCCAAGTTTCATTGGACAGGCTCTGAAATTCTCAGGGTTTTCCCTGCAGTGCAAATCCATTCCAGAAACTGCAGCTTACCCAAAGTTATCCAGGTTGTCCAGGAGGTTGGATCTCCAACCCAGCCCTGCTAATGAAAGGCAGCACAAAACCCCTTGGTGAGCACTGCTGAGCGGTGGGTTGCACACAGCACCCTGCAATCACACCAAAGACGCAGCCATAAAAATAAAAGCATTTTATTTATTTTTTTTATATACCATTACAGAAACATCTGAGTAACATTCTCAACAGGACGGGCAGCTCCAGGGCCCTGGGGACGAGCGCAGGCAGCTGGCTCCAGGGTCTGCCACGCCGTGCTCCTGAGCTAATGCTGCTCTTGGTGCATGATGTCCTGCTCCTAGTCCTCGGCAAGGAGACCTGGCACTCCTGGCGTCAGGGCGTCACCTTCTTGTAGGTAATGTGGAGGTGCTGAGTCATGGGCTGCGTAGTGGTTGCCATTGAGACAGTTTGTTCGAGTTTCCCATCGGAATTGAGCCTGAATTTTCTGGTAATCTAAACCGAGAGTAGGAAAAGAAGTAAGGAAATCAAGCAATGAGCATCCGCAAGTGAAATCCCTCACCTGTGCTTTCTTCCCTTTGCCATCCGCGTGCTTACTGTCAACACACCACCAAGGAAGGATATCCTCACTACAGCAGGCAGATAAACAAGTTTCCTCTCCTTAAGAAAGCAGCCCTCTCCACAATACCAGCTCCAAGCCCATTATCCATGGAACAAGGCAGGCTCGCAGAATCACAGAATTAACTAGGGTGGAAAAGACCATTGAGATCAAGTCCAACCTATGACGTAGCACCACCTTTTCAACTAAACCACGGCACTGAGTGCCACATCCAGGCTTTTCTTCTTTTTTTTTTTCTTTTCACCTCCAGGGACAGTGACTCCACCACCTCCCTGGGCAGCCCATTCCAGTGCCTAATCACACTTCCAGTGAAGAATTTTTTCCTAATATCCAGCCTAAACTTCCCCTGGTGCAGCTTAAGACTGGGTCCTCTTGTTCTGTCGCTGGTTGCTGGGGAGAAGAGACCGATCCCACCTGGCTGCATCCTCCTGTCAGGGAGTTGTAGAGAGTGATGAGGTCTCCCCTGAGCCTCATTTTCTCCAGGCTACACAATCCCAGCTCCCTCAGCTGCTCCTCGTAGGGCTTGTGTTCCAGATCCTTCACCAGCCCTGTTTCCCTTCTCTGGATGCGTCTGAGCATCTCAACATCCTTCCTAAATTGGGAGTCCGAGAACTGGGCACAGAACTTGAGCTGTGACCCCACCAGTGCTGAGAACAGGGGAAGAATCACTTCCCTGGTCCCACTGCTATTCCAGACACCCCTCTCATTCCACACCCTCCTTCACCAGCAAGGGCCTTCCAGGCACTCACTGGGACCAGTCCCTGAGACTGAGCTGCCCTCAGGTTCCAGATGAGCGTGGACCTCCAGCTCCAGAGCTTCCTTCTTCCAGCCAAAGCCAGCCTTGGAGCCCTCAACTAGGAAGACATCTGCTGGCTTTCTGTGCTTTCCTCTCTCCTCCTGTCAGTGTATCTGCCCACAGTTCAGGCAGTGACTCAAAGAGGACAGTCCCTTTTATTTAAATGTTTGCAATTAAGAGCTTTGCTCCCCTGCTGACATCCACAGTATCTAATGGCTTTACTTCTGCTATGGAAAGGAGGCAATACAGCTGTTCCTGGAAAAGGGGGAAACCCAGAAACTGGAAACATGCATCCAAAGGCAGGGGAGTTAGGACTTTCCAAAGTCAGGACACTATTTATGTAGTCAAATAAATTATTTGTTTCCATGTGCACAAACGTGCTCTCCATTGTCTATGGGTCCGTTTTATAGCACACAAAAACCAGGTTGTGAGAGCTTGTTCAGCCTCGCTGTCTCTCAGATGCTGCTCAGCCACGACAGCTTCAGAGGTGACAGCGACACTTCCACTGGTGACCTCAGGATGCCACACTCACTCCAGCAGTGCCACCGTACTCACAGCTGGTTGTACCCCTTCCAGCTGTGTCAACAAACCCCTGCTACACACCCAAAAATGTCAAACCCCAAAAAAGTCAAACCCCCAAAAGCAGCCAACCAAAGGTGGAGCTGACAGCAAGCACCCACCCTGCCCTACAGCCACAGATGGGAAAAAAGCCCAGAGCAAGGTGTGAATGCTCTGAAATGCAAGTGAGCAAGATCTGCAGGTGTTCCTAAAATATCCTCATGAGGCCCAATACTGACCATACCTTAAATGGACACCCTCATACTGCAATCTATCAAAAAAACCACCCTTAATAACTAATCCCACAGCCATAAAAGAGTATTTAGCCAAGACTTTCCTATTCTCTTCCCTAAGGACCTGCTACTGGACACTGCTGAAGAGAGGATTCTGGATTAGCTGGTCTGATCCAGCCTGCCAGTTTTTATCATAATGATCCCTCTGGGTCTTGCAATGTACAAAATATCTTCTAAAGGTTCTTACATAAAGAATAAGGCAGGATGCCATGCGGTATTTCCAAGAACTCCTGATTGCATTCTGTAATTAAAGCATGCTAATTAACCTATCCTCTCAACTAGACTCTTTCTGGGGCAAGCAATGCTTTGGGAGTGGCTCACTCTGGGTGCACTCACCTGCTCTACATGGGGCTTCTTGGCAAAGGAGATCCTGGCTATGGAGTGAGAAGCTATAGACAGCTCTTGTCCATTCACCTCCCCTTCTTCCACCTCCACCAGACCTAGGGAAAAGCAAGGACACACATATTAGGCTATAAAGGTTATTTAAGCATGTGACAATTATAATTTTGGCCTTTCAGTACTTAAAAGGGGCTTATGAAAAAGAGGAAGAGGGACTTTTAACACATGCAGATAAGGATAGGACAAGGAGAACGGTTTTAAACTGTAAGAGGAGAAATTTAGGTCAGGTATTAGGAAGAAATTTTTCCCTGTGGGGGTGGTGAGGCTCTGGTACAGGGTGCCCAGAGAAGCTGTGGCTGCCCCATCCCTGGAAATATTCAAAGTCAGGTTGGACAGGGCTTGGAATAACCTGGGATAGTGGAAGGTGTCCCTGCCCATGGCAGGGAGATGGAATGAGAAGGGCTTTAAGGTGTCTTCCAACCCAAACCATTCCATGATCTATCAGGCTACGGAACAGACCATCACACCCTGTGAAAAGCGGTTTTATTTGCCCTAGCACTATTGCCAACTGCAGATCCACACAACCTCAGACACGGAATGCTGCCCAGAAAAATCCAGCCAGACTTATTCATGGCGTGTGGGATGAGTATCACAGCACAACCGGCACTTTTCTTCAGCACCTGCCATTTTAGATGCAAGTTTAAGCATCAGCTGGAGTTTAACACTTTCACTGACAGTAACTGAGATGTGGTTCTTTCTCATTCAGTCCTCATAAGGTAAGAAGAACCAAGGTGCTACATCCACACACTGGGAGGTTCTCCTAGTTTAGGAACCACTGTGGGTCCAGCGCCAAAGAGCAGTGATTCCAACCGGGAAAATTAATTAAATAAAACTGTGAGAGGTGCGAGAACCTTCTGAAAAAGTATTGAAACAGCCCAGCAGGGTAAGGACCTCTTCTTTTCCCCAGCATGGGTACCAGGTTTGTACCTGTGTTCTGGGCACTGATGAAGGCCACCTTATTAGTGTCAGGTTTGAGGCGGATGAATCCACATTCCCGGTGCATGGGCTTCCTGGTATCCGGATGGAAGGCGTTGAATCTGAAGGGAAAGCAGGGCATAAAAGCTGATGTGTTTTGCACTCAAAAGACATTTTTTGGCCTGGTTTCCTCTTATCTAACCACATGAGTGCCTGCAGTACTCTTTGAAGAGTAAAAGATTGACATCGCTTCACAGGTGAGAGATGTAAACCTCGAAAAATATGGTTACTTTGCAGAGGCACAGCTATTTCTTAGAGATAGAGTTAAGTTTTTAAGTTCAAGTTCAGATTTTCCACAGCCCCTGAGTCTTTCTAAGTACTAGCTCAGAAACCCCTCAGGAACACAGATGTTCCACAGATGCTGAAGCCACACGCTGTCTCAAAAACTTCCTTTTCTCAAATAAATATCTGGAATTACTGTATCATCTTTATTTAAATAGCTTTTACACCTGGCAAGTTGGTTTTTCCTGTATATTCCTTGCTGCAGGCAGCAACACAGCAGCCATATTTCTCCCATCATGCCTTTCAAAAATATAAAAAGTTCATTCAGCTCAGATTCTTACTTATTCTTCAGGAGGCCTTAAGAACTGTAGGTTTGGTCACCCATAACATGGGTGATTATCAAAGGAGAAACAAACTTAAATCAGGCAGTTTTCAGTGCTTGGAGTATTCAAGGGATACAAGGACTGTCTTTTAACAGCCACTGCTCCAGGAGCCAGGAAGGCACAGGGTCTCTGTCCTCCAAGCCTGCTGCCTATTTTCCTGGTGTTTCCCAAAGCTCAACAGCTCACAGCTGTGTAACTCCTTGGCACAAAAAAAGGAGGAATAAAACAAAAGGTGACTCAAATCAGCAATTGTTCACAAGCTGGAGAGGGAGGTGCAGCCAGAGCAAGATTGTCAGGGCTTTGCTTCTTTTGGAAACTGGATTAAAGCAGTCATAAGCTGAGCTGGCAGCTCCATCATACTCCAGGAACACAGGGCATCTCTCACACAGCACTTCCATCTTGAAATTCTTCTTTTATTGATTTTCAAAGCAACACACCTTCCAACTCACCCCTCCCAAATGAGAACTGGAGCAGCACTGAGCAGTAGCCAACCTGTCACTTCTCTCCCTCCGGATTTCTTTTGATTTCTGTTAGAACAATCACTTGCAGCCAAAGCAAGCAGTTAAGCTACCTGCCTCCTGTCCCATATGGTTTGTTAAGCACTAATTTTTTTCAGATTTTCACAGTGGTGAAGATTGAGGACCACAGCTTAAAATGGACAAGCTTGGTAGCCATGCCATAGCTTCTTCATTTATTCTGTCTCTAAGTGGGAGTATCACAAAGAATGCCTATTAATCACAGTTTTCCAAGGTAAATGGAAGTCAGACCATGCAGTCACACACCACAACATCATCTCGTTTGGTAGGTGAAAATTTGTGTACTTTGCCACTGGAAAAAGAACCCCACCAACTAATCACCCTGGAGCCATTCCTGCTCCAATCCAACAGCTGCTGCCAACACAGACAGACCCTCGACTTACGAGAAGTTGAGCATGGGCTGCCCCACGTGAGAGATGTGCACTTCTTCCAGGTACTGGAAGGGCTTCATTGTAGGGAAGGTGCCGTCTCCTGGCGGGTCTGAGAGCCAGGTGCCCAGCATCCAGGACAGGGGTTCCATCACAGGGTTCAGCTGGGGAGTCTCTGTGGAGGAAGAAGAAAGGAAGAAAGAAAACTCAGGGATCTGTGCTCTGCAGCTTGCTGTGAGCTGCCTCCAACTGGCTGGAGGTGAACACAAAGCACCTCAGAAAGGGTTCAACACCACAGCAATGCTTCATAGTGCCAGCTCCAAGGGGGAAGGGGAGATGGGGAACAGTCATGAACAGTCACAGCAGTTCGTCTGCCAAACCAGCCCCTAGCTGCACACAGAGCACTCCTGCAGGCGGTCCATTTCTGACTCCTCTCTGTAGCTTGATCTGAAAGAAAAGCCTCCTCCCATCTACAGGCAAGGAAGAAGATGACTGAAATTTCAGCATAAAGAATAATCATTAAATGATAATGAAATCTCTAATGCTCTGGGCTGATCTTTCTCAAGCACTGAGTACATACTGCTCCTGTTTGTTTCAAAGGCCAAGGAAATGAGTCCTCACTTCAAAATAAAATCACGCTGTGCTCATATTCAAGATGAAAATTTGGCTATAATTATTTTTAAGAAGTTAACAATGGCCTGAACTTGTACAAAGAGACAAGCAGGAGTCATTCAGAAGCTGTTCTATTTAGGCTCTGGACTAAGAGAAACATTTAAAAAAGACTTGGGTGCCTGTAAGTTAAAGAGGAAAGGGAAGAGAAAGATATTTCCCTTTCTCACTGCAGTTATTAAAAGGCAATCAAGGTCTGTTTCAGAAAGTTAAAATTTCTTTAACAAATCATTTTACAGAACCACAGAATGAGCTGAGTTGGAATGGACCCACAAAGATCATGACAATGATCTACATGACAATGATCTACAACCCCCAGCCCTGCACAGGACCATCCCAAAGAATCACACCATGTGCCTGAGAGCATTGTCCAAATGCTTCTTGAACTCTGCCAGGCTTGGTGCTGTGGGAGAGCTTTGATAAACAGTTTTGCATTTTACTTTCAGAGGTTGTAACCTGAAAAAAATAAACCAGGAAAATGGAGACAGACAATTTAAAGCCATGTGAAGAGCAGAGCAGACCCATTACTAAGGTCTAAGTAGGGAAAGCAAGACATCACCTATGGGATCTTGGGAAAGACAGATTCCCACACAAATGTGGTGCCTGATACTCTAGTAGTAGTCTATTAAGCAGACAAATACGATTGAAGTATGCTTAAAGCACGTCCTCCTCCCCCTCATGGGATAAATGCTTTGTACTGGCAAGGTGGGCGTTCCAGGGGGCTGTTTTCCACTCCTAGTGAGATCAAGAATTCAAGAATAAGCTGCCTTGCTGGCTGGTCTAAAAGGCACACACTCAACTGCATGGAGAAATCAGGACCTAAAAAGGGTAAGGTTGTGGTCAAAATTTGCTTGGCCAGTGTGAGTTTCACTGTGCTCTTTACGAAATGTCAGACTAAAACACTGAGCAAGGAGGAAGAACACAGTCCACACCTGAAATGCCAAAGGAGAAGGAACAGCAGCTTTCCTGGGTAAAAGAGCCCACCTGTGGCACTCATTCTCCTACAGACAGCCCATGTCAGCAAAGTGTTGTTACTTACTCTGCTTTATCCTGAAGTATTTTGCAAGGGAAGCATCATGAGGAAACATGGTGATAAAAGTCTACAACACCAGAGCCAGGATCTGTAGAACATCCTGTCAGCCTGTGCACTCCCCAGCAGCTCACCCAGGACTTGGAAAGGGGCTCCCACAATCTATACAGCAGTGTCAGTGTACCAGACAGTATTTCCTTGTACTCACCTTTCCAATTCCATGAGGAGAGCACGCAGTTCTGTGGGTAAGGAGTGTACTGCTCCTCCCTCTGACTGCTGTTTGCCTTTCACTCCTCACTGCATTTCTTTGCAAGCTTTTTGCAGGCTCATCTCCCAGCGCAGAAGTGAAAAGCAAAGCTTTAAAAAAGCTGCAAGAGCCTGCAGCCTGGGCTGCTGCTGCCCTCTCCTGGGTCAGTATCCCAGGAGCAGGAAGCTTTCCGTCACCACACTGCTTTCCTACGGCACTTCCTTTTCTTCTAATTGCATTTCCGGGAAAAGCACCAAAACAACAGATGAAAGGAATGGCTTTACCCCTTCCCACTCTTTAGACTCTGTTATAAACCAAGAGAAGCCAACTGATTGTTTCCAGCACCCCCAGCTCCACCTCACTGCCTTGCTGTGCAGCGTCCAGCCTGGCTGGAGGTGCCTGACCCAGCGAGCTTGTCTCACTTCCAAAGAGCTGGAATTCCAGCCAGCTGAAAAGTGAAGATGTAACTGTACATCCTGAAGTCTCTGGCATTACTTTCCCTAAGCACCTAGATGGCAGCAAAGCCAACGAGTTCTTTAGTTCTCACATGGCTTGGAAAAGTCGAGAGCAGCAGAAGTGAATTAGGACCAGGGACTCAGTGAAGCACAGGGGAATACAGACATCCTGATCTCATCCCATGCAGGGCTCTTCATACCTTCAGTTCTTGAATCTGACTGGTGGACTGTTGGGGACTAAGCCTTTTTACCTTCCTGGCAGCCTTCTGTGCTGGAAAGCTGAGCTGGGAGAGTGGAAAAGCAAGAAGGGAGGCAGACAGGAGAGAGTCTGAATTCAACTGAAAAAAAAATTTTGCAATTTGAAAAGAAATCTGCTTTTTATGTCACGCTTGGGGCAGGTAAATGCAAGACTGTTCTTGCAGCAAAAAAGTTCTTTGCTGAGCTGCTTTGTTTCAAATTTCAGGTTTATAGATGCAGTCACTGTCAAGAGAAACTCATCTGACACTGAGGAAGGAGCCTGTACCTCCCTTTTTAAAGGTCTAAACTCCTGGCACATCATTTTTACAAAAAACCTGCTAATGTGGCTTAAAAAGTAAGTGTGTGATGATATCAAGAACACAAATGACAGCTGAGAATTTGCAGGGCAAGAGACCCTGGTCACCCTTCTGCATGCTTAAAGCTTCACACTCAGATAGGGTCCTCTTAAAAATGATTCTCTTGCATTCATATGCACAGTTCCTCTTTTACCCAATAATGGGAAGCTCTCTCTGCATCCTCTTTCTTAACAAGGACATTCCTGGAGTCACCTTCCCCTACCAGATGACACACTTTCTGGAATCTGTGAGGGATCCAGCATCTCCAAGACCCTCCTCTACAACCTGGTCTAGTGGAAGGTGTCCCTGAACATTGCAGGGGCTTGGAACGAGATGAGCTTTAAGGTCCCTTGAACCCAAACCATCCTGTGGTTCTACAAAACCTCACTGAAATCAGCCACGACACTCATGAGTTGTAACAGTTTGGAAGACAAAACCACACACACCCACAAGCAACCTGATCACCTTGATCTTTCCTTCAGGAAGCCATTCAGGACTTAACTGCTGTGCCCAGGCCCTGAGCACACAGGTCAGCTCTGTTTCATCACCTGACCCCGCTCCATCCCTCCAAACTCACAGATAGGCTGTTTCTATGTCTTTTCCATTCCCAGAGGGTTTACAAGTCAAGTCCCACACTGCACTGTAACACAGACTGGAACTGGCTGTCCAGGCTTTGCAACAGGAGATTCCATGCCCTCCCTGCCATGAGACAAACCAGACATAGCAGCTGGGCAGCCCCCTCAGGCCATGTCTACACAGCCGGAGTGGCTCTCAAGTGGGAGATCCCTGGCACAGAAAGCTATGCTGGCATGAATTCCTACACAGCTTTATCAGCAAAGACACGGTGAGCAGCCAGCTGGTTGCTAACAAGGCAGATAACCTATATACTTGAGCTGGGGAACAACACTTCCTGCAGAAAACTTGAGGGAAAAAACATACAAACAACAACAACAAAACAAAAATCCCAAAAAAAACACCAGTAAAAAAACCCACCAAAAAAACAAAACCAAAAAAAAACACCAAAAAACCCCCCAAAAATATCCCCAGAGTCTTCAAAGTGCGAGGTCTGCAGCATCAACTGGGCATCTCCCTGCAGTT
The DNA here is from genome assembly GCA_013400915.1 of Pardalotus punctatus. NCBI lineage: Eukaryota > Metazoa > Chordata > Aves > Passeriformes > Pardalotidae > Pardalotus > Pardalotus punctatus. Next base: position 9,440 of record VZTX01001932.1, on the reverse strand, counting down.
CTTCCTTCAGCACAATTGCTCGCTGGGTTTAAATCATCATCCTCATTATCAAGGCTCTCATAAAACCTTTTCCTGATACCTGACCTAAACCTCCCCAGCTCAAATTCATGTCATTTTCTCAAATCCTGTGACTGGTCATGAGTTTGAAGATTGGTACCTGCCCCTCCACTTCCCCACGTGAGGATGCTGAAGAGCGCAGTGAGGTCTGACCTCAGTCTCCTCCAGCTGAACAAACCAAGTGCCCTCAGCCACTCCCCATAAGGCCTCCCCAGACCCTTTCCCATCCTCATGGCCTCCTTTGGATGCTCTCCAACAGCTTAATGTCTTTTTCATACTGTGGTGCCAAACGTGCCCCCAGGACTTGAGCTGGGGCCACCCCAGTGCAGAGCAGAGCAGGACAATGCCCTCCCCTCCCTGGCCCATCTGGCAGGGCCTGATGCCCCCCAGGACAAAGATGTCCCTCCTGGCGGCCAGGGCACTGCTGACTCATATGAAAGTTGCCATGGGCCAGGAGCCCCAGGTCCCTTCCCTCAGCTGCTCTCCAGCCCTAACCCTAAGCCAGTCCATACACACAGCCAGGGCTGCCCTGTCCCACCTGCAGAATCCAGCACTTGCCCTTGTTAAACCCCACAGGGTTGGTGATTGCCTGTCTCTGATTTGCTGAGGTCTCTCTGCAGGGCATCTCTGCCCTCGAGGGAGTTGACAGCTCCTCCCAGTTTAGTGATGTTGGCAAACTCCCTTAGTATTCCTTCAAGCCCCATGTCCGTTGTTAACGAGGACATCGAAGAGAGCAGAGCTGAGGATGGAGCCCTGTGGAACCCCACCAGTGACCTGTGCCAGCCTGGTGTCACCCCGGTCACTGTCAGCCAATGTGCCCAACCTGTGAGCCAGCTGCTCACCCATCATGTAAACACAGTTATCCAGCTGTGGGCTGGACAGTTTGTCCAGGAGGATCCTGTAAGAGACAGTGTCAAAAGCTCTGCTGCAGTCCAAAAAGATTCCACCTCCTAGCTTTCCTGGATCAACCAGGTGGGTTACCCTGTCATAGAAGGAAATCAGGTTTGACAAGCAGGACTTGCCCTCATGAAGCTGCACTGGCTGTGACTGATGCCTGTGTTGTCTCCATGGGGTTTTTCAATACTTCCCAGAAGAATCTTTTCCATGATTTTACCCGGCACTAAATTGAGACTGGCAGGCCTGCTGTCCCTAGAGTCCTCCTTCTTGCCCCTCTTGAAAATCAGGACCACACTCGCCAGCTTCCATTCAGCTGGAACCTCACCGGGTTCCCAAGACTGCTCAAAAATCAATCATTGAGAGAGGCATTGCAATGACATCAGCAGCTCCTTGAGGATTCTTGGATGAATCCCATCAGGCTCTACAGATTTGTAGGGATCCAGCTGGAGCAGCAGATCCCGCAGAACTTCTAGGTCAGGTGGGAGCTGATCACTGTCAGTCATGGTCCTCCAGCTCACGGCACTGAGACTCATCATCTATGTTGAAGACAGAGGCAAAGAAAGCATAAAACACCTTTGCCTTGTCCCTGTCCATTTGTGAGGCAACCACCCTCACCCTAGAACAGGCCAATGTTATTTCTCAACTGCTTTTTGCCATTTATGTATTTGGAAAAAATATTTTTATTGTTCTCTGCAGTTCTGGCAGTTTCAACTCCAATTGAGCTTTGCGTCACGCATGAATTTTCTCCAAACAGTGCAGTGCAGCATCTCTATGTTCTTCCCATGTCACCTGACCTTGCTTCCACTGGGTATATACCTTCCTTTTCCATCTTATTTCCACAAGAAAATCCCAGTTCAGCCAAGCCAACCTTCTGCCTTGCCTGCTTGACTTCTGACATGTAGGAATTGCTGTACCCGGGCCCTTAGGAAATGATGTTTAGAAACTGACTGGCACTGATGGACCCCAGCACCTGCAAAAACATTTTCCCAGGGGACTTTACTCAATAATTTCCTGAGCAGACTGAGGTCTGCTCTTCTCATGGCCAGAGTTGAGGTTTTTCTGGCACTTTTCCCATCTCACCAGAGATTTTAAACTTGATGGCTGTGTGGTTGCAGTGGCCAAGATGGCCCCAATGTTCACTTTGTTCATGAGATCCTCTCTGTTGACAAGCAGAAGATCAAGATCATCTTTCCAAGTCAGCTCTCGAGGTCCTGACCCATAAAGTTGTCATGCAGATGTTTTAGGAACCTTCTGGCCCAGATTGTGCCAGCTGTGTGATGCTCCCAGTCAATTTCTGGCAGGCTGAAGTCCCCCATAAGGACAAGGGCAATTGACTTGGAACCAGCACTGAGTTCCTCAAAGCATAATTTGTCAGTGTCATCATCCTGGCTGGGAGGTCCACAGTGGACTCCCACAGTGACATCTGCATTATTTTTTTGCCCCTTCATTCCTACCCAAAGGCTCTCAACTGTGCCATTGCCAATTGTGAGCTCCAGACACCCCAACCCTCCTCTTGCATACAATGCCACCCCTCTGCCTCTCCTGCCCTGCCTATCCTTCCCAAAGAGCCTGGAACTGTCCATCAGGGCACTCCAGTCACAGGACTCATCCCACCAGCTTTCACTTGTGCCAATGATGTCAGATCTCTGGGACTGGGCCAAAGCTTCAGCTCCTCACTGGTCCCTCACGTTGGTTGCATTAATGCAGAAACATTTCAGGTGTGGTACACTGTAGGTAACACACGGTGAATCAGATTGAGGCATCCATCAGTGCTCCTTTCCTCAAGTTTTGGCACTCCATCCCATTGCTCATCACTGGGGTCTCTGGCTTTGCCCCTTTCCCCTTTCCAAGCTAGTTTACAGACCTATCAACAAGGCTTGCCAGCTCCTGTGCTAGAAATCTTTTTCCCCTGAGAAAGATGCATCCCATCAGGTGTCAGTAGACCAGCTGTTGAACAGATCATCCTGTCTCTGCTCCAAAAGCTGGGAATGAGGTTATATTCACAAATTCTCATGTTATAGACTCAGTAATTAATTTCATAGCCAAGTACCAAGGTGGTATTGCCTCTGTGGTAAATGCTCCAGTGTCTGTAGTCACTGCCAGAGTTCTGCATTACAAAATACAGAGAAAACATTTTTTTAAATTGCACTCTGTTATGAGAAACCAAACACCCTACCTGAGCTCAGTCTGACTTTCTCTCGAGTTTTCCTTAGTTTGCTGTTTCATTGCTTCCTAGCTGCAAGCTGGGTTTTTGTTGTGAATCATTGCCAACTCACTGCAGAATTAAATGCTTAATGCACAAACTCTATAGACTATTAGGCAAAAAAACCTGGAAAGAACAAGACCATCCCACCGAAAAAAAAACCCAACAGCAGAGCAAAAAGTCTTGCTTCCTCCCTTCCGACTGCCTATCTCTACAAGGGGAGGTCAAAGAACCACCTTCCTCAACCGAGTCCCATGCAGAGCACAGAACAGCTCACCTCCCATCCAAGTGCTCAGGCCACAATGAAGTTTCACCCAGCCTCTCTCAAGATACCTTCTGCCATGGATTCAGCCCCACTCTTAACCCATGCACACATATTCCTGCTCCTTATCTCACTCTCAGTCTACTGTATAGCTCCCTTGTTTTTTTAATGCCCACCTTATGGACCAGCTTTCTACCCTGGCCATTCCCATCCCAGCCAGGGCACAAAAAAAAAATCACAAGCCACATCTGCTGACTCAGAATAAGAGCAGTTTTTTTTCCAAAATCTATCTCAAGTTAACATGCAGCTGCCAGGAAAGCAGTGCCTGACCTGGTAGAGGCAATTTCCCTGACAGCACATCTCTGTGACCCAGTAGACACATTTCATTTTCAAGCTGAACTGGACACAGGCCTGTTGCTGGTCCATTCTGTCCCAGACAGGTGAAAGCACAGCACCTCCACCATTGCCAATGAGGAACGGGATTTTGCTATTCATTTTCTGCAACAGGAATGAACATCTGTCACCACCTCGATGGGAAACACCACTTCAGGCCCCATAGACCAGCATCAGGACTCCATCTCAGCACAAAACCACACATTAAGTGTTCCAAGTCCTTCTGTTTGTCCCCAAAGTTCACCAACTATGCTTCATTTGCATGTAAAAAGTACTGTAAATGACCCCATTTCTACACGGGCTTTCACAAATACTCAAAGACAAACCCAAGCCGAAAGGAATTCCGATTTCCCAGAGATTCCTAGCAGAGTTTTAACCATTTTTCACATTAATTCATTTTGCAAACTCTCCTGCCTTTAATATGACCTTCATGAAAACAGACATGCAGCATGGAAGAGGCTCCTCATATGCCCAAGCAACTGAATTCTAAGAGCTTCACCTCTCTGATGAACACAGAAACTCAAATCCCATGGAATCCTACCTGTGTTTGCTCCATGCCCAGCCATATTCGCAGATATTTTGCTATTTGCTCTGCCACCAGCCCCCTCGGCCCCCAGAAAGTGCTTTGCGCAGGGTGGCAAGATGGCTATGAGGGAAGTGATCTCATGTTTGGGTAAGACACTGGTCCAGCTGCCTGCTGGGAGATGTAGTTTTATAACCAGAGCAAACTGGGGCACGGTGAGAGGAGGCGATGTTGTGGAAGGAGCAGCAGGGATGTCCTGCCTGAGTGAGCACACCTGATGCAGCAGAGCTGTGAGGGCTTCGTGCAGAGCAATATGGTCAGACAGCACTTGTGTAGCAGAGGACAGTGCTGTTAGAACAGTCAGGCCTTCCCCAGGACACATCCCTGGTTGCTTGCTGGCTCTCCCTAATTTCTCCCAGTGCATCCTGTTGTCCTCCAGAAGCTACATCTAAGCTGGTGCACTGTGCCTAACCATGTTCCTCTGCCAACAGCATTCCTCAGCCTTTGGTCCATGGACCTCAGAAGCAGCCTGTGAAACAGAAGGAAACATTTTTCTACCAAACAAGCGACTAAATTCAATGTTTAGATAGAAAAGGCCACCATGGCAGCTGCACTGTGCAGGAGACAGCATGGGGCTTCTCCTAAATGCTTTAGTTGATCCCCACTGTGAGACAGGATGGGAAACACTGCTCGAGCACATCGTGACAGCTGCAGGTGGGAGCCACCTGCCCAGCCTGAGTCACCCAGCCCCAAGCGTGGCTGGCAGGCAGTGCTGTGCAGCAATCCTGCAGGAACCTGCTCTTCCCAGCCGGCTGCAGCTTGGATACAGCCAGCAGAAATCTGTCTCATTAGAGGAAAATATGTGAGAACTAGCACTGAAATGAAGTTCTGCTCAGTGGGCGTGGGCCTAAAGCTGGTTTTTGGTGCTTGAGATTTTGTGGAAATGGCTGAACATCAGGGTTGCAGACAGGTAACAACCTGCACGGTCAGTCCAGTCAGGTACTTATACACAAGGAACTGCCTTCAGCAGAAAAAAAAAAATGCAGGCTCAGGTTCACAGCTAAAACCATCACCTCAACCACACATCAGATGACTCGGGGCAGCTGAGATGGAGCTACTAATAAAGACTATCATTATTAACCTAATGTGCTACCCGACTCTATTTTTATGAATATGAAAAGCCTTTCTTAACCCAGCTTTGTATTAAAGTAAAACTCAGTGTCTGGGCATGAACCAGTCTCTGCCTGGCAGCAGCTGGCTGCACTTCATCAGCTATTTTCATTGCCATTAACTATTACTATGAACACATAGAAAAGAGTCCAAAACAGAAGAGCACCAAGATTAAGCTTAAAAAAAAAAAAAAAAAAGCCAGCCAGCCACCAACAAACCCTTTAAAAAAGTTCCCAGCCAAAGGATTCTACATAAACTTCCCATCACACCAAGCTACAATTGCCAAAATGGTTCATTTTCACACACTGATCTCCAGTTTTGTTGATAAAAGATGGCAGAATGCATAATGAATTGGTCAATCCATTAAGAAAAATAGCTTTTTCCCTTATAAAATAGAACATGTAACCCATATATCAAGAATATCTTTTACAAGAACATAAAATTTTCACTTCTCAAAGACATATGTATAGAGACATTAATCTTGGGCAAAAGGAAAAAAATCATAGTGCTTACCAGAATAAAGAACAACATCCTTAAAGATACTCTTTCTGCAATTAGTATCTCAGTAAAGATATTCCAACAAAGCTATACATACTTTTTAATATATATATATAAATATATTTATATATATATAAACAACTATGGAACTCTAAAATTGTATTTATTTTTCTTTAGTTTGACACCTATACAATACAAAAACACAGACCAGAAGGTACAAACAAGACTGTGCTGATTTCCCAGGGGAAAACTTCTTCCCTTCTACCCAAATCAAAGTGTGAGTTTTCCCATACTTTGGAAAATTAGATACATATGGGAAAAGTAACGGTGGGTATAGACCTTCATGAATTTATGAATTTTATTAGGGGCTACTTTCCTCTTTCAGTGATGAAGTTGGCCATGCTGCAACAGCCTGGAAAATGTGCCTGTCTATGCCAGCATCACCTTTCTGACTGTGTCCAACAGCTCCAGAAGAAGCCATGAAGTTTTTCTCCTAAAGGAAAGGTGAGAATTAACCATCGAGAGAAACCCAACCCTCCATGGGTGACAACTTCTCCAAGCAAGCCCCATGTCACAAATCCTTCCCAAGGCAACCCAATGTTTTCTCAGCAGCCACACACATACCACCATTGGCTGGTATTAAACTCTTGCCCTGAATTGTACCGTGCAACCACAGTCACTGTGCACAAATTGTATGTTAAAAGCCACTTTTTCTGGCAAGAAGAAAGGTTATGGCCCAATTTGAATTCTACACAACAAACTTTTTAACTGATCTCAGCCCTCACTGAGTTCTCCTATGCTTTCAGGTGCTAATTATTTTTGTAATTGATAGGGAAGCATTCTGGATCACTCCCTGCTTTATTATCTGTTTCCAGACTTCTGCCTTCCGAAGGACTGCTCATCAACACACCAAAAAAAAAAAAAAAAAACAAAAAAAAACAAAAACCAAAAACAAAAACAAAAAAAACTACAGGCACGCTTCAAAGGAAGAAGGAAAATCCTAACAGGAGCCACTGAGCCACAAACAAGTTAAAATAAGAAAGAAAAGAAAATAAATTCATGAAGAGAGTTGCCTGCAACACCACGACCTAACTTCCCATTCCACATCTTGGAAAGGGTTAGGGACATAAGAATTAACTTGTGTGCCCAGGAAGTGTATTCTTTAATCTGTATCCATTGGTCTAACACCAGCTGCTACCCCTCCTTCCCAAAACACCCCTTTCTCATACCTTTTCCCCATCACACCTTTACAGCCTCCAACTTAAACAGCCCCTAAGAAAACAGGGAATTCTGCCTCAGTGCAGAACCGCTGGGAATACTGACCACAGTCCTGGGATATCGGGCTGTTCAAGTAAGGGAAACTGTTCCGCTTCATCTCATCCAGCTTCTCCTTCAGCTTCCTGACTTGGCTGTCGGAGCGGCTGATCCTCTGCCTCAGAAGTTTCAGCTCTCCATTCTTCTTCTCCACCTGCTCCCGCAAGCAGCACACCTGGCTCTTGCTCTGCCGGGAGGAGAAGCAGTACGAGTGCAGGGAGTCAATGAGCTTGCAGGCCCCCGAGGCCGACATGATCACCTCGTTGATGGACATGGGGTTGGCGTCCGTGTCACCCTTCTGCCCCACCACGGCCTCGGTGGCGGGCCGAGGGGTCAGGTCTGCCGGGGACGCCGACAGACCCTGGCAGGGTTTCTGGGGGGTCGCGGTGAGGGATGAAGTCGGAGAGACTTCTGTGACGGCCTTATTGTGTCCCAAAAGGTGGCTGCTGCAGCTCGGTTCCACATCTCTCTTTGGTCTTTTCCTTTCTAGCTGCTCTTTGGGGAGAGATGGCCTCTCCCTGGCGTGCTTGGAGGAAAAGCTGTACGAGTGGAGGGAGCCGATGAACTTGCAAGCACCAGAGGCAGGAGGGGTGAAGTCGTCCACCGACACGCCGCTTCTGTCTGCCACCCAGCTCCCCGCCCAGCTGCCCCGGGCACAGTCCTCCACAGGAGACCTCTCAGGCTTTTTCTGCACTCCAGGCTTTGCACCCAAATGATCCCCTAACGTCCTTCTCCGAGGGCCGTCCAGCTGGCTGTGGAGGGCCTCTTCCTCCTCGGACATCGATCCCATTTCCTCTTTCAGAGTGGCCTCCTCCATCTCTTTCGTCCCTTGCATCACCATGAAGTCCTGGCCAGAAGACGGGGCCCTCTGCGCTACCTCACCGCCTCCTTCCCGCGGGGCCTCCCCATCCCGCACCGGCACCTGCCTTGCTATTTTCCTTCGGCTCCTGACATAATCCAGCTTGTCGTGTTTCTTCTCCACGAGCTGGAAGATGGTAGGGACAGCAGTGGGCTTCAGCAACCGGTGCTGGTCTTCCAGCCGCTTGGAGAAACTGTCTTTGGTGAAGTGCTCACTGCAAAGAAAGGAATACTTGGTGGGAGTCCAGTTGTCTCTCTGAACAGCTTTCAGCCACTGAATCAAGCGCTTTGAATCCTTCAGAGGGAATCTAAAGGAACAGACGAAAAAATAAGCTACATTTTGGAAATCAGAAGGGTTGGTACTTTTAGAATCACAGAACCATAGAATCATAGAATTGTTGAGATTGGAAAGAGCTTTAAGATGACCAAGTCCAAGGCGATGGTTAGGTTTAGAAGATTCTGGGGAAAGTTGTGTTTTGGTAAGTTACAGTTATTTATGAATTGAATTACACTCATTTAAGAATTATTTCACTATGGGCTGAAAATTTTGATACTCATTTGCTGTGCCAACAGCCCCACAAAAAGCGCAAGACTAAGGCGTTGTTCCCATTTTCATCGGCAATCAACCCATTACTCCTCTCACCAGCCCCATGAGGAACAGCAGATCGAAAAGGAAGAGGGATGTGACCACCACCAAAACACCCAGCTCAGCCAACACACTGCCCAGCGCTGCCTCCGTAACCCGGGCGCTGCTTACACCGGGTGTGTTTAATAACATTTAATTAGGTGTAGAAATGCCTGGAGTGGAAGAAAGCCCCTGAGGAGGGGAACCAGCTTCCTCTGCCAGTGGGACTCCAGCGATAGGGACTTTCCCCGGGGACTCACCTCCGGCAGCATCCCCAGGGAGGGATGAGGCAGAGGACGGGCCGCTGGGGCTCAGACTGGGGGAGGGTCGGGGGGACAGGCCAGGGCCCAGGCCCCGCGGCGAGGGGCGATCTCGCTGCCCGGCCGGGGCTGGAGGCTCCGGGAGCCCCGAGCCGGTTTTCCCGAAGGGAAACAAAGGGCAGCCGCTGCCGCGGGGGCCCAGCGCGGGGAGCGGGACCGGGACGCGGGCGGCCCGGCCACGGCACTTACGGTGGGCCGGGCGGGCCGCCCTTACCTGTGGAAGGAGACGGCGCCGCGGCGCGCCTTGCCCTGCCGGTTGGAGCAGTTGGCGGCGGCGCAGCAGATCACCATCTCCGGCCGCCGCCGCCGCCCTCGGCCGG